>FR990098.1:35125000-35725000 GCA_905404275.2 Hedya salicella | reverse complement strand
ATGCACGCATATACATAACTACACCTTATTGTAACTACCTATCTATTACTTTACGAGTTATTTTATTTCAATTTCTTTAAAGCGTACATTTTTATTCTTATTTATTAGGAGGTCCTTAATACGAAATTCGTATCATTAACAAAACGTCAGAATTACAAGACCTACAATTAGTGCAATCGTATGCGAAAATAAAACAGAACTCTTCGATAGGACAAAAAAAACTAATAACAAACGTAATACTAAACAGTCTTCGCTATGACTGGTCAACTATAGGTGGGATCGCTCCAGGAACCGATATAATTACGATGCCTCAATGTACTCGTGATCAGTAAACGCACTGACGTCAGTCCGTCGCAGGTGCCCGGCCAGGAACATACAAACAATTGACTGGACGTGAGCGGCGCGCGCGAGGGGCGCCCGCGGGCCGCACGGACTATCACTCGCGGCCCGCGCCCGAGCCCGGCTCTGCGGAACCCCAATCTTACCGTATAAATAAATAAGTGTACAAGATAATATCTACTTAAGTTTTTTACATATGTACAGATATTAAAAATTATATAACGTAGGTACATAAATAAAATAATTAATAAATTTGTACTTGAAAAATAATAAATTTTAGAATACGAAACAAAGTTCAATTTGGAACCTTTTGAACGTTACACGACTAAAGACCTACTTAAAATTACTTTGTTCATACTTTATAAACGAGCGAGCGAGGTCGGCGCCTCCCGGCGACCCGCCGCGCGGGCGCCAGGCGCGTCGATCGCGCGGGCTCTTATATAAATGTTATCTATATTAGTTACAATATTAACTACAATTTAATGTTGGTATGAGCGGTGTCGTGGATGCTTCCCCGCCCATACCTAAAGCGTTTAGGCGAACGTGCCGCGCGCGCTGCCTGCCGAGCTCTGGACTTTACGTTATGGCACGTATTGGCTTCATTTAGTAGTAATTAGTGTGTATCTTCATTACCTACTTTTTCATCAGCTATGTAATTTTAGTAATATTTTATAAGATAAATCCCGAATGCGGCGACGAAATAATCTTGGTATTTTTTAAGAAACACATTTTTTTTACAAATGTGAAATATTTTGCTAATATAATTGTTAATTTGAATGATAAGGAAGAGCAGGCAGGCAGTGCGAACGCAAAACGTCACGGCATCCACTTTCTACATATGTAATTTATTATAGCAGTCATTTGCTTCGAGTGACTGGAGTCAGTGTTTCCTAAGAGCTATCGTTAGACATCTAAGGCCACCCGGCGCGACCGCAGCGCCGAGGGCCGAGGTGGGATCTTTACTTTACGTAATAATACGAACGTATCAAATCATAACCGTATCTATTTCGGAACGCCGTCCTCGATCGAGTATACCTCGGCGGGCCGCGACTACATTCGAATAGAGGCAAAATTGTCGGAAGAATCGTGATTGTGCCCATTCTTTCAATATATCGGTCTCGACGTTCGAGTCTAAAAAGGAAGAATCTACGCGTCTCATCTAAACGGGGCGACGGCGGCGAGTCGGCTTCGTCAGCAGACACTCTCGGCGGGGACCGGCGCGGCCAGCGGCGACAGCGGGGACAGCGGCGACAGAGCGGCCAGAGGGGACAGCGCGGCCAGGGGCGACGCGGGCGGCTCGGGCGAGCGGCGCCGCAGCGCCTGCCGCTTGCGGAACTCCAGGAACTCCTCCTTCATGGCGCGCACCCTTGCCTCCACGTCGTCGCGCGCGCGCGGCCGCGGCCGCTCGGGCGTGGACGGCGTGGGCGTGCGCGTGGCGCGGTCCCACTCGTAGTGCACGTCCACCGAGCCCGCGTCCAGCGCCGAGCCCGACGGCGGGCGCGGCGCGGGCGGCGGCGCGCGGTACGGCGGCGGCCGCCACTCGGCCAGGCTGCCGGCGCGGCTGCCGCGGTTGTGCTGCGACGACGCGTTCTTGCTGCCGAAGCCGCTGGACGAGGAGCGGCTCTCGGGCGACGCCTCGTGCGGCGGCGGCGGCGGCGGCTCGGCGGGCGGCCGCGCCGGTCGCGAGTGGCGCCGCGGCCGCGGCCAAGCGTGTCCGCGGCCCGGCGCCGACCCGCGCGCCGCGCGCGGCCGGAACGGCGACGGCGGCGTGGGGAACGAGCCCTCGGCGGAGCTCGGGAAAGGCACGGAGCTGAGGTCTGACACGTGGAGGGGCGACCAGGGAGTCCAGGCGGCCGCCCACGGAGGCCACGGCGGCCAGGGCGGCCACGGCGGCCAGGGCGGCCAGGGCGCGGGCGACGACGCGCGGAAGGGCGGCGGCGCGGCCGCGGGCTGCAGCGGCGCGCGCAGGCGCGGCAGGAAGCCGCCGTCGTCGGACGACGAGGGCGCGGGCGAGGGCGAGGCGGACGAGCGCGACGCGCCGGGGCCCCCGCAGGAGCCCCCGCCGAGCCCCGCGCCCGGCACGGCGCGCGCCCACGGCCCGCCCGAGCACCGCGACGCCGGCCACACCCAGTTAGCCGTGAACCGCAAACACTGCATTATACTCGATATTCCGCGTTCTCTAAATCTGCAAACGTCGTGTAATGTATTAAATATTTGGAACGGCTTTGACATTTTTTTTTCAAAAGTTTAAATAGTAGGTATGCCTTAGTCACTAATGTTTACCTTGCGAGACTGACCTGACTTCCTATTCCGAGTTAGCGCCGCGAAACAAACATTCGAATTAAATTCTCGATTGGAATGAGTATCGAAACGGTTCACGTTCGGTCGTGTTATACTCACTTTTTAAAAGGCACTTGAGTGCTGTCGGCTGCGCGCAGGTCGGTGAGCCGCGCGGCTACCATGTTGTATGCTGCAAGCGAATAATTTCTGAACGTTAACGTAGCGTCGTCGTCCCGCGGTCGCGGCCCGCGCCCCGCCCCGCCACCTTCACCCCACCATATTGTCAACGTGAAAGCGAGCCACCGAGATGAGAGTATAAACATGACCACTGAGACATGTACATCGCTTCCTGTACTAAGCGGTAAAGTCGTGAGGGATGACATTCTCTACCTCTGTCTATGTAGTCAAATGTTGTGTGTGAAAGGGTTGCATGTAGGTAACTTTGCACCTTAATCCCTGACTTTAATTGCAAAAAAAAAACATTCTCTTCAAAGTAGAATAAAAAAAACTTAAAAATAGAAAAATATATCACAATTTTGCTATTTCTCGGAGTTAAGCGTAATCCTCTGTCGTTGGCGCAGTCACAGTCAATGTTCTCATCTCGGTGCGATGAATAATGGAAAGCGAATTACAATGGTTCGTAATAATAGGCATGACGACAGGGTACGAAAATCAAAATTCAAATTAATCCGTATTGTAGATAACAAAAAAATATTGGGCACGTATTTTTTGTTTTTTCTAATGATTCAAAAGATAATGAGATAAATCGCAGCAAATTTTAGGAGTGGGGGCTCGTGATGTCACCACTAATCTGTACCACACGGTGACGTCACGCGACATTATGACTCAATCTCCGTAATTTTTTGACTACGTAAAAAAAGAAAAAATACGGGTCCTATTTTTTTTATTATCTACAATACGGATTAATTATTAAAATTTAGTCGTCATCCCTATTGCTCATTTGTCATTCAAAATGATAATGTCACCAGACTATCTAATTTACTTAGTTCTTAAATGAAATAAAGAATTAAACAAATAAAACGAACAAACAAGCAACTTTTGTAACCAAGCGCAGAAGACATTTATTATGGGAAAACGACTGATGTTATCGAATCCTGGCGGTATTAGTGCGGTGATAATACTGATAATAGGTTGTAAAAACCCCTTTTCCACAGTCGTAGTCGTATTAAGATATACATTTTATGAAATCAAATCATATTATATAATGATGACATGATTATATGATAGACACGGCAATAACGCCAATAAATAGTAAGAACTAGGGCTCCCGATATCCGTGTTACACGCCGCAACGTAGCCCCGTATCCTTAACACCGGCGGTACTAAGATCACGAATAACACGGACACGCCGAGATACGTATAATTAACTATACGTATAGTACTAAAGCCGTGTCTGCGTTCGAGTCCGTATACACGGAGCTTCGGCTATTCGGGTATTGAATACTCGTCGGAGCGATCCGCTCCGGCCGGTTAGAGTTAAAACAAATAAGGACTATTATTGAGTACGGGACGGGGTTTATTTATTGTTATTTGGATCAAACTTGAGTTATATACATATTTTTGTATTGATTTGAGTAATAATGGTTCCATTTAACTAAGAAATGGCATTATTCTTTTTTATACATATATAACCAGTGATTGTGGTTAAAGACAAAATTAGCGACCCGACCGTGCATTGCACGAATAAAGATATAAATACTTAAATATAATCTATTATGAGAGTGAAAACTACCGACCGATAGACCGACGCCACCGGGTCTTTTGGTTTTTATTCTTTTGATGTAATTTTACTATACTTACATATTTATAAAAATATAATAAAAATTTGACCCGCCGCTCATAGCATTCAACTAGCTGTCAATAAATCTTTGCTCATAGAAGACGTGGCAAATGTATGCAGCAAGGCAAGCAAAATTGTTGGACACTTTCGTCATTCCAATGTAGCAGCCAGAGCATTAGAAACGATGCAAGAGCAGCTAGAGCTAAAACAGCTTAATCTTATTCAAAGCTGCAAAACGAGGTGGAATTCAACATACGAGATGCTCTATCGTCTGCTGGTAAATAGGATTCCTATAATGAACGTGTTAAATTATCGTACAAAAACACCAACAAATACCGCACATCGTTTAGAAATGTTCGAAGTAGAATGGTCTTTAATAGATGAATTAGTAAAGATTTTAAAACCGCTGCAAATGGTTACAAATGTAATTTGCTCAGATGCACACTCTCCGGTGTCAATGGTGCGACCACTGCTTCAAACTCTAATAAAAAACCATTTAAATGATGATGACAATGATTCCGAAACCGCTCAACGTGTCAAATTTATCATCAAGACAGAAATAGAACAACGGTTTCAATTAAACTGGAATCAAGACTGCGAAGTAAATGCTCGGCAAATTGCATCTCTGCTCGATCCGCGGTACAAAGATTTATCCGGTGAACATATTGACGCTAGGCAGCTTATAAGAAATAAGGTCATGTCCAAAATACAGAACAGTGTTCCTATTGAAGACAGAGTACAGTCTACGGAAGTTGATGAAAATTGTAATAAAAGTGCATTGGAATACATTTATAAAGCAAAAAGTTATTCTAATATGCATCCTGTAGAGCAATTTAATACATATTTAGCAGAACCGCAGATTCGATTTGATATGGACCCATTTCAGTGGTGGAAATTACGAGCAACAAAATACCCAGCGGTGGCAGACATTGCAAAAAACTATTTATGTATACCAGCCACATCCGCAAGTTCGGAAAGAACTTTTTCGACAGCGGGTAACATCGTTACAGCAAAACGTAGCTGTCTTCTTCCAAAAAACGTTTCCTTATTGGTATTTCTATTCCAAAACAAAAAAATGATAGATTAATAATAAAATTAAGATTGAGAAACGTAGGTATCATTGTTGATTTGTATTAATATTGTATAACGATTTTAATATCTATATCGGAGTGTTTGATTAGCAAACTATTTTAGTTGGTGAGAATTGATTATATATCTCGTACAAAATAATGTCAAACTAAAAAAAAATTAAACTTTTTTTTCTGAATTAAAATCAGCGTACAATATAATTTATATTGTACGCTGATTTTAATTCATAAAACAAAGTTTCAATTAGATTTTCAAAAATATTATTTTAAGTCTACGTTAACGTGTTTTGATATTAGGTATACAACACTGTCTGTCCCGTAACGTAATTGACGGTAATCTAAAAATAATAGATGAGACGCTGATCAGTACGACAGATTTTTTCAAATTGTTTATAGATATGTAAGACAATTTATCTGGCTAAAGTTATACTGTATACATTTTCTTTTTTAAAGTCTGCCGATTTCGTCGTTTTTATTAAATTTTACTGATGTGATTTTACCTGATATTTTTTTTTTACTTAAATGTGTTGATTCTAAAAAAAGGTAAATAATAGCGTAGGTATTTAGTGGCAATGACAAGCAAATTTAGATAAAAATATACATATTTCATGTTGATTTATTTGTAGTTTACCCTAAGAACGTTGATTGTTGTTGGTTTTATTGATATTTTAAACATAAGCAAATTATTTCAATAAACCTTTTATACTCCACACAGTGTTTTTCTGTTATTTTAGCCGCCCCGTCTAAATATAAATTATAGCTAATATTACCTATTTTAACATAACGTTTGGTATAAAAATAAAATAAAAATTTAAAACTGTTCATTTCAATAAGGATCACGGCTTAATTATTTAATTGCTACATTTTGTTAGTATTTACGACTCACAAGACAAATTAAGAAGCACGAGTCTCACTCACTATACATTTCCATTCGTAGCTCTTAGAGACATCGCAACGAATCATTACTAAACGTCGGGGCGGATCGGATCCACGTGTAATTAAGATACGTGTACCCGTGTTACACGGATACACGTATCTTAATTACACGTAGCCTAATTACACGTGCCGAACGGAGCAGAAAACCGTTGCCGTGTAATACGGACACGGAGATCCGGCTACGGGTACATGAAACACGGACACGACCGCGAGCCCTAGTAAGAACCAATGTTGTGTTAAAAATACATTCGTGGAAACGGCGTCTTAGTTATCCACAATCCAGACCAATTTATGAACAAAGCAGCATATATTGTTTATTAACGGACATTTGGAAATCGTTTAACCTACTGCGTCCCATGATATATGCTACCAAGTAATCGAGTCAAATTATAAAATAAAACTCACAATGATTAAAAAACTAGAAGAGGCCAGTTAAAGCATGCAGTCCAATAAAAAAAATCATCAAGCTGATTGACAAGAGTGAGGTAACATGTAGGTTAGAGCAACGGCACGTGCATGCGTTGATGGCCGATGATTTGCGCGCGACGGTCGTCATCGACAATATGGCAAGTTAGTGAGCAGTCTCGGAAAACTTTGTTTCAAGTCCGATGTGCTTTTGAGACTGCTTTCGCGCTTCAACGCTCCCTCGCACTTTAGTAGGTATTATCGTTTCGGCAACTGTTAACTAAAATATGGTACATACTTTTGTTTTGAGTAATTTTACTCCCGGTAACAACGGAACAAGGGTAATTTTGCTAAGGTGCAGTTTGTTACCGTACAGATTTAAAGTTAGCGCGGTGTGAGCGAGCGTCGGATCGCGCGGGCGGTGGCGGGGCCCCCCGGCCGCGGCTCACCTTTTTCCTGCTTGCGGCGCTTGCGCTTGTTGCAGATCTTGACGGCGCACACGGACAAGATGATGGCCACGATGAAGAACAGGATGCCGCCCACCACGCCCGCCGTGATGGCCTTGTGCTTGACGCGCGCCGGCACCGGGAACTTCACCTCCTCCGACGACTCGAAGCTGGACGCCGAGTTGGCCAGCACGCGGAAGTAGTACGTGCGCCCGCCCACTAGGTTTTTTACTGCAACGAGAGGATACACTCCCATTTGTGATACTGTCGACTTGAATACAACAGAGGTAAAACCTTTTCAACAATTTTGCTCCGGATGACTTCGTCCACATTTCTTTTTATCACTTTCTGACTTATGCACATAGGCCTACATCGTCCAGTATCCTGGCTCGTACGTGATCAACTTCCTAGTTCTTCAGTTCCCTATATGTACATACAACAGCGTCAACACCTTATTAAGATTAAGGGGCTCCAAGCGAAAATTTACGATTTTTCATAGTTTTTGTTGTGTATCTAGTCCCTGGCATGGCGAAAATAACTTTCCAACTTTCCATTTTTTCACATTCGTAAATTTGAATATATGTTTATGTATTTAATCATGATTTTTTTACAGATAGGTGAATTAAAATAAAGATTGCGTATCTAATCTCTCAGTAAACCTTTAATGGACCCAAAACTTATGCCAAATTGCGTTTATCGAAACGGTTTTATACCATTTATGGGTTATTGAATGGTATTATTAGATATTTTATTAAATATTTACTGTTTGTTATGTCATGTCCCTATGATCCTAAGTTGGTCGAAATAAATGATTTATTATTATTATATTAGTTATTAATATTTTCATACTTGGAAAATGGACTTTCCCACCCAACTTTAGCTCATAAAACAAGTTACACGTAAGGTATCGAACGCAACATTTTAACGTAGTTTTTTTATTTTGCTTGTTTTATCAGGATCTTATATAATTTAAAAAAAATCTACTGTCGAATACCCTATAGTGGAACATAGGAATGTAGACAAGTTGGGAAGTTGTCGACCTATCATGCGGACAAGTTATATCGGAATGTACCATTCTGGGATTAGTACCTACGTTGAAGACATAGCATTCATTGAGTACCAGTTAATACGGTGGACGATATTGTCGATAATAAAATTAATTATAGAAATGTCGGCGAAGTCTTCCTGTGCCTTTTGTAGACCACTGATTGATTGACCTGTGATATGACTTCCATGTCGTCGGCTAAAGTCGCAAAACTCGTAACGCCATCGGATCAAATTTAACAGGAGGCCCAAAAAAAAGTTTAACAATATGGTGGTCGGTACATTGCGAGGTTTTTTTCAATGAGGTTTTGCAAAACTCTTAAATGCTAGGAAAAAACGTTCGTTCAGACTTTAACTATCTAAAAGTGCCAAAACATTATTTTGAAACAAAAAAATGGCGTTACGAGGTTTGCGACTTTAGCCGACGATATGATTCTAACCATAACAAATATAAGTCTGGAGCTCGTTTACTTCCAGCTGTCTGAAGGTAATCGTAAGTTACTAGTGTACGTTATATCCTGCACAGCGGCGGCTTAGGGGGTGGCGAACGAGGCAATCGCCCGGGGCCTCGCTCTTGCAGGGGCCCCGCACAAATACCCAAGCAAATAAAAAAAAAATTGTTTAACAACAAAGGGTCTCGCAAAGACCTGCCGCCCGGAACCTCGCAATGGGTAAGGCCGCCGCGGATCCTGCATAAAGCATAAGTAGTATATGTTTTCCATTTTCCAGCCTCTATGCTATCTATATGTAACAAATAATTTCAATTCGTTGCTTCGTCATGGGTGAAACAATGCCAAACCAACAAACACACTTAATGCGGTAACCAGAGTTAGTCCTTAACCTAGAGTTATCCGTCTTATGTAGGTACATGTGTGCTGCCTAAAGTTGGGCTAAGATGCTAAAGCTCTGGCTGGCGCAATTGTGCCTAAGGTAAGCATTAGAGGTTTATATACGAGATTACAGCTGTCATGGTTAACGTTAGCCAGTGCGTAAAATGTGGTGGATGCAACCTGCCCAGTGTTGGAGTCTCACCGAGGTAGCTGGTCTCCTCGGGGCGGATCTGGCCGCGGTTGAGCGTCTTCCACTGCGCGTCGGTGCGGTACTTGATGGTGTAGTACTGCACGAGCGCGGCGCGCTCCAGCGGCGCCTGCCACGTGATCAGGAACCCGTTGTGCACCTCCGTCACCGTCAAGTTGCGCGGCGGACCCGACTTCGGACCTAACCATGCAACAGACATTCACGTAATTACCTACATATTGTATTCAAGCATTTCTGACGGCGTTCGATTTTAAAGAAAACTAGAAGTTGCCCGCAACTTCGTCCGCGGAGGAGAAAAAGTCATAACCTTTCATTTTTTCCTTAGCGTAGTCGGGTAAAAAGTATCCTATAACCATTTGGATACCCAGCTACCCGTGTACCAAAAATAGTTGAAATCCGTTTAGCCGATTTTGCGTGATGACGCCACAACGACACATACAAACATACATAAAAGCCAAAAAATATATTTTTCGTTTTAATGACCTCCAAATAGACCATAACAATCATTTTTTTGAAAATATCTTTAATGTACAGACATTTCATTTTACAACTTTATAATAGTATAGATAAGGACTTCTGGTCAAAATCGAATATTCATAACATCTATGACTAAGAGAGAATACTTAAGGATTGTATTTTCTCGGCTTGGAATCAATTGAATATAATAAACTGTCCTAAGATGCCCTACTCTCTGCCCTCACTTGACGACCCAAAGGATTGGGTATAATCTCGTACTTGTGATGTATTCCTCTGTGTATTAAACCAGATTTTTATTATATTTAAGTATTTCAATTACTTATCTTTATTCTGTACAGTCAACGGCAAGGATAAGTAAACACCATCAAATCTCATAACTATATATAAATAAATAGAATAAATAAATAAAGGAGACATTTATTGTACTACTCTTTAAAATTTACATAAAGTAGGTACATTTAATTTAATTTGTAGTAGGTAGTTGTCTCTTTGGCGTAGGCCTCCCCCATTTCTTTCCAAATATCTCTGTCCTTCGCTTTAGTCATCCAGTATGTTCCTAATCTTTGTAAAAATAAGTCTACCCATAACACCATTCCCTCCCTTTTATCTCCGAAGTTTACCGGACGATAATGTATTTTTTTTTACTATTTGTATAAATAAACATAAATATTACACGAAAATTATAACCATGTCTCTAACTAACTATTTTTTTTAAAATTTCAATAACCCATTTGAACAGCCCCGTTGCGTTAAGATTGTAACTCATTTGTATACAATGCTATAGATATCAGCGGGCTTATGATGGTCGCGTTTATCACGCGATAAATGATATGATAACGCGCCTGTCACTCTCGCACTCTTATACGTGTAAGAAGGCGACGGCAGCTATGTCACTTATTTATCGCGTGACAAACGCAACCATCATAGGCCCGCAGGTGTAAACTTAACTCAACCGGATTGGAGTAATAATGTTACGGCGAGTGAAAGTTTCTTCGGAACTATCCGTGCGCATGTCCGACTCGCATTTGGCCGGTTTTTTCATTTATAGGATCCACTCTATGATTTTTGTAGTCCATCTATCATTTGGCATCCGACTAACATGCCGCCCAGTTCCATTTTAGCGTCTTCACTCTTTCTACCAACTAAATATACATGCAAGCCTTATTACTGTGACAAACTTACTTCGATTAATTTTGGGTTGCGTATGCTTACGTACTTTTTTACAGTGTGTTGTTGCTTAATGGCGAAAGGATTAACGGGTCTGTATATTTCAATGTTACATTTGATCGTTTTGATTTGCCCATTTCTGTACACTGTTAGACGAAGTCACTAGACTGGTTCTATTTATTAGTACGACTGTGTAGATAAACAAGACTAAGGTAGCAAAGTGAAGCTTCAGTCCGGTCTAAAACACAACGTGTCAAAATGCAAAGATTACTTACTTTTGACAACGACGGATTACTATCCATTCATCGCCGATCCGCGTTCGTCTAAAATGTAACTTCGAAACATTCTAGGCTAAATTATCTAGAATGTTAAAGTAATTATGCCTACTAATCGACTAGATCAATATTGTATACTATAAACACTTATACTTATTTCTCTTTCAATCCTAAATAATGGTAATCTTGAACATATAGGCCGGCTGACACTACCACTTCCAATAAGCCACTACAGCTCTAAATTTTTTAATGATGGCAACAATAAGTATACCTATTAGTGATGCTAGTCCTGCTAATCTGAAGGTCTTATTTCTTATGTCGTCAACGTTATTTGATATAAGGATCATGTTGAACTTGATTGTTTGATTTAGGTACTCGCTTATTTGACACTGTCATGATATGTGCGCAATTTCAGCTTCTCATACATTTCAAATAAAATAGGTAGGGATTTCGCTTCATATACATATACACACATATATATATATGTATGAATTATTATCGTTGAGATTGATCCAGAAATGTAAAAGACGTGACTTTGGTCCGTCACATCAGGGTCCGGGTTGGATTCCCAGTTTCAACAACGATGATAACAATAAAATTGTATGTCTGTTTATCTTTTTTATGTATATACAGTTAAATTTGATTGCACAAATTAAAATACAAATGTTGGACTTAATGCTTCAAGGTATTCTGAACTTGTTAAGCGTAGGATCAAACAGAAATTATAAGGCCAGTTAACTTTTTATATATTATGAGCAGACTTAATTTTGTGCAAGTTTAAAGCGTAGGCATCCGCATCACGCATCTTACGTAAGCATATCAATATATATTTAAATTGTAAGTACCTAACACAAGACACGAATGCAAATCTTCAATAAATACTTTTTCTCTATAAATTATTAATTATCTAAAGGTGCGCCCACATTTGTATCATTTGCCCGTATGAGATCATCGTCGCGTGGCATGATCGCGTGTCACGATCACGCGTTTGGACGTTGCGCCGATCCGATCGCACGAAATCCATTTTGCTACGCGTATCACACAGTTATATAGGACGAGTGCGGCATGATCGGCGCGCCGACAGTAAGCGTCCAAGCAGCGCGATACGCAGTCATGCCACGGTGATCGGATACGAGCAAATGATACAAGTGGGACGCACCTTAACCTCCACATTTAAAGGTGTGTTCAGCATATACAGCGTCTCTGTAACACGAGGCTTCAGAAAGAGTGACTTGAGTGACTCAAAGCGTTACCTTTTGCACAACAATTCTAAAGTGAACCTTGTTATTAAAATTGACATAAAGCAAAGTTTACCTTAGCTCTAATTTTACTATACTCTGTGGGGTATCCTACGGATTAACGGCCTGTCAAATGTACAACATTGACATGCGTCATCAGCCATTAATAACTGGAACTAAGTTCTGGGAGCACGATTATTAAACAGTTACATTTCAACTGTAGTAATTCGTATAGATTATGTAATAAGTTTTTTTTTAGGTATATGATTCTTTTAATTATTTCAGCTTTTAAAATATCATTAGGAAAGTGGTCCATATGTATCCTCGTATTACAGAAGCCCGTGTAGCGGTAGTGTTAGAAGTTAGAAGCGTGCAAGCATGCGCGTGTGAGTCAGTACCAGTCGCCTCGGGTGCGGTGGGAAATACTTTGTCGTCCGGCGGGCCCGCAGGCGTGGGCGCCGGCTTCGGCTTAGCGCCTACATCTACAACCAAACGACTCGTCACACCTCTAACCATCCCATCTGGAACTTACATTTTGTTAAAACAATCAAACGACGGTCAGAACAACCGACCGCCTTCGCTTTTCATTATCACACAATGTGCAATGCGTCTCTCTGGCAATGAAATAGATAAAAGACGGACAACCGTGTGATAAGGAGAGCGGCTAGTTGTGCTGGTCCTAGATTTATTGTGTCCTTCCACCCTTCTCAAGAAACTGAGACAATCGATACAATGCAGCTATCGAAGTCAAAGTTTACTAGAGATTTTAAGCCTTGAGAAAGAAACACGCTTCAATTCTTTAAAATATCCAATTATATTTGAAACACTCTAATGAAATATGCTCTTTACAGAGGCATTCGATCAAAATCGTATTGCTCCTAGTAAACTTGATATTTGCACTGCATAGTTCTAATCAATGTAAACAACAGTTCATGTCACATGTTGTACAGAAATAGCAGAATGAAGATACCGCGTTATTTTTCCGGAGGCTGTATGCTCTTGTCAGGCAAGCGAGACACGACATTCAGCACTATTCAATAAATAAGAAAAGAAATTGAAGAATGCTTCGTTGTAAAACCGGCTTCTAATATTCAATAAACCAGCTACTTCAACGAGCAAGTGCACTTACCCAGCGTCCGGATGGTGATCGCCTTGCTCATCATGCCTTCACCAATCGTGTTCTTGCTGTTCACTTGGAACTCGTACGTCGTCCCCGGCTGCAGGCGATTTATTGTTACCTGTGTAACGACGTGAATTGGTTTAGTTTCGATTCTTTTAATAAGCTATCTAGTTTTACCAACATACACAATTTCGGATTTATAATATGGGTCCTCTTAATTTTTACCCATAATTTTCTACATCTTCACATTTCACGCTCAAAAATAAGACGTTATGAAGGCAAGCAGCTAGTATTCAAATACTTAAATTGCTAGTTCGCAACCGGAATAGTACATTACGATACGAGTATGGTATGTTGGTAATTACACTCGTGTATTAGGCCGACAGTTATCAATATTGTTTTTCAACATACTTGCGATGAAAAAAACAAAAAAATTATCATACTTTACTTAAAATTTCGCCTAGGTTGGGTAATCAATCCTGTAGGTAGTCCGTAAGTTTTACATTAATCCGTCATCGGTACCTCAAATTTACGTACCTACATAATTATTATATTTTAAATATCGTTGCTTGAAATGATTTTCACTTTATTGTAATTTTTAGAAAATAGTCATGAGTGTAAAATCAAATCAAATTCGCGCGCTGCGGCCGGTGCATTTGTCTATGCGCGCGCAAGAGCGACGAGGCAAAGGCTAATTGGCCAATCAGCCAAACATGAATAATATAATAAACTGAATAATTATATCAATTTAATACAAACAAAATGTTATTTTGCTTAGAAAACTTTATAATTTATTCAAATTAATTGTTTTTCATAAGTACCACTTTAGATCTATTAAAAGAACCTATAATGTTTCTCGTAGGTACCTAAAAACTATTTGCTGACGTTAAAAATGAAAAGGCACTAGAGTGCGATTATGGAATGTAAAAAGCACGCATGTGTAATGGACTGGATTACAGCTATAAAAACGGTGTTATAAGAGCCACTTTACGAGCATGTGTATTAAAAAACTGTTATACTTAAACTGAATTAGTTCCATTGGTAAATCTCATAGATAGGGGGGTCGGTCACTCACCGAGGTGGCGCCGGAGGGCGTGACGGGGACTTTGGTCCACTCGGAGAAGCCGGCCTCGCGGTACCAGATGGTGTAGTCCTGCTTGTAGTCGGGCCCGCCCGCGTACCCGGGCTGCCAGCGCAGCGTCACCTGGAACTCCGTCGCCGCGCCCGACACGTTGTACGGCGCGTGCGGCTGCGTGCCCTCGATCACCAGCTGCGTGTCCGCCGTTATTGTTGCCACCTATCAGAACACTCAATTCATGTAATATGCCGAATATTACATTTGAAACGACTACTATCAACTATCTTATTCAATTTGAAAAAAGGATTAAATCGGTTAACAGACCGCGGATACATGAATATGAAGAAACTCGCATATCCAAAGCCTCTTTCGGTCCATGACCTTAACGTAACCGAAATATTGATTTCTGCAACTGCCGGATTTCATGCACTAGAGCTCCCTAACTCACTTTCAAAGCGTAACAATCGTCAGCGAAAAATTATCTGTAACGACCCGGCCACGACATTGCGCGAATTGCGGCGCGGGAAGCGTTTTATCTGTTTATTGCGCGGTCGAAACGAGCAACGCACTGTGGCTAGTTGGGATCACACCCAATGAATTTTAAAATGATGTTTTATCAATAATATTATAGTTAAGTTAAATGATCTGATTAGGTTTTTCTGGGTTTTCCCTAATCCTTGCAGCAAATGTTGGATCATATTGTATGTCTCCCAACAATCATTCACTCTCATGTAACTGGCATTTCGAAAGTGCTTGTAACTAGGCCTACTTGAATAAAGAATATTTTGATTGATTGAATTAGTAAAACCGCTGCCCCTGCCGCCGCCGCTCGATGTCGTGGCCAGGCCGTAACCGGTCGGTTGACGCGGTTCAACCTAGAACTCGACTCGAGTGAAAAAGAATTTTAGTTTCGCAACAAGTAAATAGTACGTGTTTGGGGGTAACATCTGGGCTATATCGAGGTGTCTCATTGTATAGGTAAGCATCGCTCGCATATCGCGTGGACGAAAGTTCAATGCCCATGCACCAAGTTCGTAACTAGACGAAGCTGGCTGCCGATGCCCTCGGTCTCGGCGGGCGGGCGGCTCACCTCGTTGCTGGCCACGCACTGGTAGATGCCGAAGTCCTGGCGGCGCAGCGTGTCGATGGTGATGTTGCCGCCGAGCGCGCGCACGCGGTTCTTCTGCAGCGGCAGGCCGTCGCGCCGCCGCCACGCCACGCTCGGCCGCTGCGTGCCCTCCGCCTCCTGCGCCTCGCAGTGCATCTCCACGCTCTCGCCCACCTGAAACCACGGACCGCTCGCCTCAACCACAGCATAATAAAGAGTACTACGTACAGTATGGACACTCCCTGAAAGTGCCGCCCAACCGCGCTCGGTTACCTCGCAGTTACCGGCTGAGGTAACTGAACAGTGAGCGGGAAGAGCGCGGGTGGCCGGAGCTTGCGGGCGGCGGGCGGCAGAGTGTGTCCACAGTGTGCCTCAACCCTCGTTCATGTCACTTCGCAGTCAACCACTCACTATCAATTTTATTGATCACTAGAAGGCGTCCGCAACTTCGTTCGCGGAGGAGAAATAGTCATAAACCCTCTTTTTTTCTTTAGTATAGTCGGATAAAAAGTATCCTATCTGGAAATACCCATCTACCCGTGTACCAAAAATAGTTGAAATCCGTTTAGCCGATTTAGCGTGATGAAGCCTCAACGACACACACAAACATTTTATTTTTACAACTTTATAATAGTATAGATGTAGCTTATCTGGACTTGTCGCAAACGATAATATTCGTAGAAAGTAGCGTAACGAACTAATTACAAACGTTATAAGTTTTATTATATTAAAGTCGTAGATTGTTCGTTCTTGCAATACGTGCCCATAACTTTGTTGTAAATTGTATTATCCTCTTATTTCGGTTATTTATTTACAGTAAGTTCATATTCTTCTACTCACCTTCCTTTGATATAAGGGTTCTGGTTCTACTGTAAATGCAGGTGGTTTTCGAACTAATACTTCCATCGGTCCTGTACACAAAATACCAAATGAAAACACAGACGGAAACGTTTCTTAAAAACACACACAAAGCCTCTATAATGGTTTACTTTGTCACAGGCGTGTATTATTTACAATACGCGAAATTAAAAACTGTAAGAATTGAATGTTCCACCCACCCCAGCTGCTATTCTGAAGAGTTGCTTAATTATAGATTTTACAAATTAGGGTAATAAAGTAAACACCGTACCCGACGATCCCTGAGTGCCTTGCGCGTTGTAGGGCGTGCAGGTGTACCGCCCCTGGTGGTTCTGGTTGACGCGTGTGAACAGCAGCGAGCCGTTGTTCATGATTACGATGTCCTTGGTTTGGTACGGCTCCAGCAGCCGCTTGTCCTTGGTCCACGTTACGTACTGCAGCGGCGGGTTGGCCTTGATGTAGCACTGCACCACGCCCGCCAGGCGGAACGGCAGGTACTGGACTGTCGGGGTGAACGTCACCTTCGCTGGGTCTGAAATACGGTGCCGTCTATTAAAGCCCATGCTACGGAAACACAAGAGTAAATAAGTAACTCATTCAACTTTTTATTTAAATATTAAGAAACCGGAGAATGTAAGAGATAAGCTGGACGGGAAGCTGAAAGGTCAAGAACTCGTCTAGGGAAAACAATGCAGGAGCAAAATGTACCGGCAAGAGTATCTCTTAAATATCGAATAACTACGTTGTGCACTATATATTTAGGCTCTATTGGTTACGGTTACTGTATAGACCTACTTCTTTATCCACACGGATATTTTAGATCACCCAATCACACTATAAAGACTTTTGTAGCGTCATAAAGTACTTTACAATTAAACAAACGGCAAGAAATCAACACAGTAAAAATCTTAACAGTGAGTAACACCGCACCGCCTAAATCTGTGCCGTATGTGTACTAGCAGTAAGAACGGATCGTTGGAAAAGCGATTACTTCCCACAAGGTAATTAAATAGCGGATGAAAGTTTGTATAGAATTAATTACGGGAAACGGCTGCTGAAGGAAACACTGAGGCAGGCTGAGAAGTAGCAAAAAGCTATGGAAAAACTGTGTTTATCGTTCGAGGCTAACTTAGATGTCGCATTTAATTCACAAATGGTTTGAACGGGACTAAGATCTTTTAACGGAATCAGAAACTAGTTTTGCCATAAGGTAACGGGACGTTAACAGGATGCTGAATGAATACTTCATGTGTGGCAGTTGAGATTAGTGGTCCGACTTACGGAGCGATTCTTGTAGGTAACACGAATTGCTTATTTATACGTACAAACAGCAACACACTTAAGTGACCGTGTATAGGCCTTATGTCAATCTCAATAAGATCTACCAGTGGCCACTTAAAAGTGTGTGGCTGATGGCACTTTATTATTCGGCACTGCGTTTTTCCCGCATCTTCGTCCGAGTGGCATAAAGGCATTTGAACCGTGCAAATCTCGGGGTTAAAAAGCAGCCCTCTTTATTCTTCGGCCCATACCTATACATGTAGTCTATAATACTAAAATCGCGTCGTTGCCCAATAAGTGCAAAACTACAAACACACTTTCACATTTATAATAGGGGTGGTCTATCTAGAGCGAGCCACACGATGGAACATATCGTTATCATATTTTGGCCGGTTCGGCTGTTTTCGTATTACATGCAGAGGCGGATTTAGAAGTTTAGCATAACATAACATGCGCAATGTTTTGCTTACCCTCAATTTCGTATAACATAACAAAGCGTCACATATTAATATTGTGTTAGGTTACGGGATCGTTCATTTAGTATGCATGGTGGGGGTGGATGGGGTATAATTTTTGGAGAACCATGATGAACCAACACATTCTGTCCCGTACTGAATTCACTCAAAAAGAGATTAGGTACTTAAGTACCTACCCTTCATTATTTACATTGAAGTACCTACCTAATCCGACGAGTTGCGAAAAGGAATGGCCCGGGAGACGTGATAGTACATAGTACTCGTATGTTAATAGTTCACCGGTAGTTATTAATTAATGTCGAAGCTTTCATGTGTTGATACGACAGATAAAAATATATTGGAATGTTTAAAAATATGGTTAGGTTGGATAAAGTCTATCCAAATTGCTTTATCTTATTTAGTAGGTACGAGTATCACGTATTATACATAACATAAGGTTACGATGTGGAAGGAACAAATGGAGCTGTGTCAAATGTGCGCCAAATTGGAGCTTTGTACTCTTTAAACTCCAGAGATATTAAAGAAATAAATGACGCCCACCATCCTGATGTCAGGCTGGCGGGTGCATTTTTAGTTATAGCAAATGGCTGCCTACTCAACGGTAAAAGTACTGCCTAAGGTTAGTGCTCGCAATGTGCTGAACTGCCGCGCATTGGACGGTTACTAAGACATGAAACGTAGCACTATCGCCAATATAACGTTACGGGGGTGTTTAAAAAACAACCCACCCTTTTCACCAGTACATATAGGGTCGTAAAGTCATAGGGTAATAAAACAGAAGGTCCGGTTCGTACAGTGAGCGAATTATCGCATACTTTTTATTACATATTTTTTAAATTTCTCTGGAGTTTTAAGCACATTGCTCCAATGTTGCTGCATATTTGGCACAGCACTAACTCCTGACGTATACCGCAGCTCCATTTGTTGATGTACACCCGCCATCTCGTACCTCGAGAGGTTAGGCTCTCTTAGCGTTTCTCTCTGGTATACAAACACTTTTTTGGTTTGGCTTGCTACAAATACAAACAGCAACAGATGCAGGGGCGGACGGACTACGAAGGGGCCAGTGATAGAAATAGGCTTAGGTACTTCTTATCTTGCAAAATTTACAGTTTATGAAAAATACTCTCGTCTTGCTGGCGAAAACGAAACACGGTGATCCCTATAGTTAAAAATGAAGGCTCACATTCAACATTGAGGTATGCCGAGGCGCTCTGCGGGTCCCCGATCCCGTTGGAGACCTCGCAGAGGTACTGGCCGGAGTCGTCGGCAGCCACCGGGTTGATGACGAGCGCGCCGTCTCGGCGGATGGTGACGCGCGTCTCCAGCGCCGCTACCTCGGCCACCGGCGCGCCCTCGCGGAACCACTTCACCGTCACGTTGCCTGGCAGCGCCTTTGCCTCGCACGTAAATTGCACCTTTTCCCCTTCTAGCTTTGTCTGATTCGTTGGTGGCATCTGGAAAATATCCTAATTGAATACGAATCGATACATTCAACACGAATGTACCATTTTTAGACTATTGATAAAGCCTGGCTGAGCGATAAGTATCGACTATCGAACTATAATACTATAGTTCGATAGTCGATACTTATCGACTATCGAACTATAATACGTATATAGTGGATATCATTCATTGAAAGTTACTTTTTACTTAAAAGTTAAATTAGATTTTGTATTGTTTCTGAGAGGCATGTATATGCAGAAGTAGTCCGCTTGCACTTGCTTTGCACTAACCGTGATGACCGCCCCGCCAGCGATGATGACGCGCGCGGTGTGCGAGACCTGCCCCTCGCCGTTACGCGCGATGCACGTGTAGTCGCCGATGTCCTCGTGCCGGATGTTGCTGATGCGCAGTTCCGTCCCATCGTTGAAGATGCCCACCGTGCCCGACGGCTCCACGGGGTTTGCGTCCTTGTACCACAGGATCTCCGGCGTAGGCGTGCCCTCCGCCTGGCAGTTCAGGATGATCGCATCTCCTGCATCACCACGCAAACAATCAACACCTCCGTATGCGTGCCCGGGGCTAACAGTATTTGGAACTTATAGGCTGACCCTTACATTCGAAACAATATTGTTCTTATCTATAAAGTACAGACGAATGAATGAAAGGAAGTATACAAATAGCAAGGGTTTTGTAAGCAGACGTATACCTCTATATGTAAAAAAAATAAGGACAGTACCTAAATTAACGTATATAATGTCTTCCGGTGTGATGGAGAAGCGCGGTGGCGCGTGCACGTCGAGGTGGAACCAGGTGCCATTTTTGTGCTGGTTCGGTGATCGGTTGAGAAACACCACCTTACACTCGTACCAACCCTAGTACATACAATGAAACTTCAGGTGGGTGCGTACACATATGCTCTACTTATGACAGTTTCATAGTCATGAATGATACTAAGTGAACATGTAGTGTAAGGTTTTTGGTAGTCGACTCGTCAAAGAGTAAATGTAATCAAAGTAGAACCAAACCCGCTCTGACGAGCTCTTACCTGGTCAGATTCTCGGATGTTGGTGAGGTTGAGACTGGCCGCGCCATAAGGCGAGTCCTCTGCGACGCGAGACACCCGACCCTCGTACCCCTCCCCGCTGTGTGTGGGGTAGCTCTCGTACCAGATGTAGATCGGGATGTCCTGTCCCTACACACATATGCTTCGATTATGACGGGCAACAGCTGGTGCGAATGTAATCTCTACTGCTCACGATCATTACACGACACATAAAGCGTTGGCAGCCACTTGACAACATTGACTCAACGTTTGGCGTTTATGCCAGCACAACACAAAATGGACGTCAGCGCCAACTATGTCGTTTAACGATGGGAGTTTCAAGTCGTAGTTAGTCCGCTAACTACTCGGAACCAGCCCGGTCGCAGCTCAGGTCAAGTTCCGACTACACATCCGACTCTGTCTACAATACGACGTCAAACACGACGACTCACATTTATACGAACAAGGAAACAGAATCAGATATTGCATATCTCATAACAGTAGCTGTTTTTAAATAGTATACATTACATATAAATCCGTAAACGTTATAATTAAGAGTTATAATACTGTACTGTGATGAGACACGTCTACTTCTTCGTCTAGGTACGCTACAAAATCATGCAGGGATGAAAATAACGCATTTGACGTATGCTTTATGGTTGATTGGTTAGTGTGTATATGATTATGCGACGATTTCAATGGCTGTCACTTAAATTCAATGAGTTCATTAAAGCTTACGCGTCTCTTCTGGTTACATCATTCCACATTACACTGAATATAGTATAAGCGAGTACCAAGGCAACTCAGATCATTTTCTGGTTTTGGAATTTTACCATCTACCTATATCATTCGACTATTTCAGCTTAAGTGGTTACGAGTACACTCACGGAACATATCACGCTGTATCTTACTTAAAATTACAATGGCAGTGTTTACATGTTTGCATGCTGAGAGTATACAGAGAAAAATAAAAACTAACTACGTCATGCTACGGGAGTGTTATGCTGTGCTATACTTAATTACTTAGCCGTTATGGTTACAGATATACAATAACGTTAGTACAGATACTGGAATCTACATTGCAGAAGGTAGTGAGTGGGAGAAGCCCACAGCCACAGGAAGAGAGAAACAGACAGATCCGCCGCCAGTGCGCGAGGAGTGCCGATGCCGGTGCGTGCCCCGTGTAGCCGTGTAAGCAACGTGCGCCCGTATCCGAAATGTGGTGCGCCAAACAAAAAATAATTATGATAGGTATTCAGACATAACTCGTATCGTAAAGATAATTTATGTGAAGTGGCAGTGTATGTGTCGAGAGAAATGTTCGTAATCTAACGGAGGTCTGCTGCTCTCTCGGACTCGCTTTGAAGGCCTTTGTCACTGTGGTGTTAGTCGACGAGCGGTCGAGCGCGATACACGAGCACGAGGCGTTATGCAGAAGGCAGAGTACACAAAAGGCTGCGGCGAGCGCGCGCGGGGCGAGGGCGCGGGGCCCGCCCCCGGCCCGCGGCGCCCGCGCCGTACCACTAGCTTGGGACACAATACGCGTGTCGGTGCTGACACTATACTTTACAGTCTGCGGGGCGCGTCGCGGGGACGAGCCGTCCTCTACTGAACAGAAACACACACACGGTATTGAGCAGCGTTGTATTGTAAGAGTGGAGTGTGGACCGTCGTACCGTTTCGCCTACCTTCTTCTCCCACTGCAACACGTACGGCACCGGGACATCCTCGGGGAAGTCCACCTGGCAGTTGAACACGACGCTCTCGCCCAGGATCGCGGTGATGTGCACTGCATCCTGATGTTCCTGGTGGCACGTTACTGCAACAAACAATAGCCTTCACTGCTTACAACGCTTTCATAATCTGATGCAAGACTTGTGGTTTTGGTGTTTATTAATATGTGGTTTTCCACAGTAAAAGGGCGTCTTTGTGATGCCACACGGTGAGCGGCGGGTACATGATCCCATGTACCGCGCGCGGGGACGGGATCGTCGTTAGTGGCGGCGATGTGTTGGTGCACGGCGCGCCAGCCTATGGCCTGCGCTCTCATGTGCCGCGCGAGGAGAGACGCTCGTCGCTCACCTGCCGTTCTAGCACAACTCTCCGCAACTATGCTTGTCGCACGACATAGCATCACCCGTCTTTCTCGCATTGTCTTGAAAGGAAAGAGATAGGCAATCTTTGTCGCGAGGTAAAGAGTCACTTATCACAGTTGTGCTAGAGGTGCCGTGCCGGCAGGTAGACTAGCAGCAGTAGCAGCAAGCCGGCGGCGATGTGCGGCGGGTGCATAGCGCGCCAGCTCATGGCCTGCGTTCTTATGTCCCGTGCGAGGAGACACGATCGTCGCTCACCTGGCAGGTAGACTAGCAGCAGTAGCAGCAAGCCGGCGGCGATGTGCGGCGGGTGCATAGCGCGCCAGCTCATGGCCTGCGTTCTTATGTCCCGTGCGAGGAGACACGATCGTCGCTCACCTGGCAGGTAGACTAGCAGCAGTAGCAGCAAGCCGGCGGCGATGTGCGGCGGGTGCATAGCGCGCCAGCTCATGGCCTGCGTTCTTATGTCCCGTGCGAGGAGACACGATCGTCGCTCACCTGGCAGGTAGACTAGCAGCAGTAGCAGCAAGCCGGCGGCGATGTGCGGCGGGTGCATAGCGCGCCAGCTCATGGCCTGCGTTCTTATGTCCCGTGCGAGGAGACACGATCGTCGCTCACCTGGCAGGTAGACTAGCAGCAGTAGCAGCAAGCCGGCGGCGATGTGCGGCGGGTGCATAGCGCGCCAGCTCATGGCCTGCGTTCTTATGTCCCGTGCGAGGAGACACGATCGTCGCTCACCTGGCAGGTAGACTAGCAGCAGTAGCAGCAAGCCGGCGGCGATGTGCGGCGGGTGCATAGCGCGCCAGCTCATGGCCTGCGTTCTTATGTCCCGTGCGAGGAGACACGATCGTCGCTCACCTGGCAGGTAGACTAGCAGCAGTAGCAGCAAGCCGGCGGCGATGTGCGGCGGGTGCATAGCGCGCCAGCTCATGGCCTGCGTTCTTATGTCCCGTGCGAGGAGACACGATCGTCGCTCACCTGGCAGGAAGACTAGCAGCAGTAGCAGCAAGCCGGCGGCGATGTGCGGCGGGTGCATAGCGCGCCAGCTCATGGCCTGCGTTCTTATGTCCCGTGCGAGGAGACACGATCGTCGCTCACCTGGCAGGTAGACTAGCAGCAGTAGCAGCAAGCCGGCGGCGATGTGCGGCGGGTGCATAGCGCGCCAGCTCATGGCCTGCGTTCTTATGTCCCGTGCGAGGAGACACGATCGTCGCTCACCTGGCAGGTAGACTAGCAGCAGTAGCAGCAAGCCGGCGGCGATGTGCGGCGGGTGCATAGCGCGCCAGCTCATGGCCTGCGTTCTTATGTCCCGTGCGAGGAGACACGATCGTCGCTCACCTGGCAGGTAGACTAGCAGCAGTAGCAGCAAGCCGGCGGCGATGTGCGGCGGGTGCATAGCGCGCCAGCTCATGGCCTGCGTTCTTATGTCCCGTGCGAGGAGACACGATCGTCGCTCACCTGGCAGGTAGACTAGCAGCAGTAGCAGCAAGCCGGCGGCGATGTGCGGCGGGTGCATAGCGCGCCAGCTCATGGCCTGCGTTCTTATGTCCCGTGCGAGGAGACACGATCGTCGCTCACCTGGCAGGTAGACTAGCAGCAGTAGCAGCAAGCCGGCGGCGATGTGCGGCGGGTGCATAGCGCGCCAGCTCATGGCCTGCGTTCTTATGTCCCGTGCGAGGAGACACGATCGTCGCTCACCTGGCAGGTAGACTAGCAGCAGTAGCAGCAAGCCGGCGGCGATGTGCGGCGGGTGCACGGCGCGCCAGCTCATGGCCTGCGTTCTTATGTCCCGTGCGAGGAGACACGATCGTCGCTCACCTGGCAGGTAGACTAGCAGCAGTAGCAGCAAGCCGGCGGCGATGTGCGGCGGGTGCATAGCGCGCCAGCTCATGGCCTGCGTTCTTATGTCCCGTGCGAGGGGACACGATCGTCGCTCACCTGGCAGGTAGACTAGCAGCAGTAGCAGCAAGCCGGCGGCGATGTGCGGCGGGTGCACGGCGCGCCAGCCCATGCCTGCGCTCCCATGTCACGGCCGCGCACGGCGACTCATCGTTGATGCATCACCTGCGCAAAATCACTATACTGGTATTTCTTGAAGCACTAAATTCTATCTATAATTCGAAACCTGAAATGTAATATTCGACGCTAACCATTGCTAGCGACGTAATGGCCCGGTGATATATGCATGCCGTCAAACGCTTACGCTGTCTGGCGCTGTCTCTAAATGGTAAGGGGGCGTCTTAAGAATAAATGTGTAAGTCGGCCTGTGTTACTACAATTACTACAAGTCTTAGTTAAATAGGCTTCCAGAAATATGGATTCCAAAACTGTTATTGCTTGCAATAAATACGAAAAATAGTAATTAGGTACCTACGTAATTAATGTCTAAGTGTATAGCATGAAACTCGCACGGTGCGAGAAGTTGATCCATTTGCACTCGCATTAGACTTATTTACACAATGGGTACGTTTGTGGCTAAGGCCTCTTGGCAGCAGCGATTCGTCCTTGGACTATTTCCAGATAATTGCGCTGCATCACGGCAAGGGGCTTGGACTCGCGGTCGGCGGCCGCTCCCGCCCTCGCCTGACTCCGAGTTCCGTGTTCAGCCAGTTTACGTACTTAGCGAGTAATAAGCTTATCGATTTTGTTTTTACCTGCTTTTATAAGCTACTTACGACTTTGAAGGCCGAATCAAAGATTTTCCCTTACCTACTTAATGTTGTTCACTAAAGTCGAACTAGCTGGATGTATTATAAGAGCCATGTCATCAGCATTATTCACGAGCAAGCTCTTCTATACGAGCCTGCGGAGTCTGAAGATCTGTACTGCCACCCTTGGTACCAGCTCCCGAACTGATTGTGATTTGGTAACCGCGTTAACAAAGTAACAAAGAGTCAGAGGACAGTAAACCTCGTAAAGGTCGGAAGGAAAAGCTCGGCAGACACTGACTTCGGTCATCTTATCTATACTATTATAAAGTTGTAAAAATGAAATGTCTGTACATTGAAGATATTTTCAAAAAAATGATTGTTATTGACTATTTGTAGGTCACTAAAACGAAAATTTTTTTTTTTTGGATTTTATGTATGTTTGTATGTGTCGTTGTGGCTTCATCATGCAAAATCGGCTAAACGGATTTCAACTATTTTTGGTACACAGGGAGCTGGATATCTCCAAATGGTTATAGGATACTTTTTACCCGACTATGCTGAAGAAAAAAAGAGGGGTTATGACTTTTTCTCCTCCGCGAACGAAGTTGCGGGCATCTTCTAGTACTATTATAAAGTGTATATATTAATATACTAGCTTCTGCCCGCGACTTCGTCCGCCTTAAATTCGTTTATCGCGGATAAGGGCATTTTTCCGGGATAAAAAGTAGCCTCAAACCCGGGCCTCAAACTATCTCCATACCAAATTTCATCAAAATCGTTTCAACGGTTTAAGAGTGAAGAGGTAACAGACAGGCAGACAAACACATTTTCGCATTTATAATATGAGTATGGATTCGGCAAAAAGGTATTAATTTTAGCGCCACCTGTTAGTTTAGCAAGGTACTCGTTACTCGTGGGCTCGTAACACATGTTTGAGAGAAGTTTGCACCTCTTTCCTAAGTAGCGCGGTAGGATTCAGGTGCAAACTTAACTCAAACAAATGTAGTGGTTACCCCCCCTTTTAAGGGTTGAATTTTTATAGCCTATAACCTGGCCGGGGATTTTTTCGACCGATTAGTAAAGTTTGCATCAAAATCTGTTCAGCCGTTTTCACGTGATACGCGTACAAATAAACAGACAAACAGACAAAAATTCTAAAAACTGTTGGAACGTGTTCTGTTATCGATATTAAGTATCCCTGGCCAATTTTTTTTCGAATATCTTCCATGTACAGACTTTCGACCCTCTTCAGCTTTATTATATGTATAGATTGTAACGGACAATATTTGGAGGTCACTAGATCAAAAAATATTTTAGATTTTTTGTTCGTTTGTATGTGTCAGTGGCAAAATCGGCTGAACAGATTTCACCTTTTTTATTTTATTTTTGTATTTGCGTTTGAAATGCACATTTTGAGATATTTGAAGACGGAAGCAACTTAAGTGTTAATGAAAGAGTCTTCATCTACTTATATATACAAGAAAAGACTTCAAAATAAACTAAAAAGCCATAAATAATATTTTATGTACGGTACGGATCACATTTGAATCACCTTTTGAAGTCGGTGCCAAACCATTCATTTATTACCATTAAGAACCGCGGCGGCGAGCCTTTAGTTACCTACATATATATTTAGTAATAGTAATTCGTAGTTTTTTTTTAATAATAGTACATTACTGCAGACGCCGGGAAAGAAGGGCTTGCCGGGTGAGTAGTTATAGGATAGTGATACGAAGTCGGCAAGCACTTTTCACGGCCAGAGGCATGTATAATGCTTTTCTCAAACATATGCAATGAAATAAAAAAACACACCACTCAAAAAATTACACGACAAAAGTTTTTTCAATTTTCCGTCCAATCCCTCTATAATGGTTTTTTTTTTACGGAATTCGTCCGTATTTCGCGTGTGTAGTGTTCGAGTAGACACTATTAGGGCCGTTATAAACAACCTGATGATAAGAAACTTAATTTCTAGATTAAATAAAATAAATGCAGAGGATTTAAAATATTGTCTATGGTCTCTGGTGGCTTACGTATAGACAATATTTTAAATTTATTCATTAACATAATATGCAGAACCATACAGATTCGTGTTCTTTATGTCAGTTCGTGTGTAATAGGCATTAACGCGGATATTTTTAATCCAATAGCCATTCAGCCAAGGACAAAATTAAAAAAATATAATTCAGCTATTAAGCCTGTTCATGAACACAGACGCCATATTTACCCTAAATTAAAAACAAATTACTTCCCGGCCTATGCCTTCAATTTTGTATGAAATTCCTTTACAGTTCTCTCAAGCTGTTCCGCCCGAAACGTGATACTTTGAAGCCTGTTTTAACGCACGTAATGACGACATTTCATTGCATGTTTGAGAAAAGAACTTTTATTTACTTCAGGTTTGGCACCGACTTCAAAAGGTGATTCAAATGTGATCCGTACCGTACATAATAGTATATTACTGCAGAGGCCGAGAAAAGTCATTTCGTGGATGAGTACGGTTTTGAAGGACGAGGCGTAGCCGAGTGCTTCAATAGATACGAATCCACGAAATGACATTCCTGCCGAGTCATGTATACTGCTTTTCTCCAAATATGCGAGCAAATTTGACACATGTGTATGTAACTTATTTTCGTAAAAATAACACTGCAAACAATCTTTGACAAAATAAAATTCACGTCCCCGCCTTATTTTTTTTAAGGATATTAAAGTAAAAAGTTTTGGGTCCGAATTGTATATTTAGTTCCACATGAAACATAGTAATGAAAAAAAAAACCCATAGCAATAGTTAAAATAAATATATGCATTATTACTTTTAGTTGAATCGGCAATTCCTAAACGCACAACATTTAAAAAAGCATACCTTTGCTACAAAATATTTATCAGTCCCAGAAGATCATTAAGACTAAATAAACTGTATTATAATTTGGACTAAATAATTATTGTTTTTTTTTTTGGCATTAACCATGCATTAACTAAACGCAGAAAACAATTAAAGATTTTTTTAAATCTCGGAATTTTGTACATTACTATTGGCTGTTTGGTGAATTTTCAAAGTCTTGGATGAAATTATAAGTAAAAACCTGCACAATAATGTACACTTCCCAGGCCTGTCCGGGAAGTAATGCCACTTTTTTTTTCATTGATTATCGTATGAACGTATATAACGATGGACTTCGCGGTGTGTTTTTACTACATTAATGGGAACATTTCCGAGCAAGTTGGAGAAAAAGATTATTTATAGCTTTTTAGTTTATTTTCAAGACGGTTCTTTTTTTATTAAAAAAAAATATTTTTTGCTTTTTAGTGATGGATCTTAGTAGTGATATAAAGTATTTTTTAGAGCCCAGAATGGGAAGATTGAGGAGGCACTTTGCACGCATCTCGAGTCTTTGGAAGTAAGAAATGTAAAAGTTGGTTGGTTCATATTCATTTATACCTTCCATAGCACAGTTTGTTTGTCTATGATGACAACCAGACGAAAACAACTGAATAACTTTAGAAAAATATATACAAAACATTTTGAGTGCCTATAAAATTTGAGGATTGCCCTCGATTTTCCTGGGATCCCATCATTAGATCCCAACTTGGTAGCAATGGGGCCACCTCAGGAGTATATCCTTTCAAATAAAAAAATATTTTTTAAAATCGGTCCATAATTAGCAAAGTAATCGATGATCATACATAAAAAAAAAAAATACAATCTATCGAACATATAACCTCCTCCTTTTTTGGAAGTCGGTTAATAAAATAAGAAGTCCTGACTCATTAACGCACCACCGAAACTACTAACCATTGATTTTTGCACAGTCGGTTACATTGATAACGTAGGCAAGGAATAAGAAAGCATTTTTCGGAATTTATCCCCTAAGGAGGTCACAAACAAGGGATGAAAGTTTGTATCAGAATCGTACAATTTTTGAACTTCGAAAGTTGAAACTTCGGAAGTATGTTTTGTATTTAAAATTGAAAAATATAAATACATGATTTTTCGAAATTCATCATCTAAGGGGAAAAAACAAGACATAAAAGTTTCTATGACGAACATGGAATTTTTGAAGTTAAAAACCTGAAACTTCATATAAAGATATTGGGCAAAAATGTAATAAATGAACAAAACATGATAATATTATGTTTATGGTATCATTTGATATAATCTGCTTAAAAAACATAAGAATTAAATCTCAATGTTTTAAGAATATTGTAGGAGTGTAATAAAACAATGTTATTCTTAATATTTTCTTCTGTTTCCGTGATTATTACTCATTGAAATAAAACAATTTAACGGATTATATCGCGTATATTATCTCATTTTAGTTCCCGACGTTTCGGAAGCTTTCTAGCTTTCCATGGTCACGGGTGGACTGAGAAAAGATGTATTTTTCTCTGTCAAAGTTACAATTTGTGCAAACTACCCATTTTTGAAAAAAAAAAGACAAAGAAAAAAGATATTTTCCCAGAATGCTACGTGAGGCTATTGAGATTAAAAAGCATCCTAATTTCAATAGAGAAGATGGATGGTCACTACCACCAGCTTGAGATCCTGTAATACATCTCATCAACGAACAAGCGAGACACAGGACTGCAAAACCTTAATTTCCGAACGGTGTAAAATATCTTATCTGTTTAAAAAGTAGTTTAATAGTCTCTGTTTTTAAAATATTATAATTAGTAATGAGGTAGCCTGGGAGTTTTTCTTTGCAGCGTTTCTTTTCACCTCAGTACGCCTCATTTGTGAAATGCTGCTTGGTAAATTATTAGAATAAAATAATTAAGCCCTTTTGGCACATGTGTAACTGTCTTTACAGCTTAGGCCCATCTGGCATGTATGTACAACTTTATTTGTTTTTTTTTTATCAAAAATGGGTAGTTTGCACAAATTGTAACTTTGACAGAGAAAAATACATCTTTTCTCAGTCCACCCGTGACCATGGAAAGCTGGAAAGCTTCCGAAACGTCGGGAACAAAAATGAGATAATATACGCGATATAATCCGATAAATTGTTTTATTTCAATGTTATTCTTTTTCAGGTGGCACTGGTAGTAGGTACCTATTGCAAATCTGATGGTCCTGGGTTCAAATCCCGGTAAGGGCAAATATTTGTGTGACGAGATTAATAATTCTTACCGAGTCTTGGATGTTTTCAATGTATATAAGTAATTATATCTATTAAATATATCGTTGTCTAAGTACCATAACACAAGGGGACGTTTCACGGCAGATGCAGCATCTGTACTCATTAAATATATTTACAACATCTTGGAGAAATCTTGTGATGCAATTGGAGTTGTTTGTGACCTTTCTAAGGCATTTGATTGCTTTGATCATGGAACACTCATTTTGAAATTAGAACATTATGGCCTGTCTATAAATGCCTTAAGCCTTATGTCTTCATATCTCAGCAATAGAACACAAACAGTTGTTGTAAATGGAACCCAATCCAGTGGAGCTGCATAACTGCAGACACAACAGCTAGGAGTGCCACAGGGCTCTATCTTAGGGCCATTTCTATTTTTAGTTTATATAAATAACTTACCATCTATAGTAGAAAATCTTTGTGATATAGTACTATTTGCTGATGATACATCATTAATTTTCAAAGTTGACCGGAAAGCAACAGACTATGCCGAAATTAATAGTGTACTAGTTAAAGTACTTGACTGGTTTAATATTAATAATCTGGTATTGAATGCTAAGAAAACGAAATGTGTTAGATTTGCTTTACCGAATGTTAGAGCAGTGGATTCTACTATATCGCTCAATGGTGAATGTTTAGAAATGGTGGATAGGGCATTATTCTTAGGTATAGACAAGAACTTGCAATGGAGTCCCCATTTAGCAGTACTTGCAGGTAAATTAAGTTCAGCAGCTTACGCTATTAGAAAAATTAGACAATTGACCAATGTTGATACTGCTCGCTCAGTATATCATGGTTATTTTCATAGTATCATGTCATACGGTATTCTGGTTTGGGGCAAAGCAGCTGACATACAGACTATATTTGTGTTACAAAAAAGAGCGATCCTTTCTATATATAACTTGAACTCCCGTGACTCCTTAAGAGAACTTTTTAAAGACATCAACATATTAACCGTAGCGTCCCAATAAATTTATGAGAATATTATTTATGTTATTAAGAACCTAGAGTCTTTTACTAAGAATTCAGATATCTACAATTTTAATACTAGAAATAAAAACAAAATCGCTATTAGAAAGTTCCGCGTTCGTAAAATAGCCAAATCATTCGTAGGCCAATGTATACATTTTTATAATAAGCTACCAGATGATGCTTTGAAATTATCGTTTCCAGCTCTCAAAAAGTACTTAAAAGAGTCCCTAATGGTAAAGGCTTATTATTGGGTAGAGGACTATTTAACAGACAAAAATGCATGGCCCAAAACAGAAACCAAATAATTTACTTTTACCGGGACACGGTTCTTATAAGCTGGCATATCAATCGTATGTAAGTTATTTTAAATAAAAATCACTATTTTGCTTTTTTATATTTTAGATTTTTTTTTTACTTTTATAAGTTTGGTGTGTTTTCTTGAAGAACTACGCATTGAGTTTATACTCAAAACATATATTTAGGATAGGCTAAGCATGAATATTGTAATAGATATAAGAGTTATTTCGAAAAAATTACTGACTGTTGAGTTTGTTTCGGCTTTCTTCTCTTCAGTGGTCTGCTCTTGGGAAACGCCGTAGAGTCAGACTTGTAAAAGTGCCCTACTTACAGAATAAAGATCATTATTTCATTATTTCATTTCAAGCCTTATTGAGCATACCATGGGACTATTTCGATTTGTGTAAAATTGTACCGTATTTTTTTTTTCAATCAATATTAAAATACTAATTAACATTGATTTACGGCGTATTTTACGCGGTATGAAAGATCTAACAGCTAAAAGCAATTAACTTTAATAGCTCAAAAACTATTTTGCTAGGGGCTGATGCTAGTCGTCATATTAGAAACAGGCATTTTCACTACCCGCGATGTAGTGTGAACAAAATGATCATATTTTTTGACGCTTTTAAGACATTTCTTGAAATGGTTGGTACCCCTAGCTACTACACTTTGTAGACGGAGAAAAATTCTTAGAAAATATAATTTTACTGGTATTCTATCACAAACCTATTATAACCTTTTTTGGACGGTTGCCACAAAAACGCAAAAGGCAGCACGTTGATGTCTTTTACACTACTTATCTTGGTAACACAATTAAATGGTTACTGCCGCAGCACGACGTTTGGGAACAATACAAACACAATGCATCTACCTAGGTAGTACTAACATATAAAGTTATACTAATAAAGTGCCTGTGCTGTGAAGATATTTTCATAAGAAATAATGAAAAGGAGGGGTATTTGAAAGTCGGAATTTTTTTTTATTTCAGTTTTATGTATGTACTAGCTTCTGCCCGCGACTTCGTCCGCCTTAAATTCGTTTATCGCGGATACGGGTATTTTTCCGGGATAAAAAGTAGCCTATGCCCTTCCCCGGGACTCAAACTATCTCCATACCAAATTTCATCCAAATCGGTACAGCGGTTTAAGCGTGAAGAGGTAACAGACAGACAGACAGACTGACAGGCAGACAGACAGACACACTTTCGCATTATAATATTAGTATGGAAGTATTGATGTATGTTTCTTTGTCCCATCACCACACTTAAACGGCTGGACAGATTTTCATTATTTTTGATAAAAAGAGGGTTATCATATATTTCTCTTCCACGAACGAAGTTTCAGACACCTACTCCTCTCCAGATGGTTATGGGATACTTTTTACCAGATTATGCTAAAGAAAAAAAGAGGGGTTATGCAATGCATGCAAATTTCTAGGCCGACCGTACCTACATTAAGTGTACATGAAAGATATTTCATTAAACACGTAAAGTAAAACCAATGTTAAATTGAATGCCCCTCCAAATCTAGGGTAAACTCAGTGAAGAGGCGTTCATTTTAAGAGATTCATTTTACTCTACAGTCCATGAACATTTAGAATAGGATTCGGGCCCTCGAGTAGGTTTCGGTTATTGCCGAAAGCACGCGATGCATTCGCGTGCTTTTACAAATATTTTATAAAGTTAAGTCAAAGTTAATGCATCTATAGAAGTCGGCTAAAATAGCCACGCAGCAGCAGTATTTTCCACAGGACAGGCACCTTGTGGTCGGCCGAGGAGATAGCGGGATGACTTGGATGCATATTTCAGCGATTGGCCAGATCTCGCTTTGAATCGGGACGATTAGAAATCTAGGGGGAGGCCTTTGACCAACTGTGGGACACTACTTTTTATACATATTTGACTTTGCTTCCATATGACTTTATAGTGGCAGTGACAATATCAAGTCGGGATTCATTTATTTGGTTTGTCACAGCATGCATAGGCAATAATAGGTATGAATTCCGGTAAAATAATCGCCGAGTATAAATATAAATAATAATAATAAATATAAAGTGACAATTGTACATAAATCGAACTAGCCCCATGGTAAGCTCAATAAGGCTTGTGCTATGGGTACTAGACGACGATATATAGACGATATCGAGTATTAATTACTCTATATACTTCCAACATAAACCTCTATAATATATTAATATTACCAATTGAAGGGTTGCTGTCAACTTATTTTTGCGTTAGTCATGAGACACTGATCAGGAAGCTACACCACTACGGAGTTAAAGGATCAGCACTAAATTTATTAGTCTTATTTAAATGGTAGAATACAAAGAGTTGACGTGAACGGAAAGCGATCACCGGGGTCATTAGTCTCTATGGGTGTGCCGCAGGGATCAATATTGGGACCTTTCCTGTTCCTTATCTACATAAACGACTTGCCACACCTCGTAAAGACCCACCATGATATAGTTCTGTTTGCAGATGATACTTCTCTAATTTTCAAAGTCGTACGAAATCAACGATCCTACAATGGCGTAAACAATGCAATTTGTGAAGTAGTAAATTGGTTTAATGTAAATAATTTATTGTTGAATGAGAAAAAGACTAAATGTGTCAAGTTTGTCACGAGTAACGTAAAACACGAGCAAGCAAGCGTTATTGTTAAAGGTGAGGAACTGGAACTAGTTAATAGTACAGTCTTTCTCGGTATAACATTAGATTCTAAGCTCCAATGGGGTCCCCATATTGCTAATCTCTCGAATAGACTGAGTTCTGCAGCTTTTGCAGTAAGTAAGATTCGTTAATTAACAGACGTGATAACGGCTCGATTAGTGTATTTCAGTTATTTCCACAGTATTATGTCGTACGGCATCCTACTATGGGGCAGCACTTCCGACATTATTACTATATTTGTTCTGCAGAAACGGGCTGTTCGTGCGATATATAAAATGAACTATAGAGACTCGCTTAGAGATAAGTTTAAGGACATTAATATAATGACAGTGCATTGTCAATACATTTATGAGAATATTATGTATGTACATAAAAATATTACCCACTTTAAGAGGAACTGTGATATACATAATATTAATACTAGAAATAAGCATAAGCTCGCAGTGCCTGCTACTAGGCTCTATAAAATAAGGCGATCATTCTTAGGTAACTGTGTGAGGTTTTATAATAAACTTCCTAGCAGCATAAATGAGCTGTCTATTGGTAAATTCAAAAATATTGTAAAACGAAAATTAATTTCTAAAGCTTCATATAGCACACAAGACTACATGAATGATAAAGCCGCGTGGGATTAATGTAAATTATAGCGTCATGTAGGTATATGTATACTTATTTTAACGAATACCTATTGAGGTATTATTATTATTTTAATCTTAATTGTTTTATATACTTGGACATTTAGAATTTTATTCTAGACACATTGTAGAATATTTTTTCTTTTTTATTGACAATCTATTTGGGATTTATCTTAATAATTATTTTATTTTTTAAAATGATAATTTTTATCAATAATATTATACTTAAGTTTAATGATTTGATTAGGTTTTTCTGGGGTTTCCCTAATCCTTACAACAAATGTTGGATCATATTGTATCTCTCCCAGTAAACACTTCTCTAATGTACTGTACCTGACAATTCGAAAGTGCTTGTAACGAGGCCTGCTTGAATAAAGCATTGTTTGATTGATTGTACTTATTTGATTATCGCTATTTTGGTGCTTTAGGCAGATACGAGTGTCCATGAAACTACAATGAGTGATATCCGCAAGTCGACAAATGTAATTAATACATCGATCGTGTGTTATTACATCTAAGTTCTGTGTTTGTGGGTGTCATTGAAATTTGCCCATCCGTCTATTTTGAAGTTATGATGCCTAAGATTAGGGCTGCCATCTTGAGTATAGCCAACCCGGACAGAAACTTCAAAAACCTTGAATACTTGGAGTTAATCGCATTTAAGGTTTTCCCTGATACAAGAAGTGTACTGGTTTTACTCGGACACATATTAAAAACCCCTGACCGCAAGGAGCGTTTCAAGTGTGTACCTACATAAAGCTTAGTTGTCAAATGTATTGGACAGCCTATCCAGTGGAATATTACAGATTGGTGACTTCCACGACTGTCAATTCCCGCCATCATTATATTACGCGAATATAACCGACGGTAGCCGAATTCTATTCTGATCCTCTAACAGGGTTAAGTAGGGGTTAAAAGTTTGTTTGGAACATTCTTGGATATTTGAGTGAGAGAGGCATTTCGCATGGACCTACTGTTTATTAAAAGTTAAGAAAAGTAATTTCCGTCTCTTCAAACCCATCCCCGGGGTTTGGGGGTAGGAAGCCAATATAAGGAATATATTTTTTTACTAAGAATTCGCGAATAATTCTTAAAAATCATAGCTAAGAAAACCAATTTACTGTTTTTTTATAAAGCATTCCTTGACAACCTCATTTGGGTTAAAATGTTGTATAAGGTGCGTTGAGGTGTAAGGTGGAAGTATGGGAAAGATTAAAACTTTTCAGAAAATGCTTTCAAATAAAGTTCACAATTCGAACTTCCCTCTACTTCGATCTTATCCCAACGCACCTTAACAGATTTTTTAAATTGTGATATTCAAATGTTAATTTAATTGAAATGAAATAGATAATGTAATTTATAAAATCTGACAAGCGAAGTTGCATAAATCCTTATAAATAAATGAGCGTGGGTTGTGAGTAAGATTTAAACAGAATTTCAATTATTTGTAACGGTACAGATTTCGCTTTTCATACATTTCATGACTCAAAAAGAAATAGTAATTTATCTCCCAAAAGGAAAATTATCACATACCATACATTGACAATAAATTACATATAGTCGCAGACGAAATCGCGAGAATAAGCTAATCCTTATTATATTATCAACGTGAAAGTACGTATTGTACGTTCCACTCAATCTCAAAAACTACTGGACGATTTTTTATGAAACTTTCCTTATATATCAGAATAGGACATAGGCTATAATTTATGTAAAATTTCATCCCTTTTAGGGACGAAAAAGGGAGTGAAACTTTGTAAGCTATAAGTTGCATCTCTACGCGGAAGTATATGTGCAGGTACAGAACACAAATTTCGCCTCACATTGTAAACTGTAATATAGAAAGAGAACATCACTTCCTGCTTTACTTCCCTCTACTCCGCAGAATAAATAATTATTCTACAATGCATTTCGCAGGTGAAATTGCCAAAATGAAAGCTGCAATGCTAAATTCCCCGTACAGTGAGCTCATGCAAATGAGTCCCCTGATTAACCTTTGTACGGTGCAGGGATGGTTTGGACAAAGCCGAGCTCTTAGGTAAAGTTGCCTCAGACTACATTAAGTAGCTATAAGTTCATTTTTAGGGTACCGTACCTCAATCGGAAAAAACGGAATCCTTATAGGATCACTTTGTTGTCCCACTGTGCGTCTCTCCATCCGTCTGTCTGTCAAGACCCTTTATCTCGAGAACGCCTGGAGGTATCGAGTTGAATTTAACACCATATACTCAAGTCTACGGTCCCTTGAAGCTGTGAAAAAATAAAATTTCTGTATTAACAAAAAAAAAAGATACGGCCATTTATACTGCAAAAAACGTATATTTCGACACTCTCAAGGGAATCAAAATGATAGGGTACTTCCCGTTGACATAGAACTAGAAATTTGGAAAGTAATATCGTAACATACTACAACTACATATAAAAATCTGAAAACTATACATTTGTGATTAAATCATAAAAAATATAGTCTTTTGCAAAAGACATATTTGGACAGCCCGGTTGCGTTAACTTTGCACCTCACTTGTGTGTACAATACTATAGATATCAGGTGCAAACTTAACTCAACCGGAACCGGATAATATATTGTTAGGGTAAGTGAAAGTTTGTACGGAACCCTCGGTGCGCGAGTCGGACTCACACTTGGCCGGTTTTTTTAATGATTTAGCCGCGGTATTTGTACTTCGCTCGCGTTAACGAGAATGTATCTATGCTTAACCCTTAATTTGGCAGTGTATGGTGTGTCATACTAGTAATTCAAATAATTCCAGCGATTAAAATTATAATATAAATATTCATAACCCTGGCAGCAACAACAATTAGTTGTCCACAAAATGTCGTGTAAATGGAAGAGTGTTGCACTTTCTAAGGTAATTATGACACATGCGGTTGTATTTCTTAAATTATTATGCTATAATGTTTTTTGTATCAATTTCTATTAATAAATCACACTAACCAACTGAACCACTAATAGCTATTACGCTTCAAACTTGTTGTATGACGCATTGTACACTGCCAAATTCACTGAAACTTATGTATTGATTATACATGTATGGTGTGGCATACACTGCCAAATTTGGGCATTTATTTTATTTTGATTTATTTGCGTTTTTTTTTGTTTTTGGGAACAAAAACCATGGTTTTTTTGTACAAACATGTTGTGGAAGGTTGCTTGCTCTTGTTTCGGTAGCAAATCCGCTTAAAATTGCACCGACTTTACTGATGTGTTTACCACAGAGTGATTTGTATGAAGTTTAATGTTACCTAGTATTTTGTATATAGAAAACCAATAGAAATTGTCATTTTGAATATCACACAAAACAACGACGTCTGTCGCCGTCTTACGTTTCCTATATAAACATGATTTTTTGCTTTATAGTAAATTTTTTGCTAGTCATTCATTTTTTGGAGAAAACGCCGATTTTTTGCGTTGTTATGATTTGTAGGCAGAGTATTGCTATTTAAAAAAAAAAAAAAATACAGTTTGTTTTGTGTAATTCGATTTAAAAAATATTGAATCCTTTCCTACAAAAAATAATTTTATTTTGTTTCAATAAAGATCGTATCTCATTACTGAAGCTTTGGCAGTGTATATCGTGCCATACATGGTTTTTTTTTCTAAATTAAAGCAATTCGATTTATTTTCTTATTTTCCCACTATTTATTACAGCTGTGTTAGTTCGTAAAAACAAAGCAAAGTAAACATTTACAATATATTTTCCCTGCCAAATTAAGCGTTAACCTATTACCTGATCTATCTTTGTCCAAAATTTTATCGTAATCCGTTCGGAAATTTACAAGTTATTGATTAAACAAACATTTTCACAAACTTTCGACTATATAATGTTAGTTAAAATTTTACGCAAAAGATATGAAAAAGCACTGATCGGTAGCCTATCTTCCCCAAGGCACGCCCGTTGGCCAATTTCCTTTCAGTTTTGATGCATCATCACCGGATTTCAGTCGTGAAATCAAGTATGTCATTTGGCAGAGGTAGAGGTAATACACTCATGTCGAGAAGTTTAACCCATATTTGGATGGCGGCTGTAGTAGGTAAGTAGGTAGTATAGGCATATATCAAATCACTGTTGGCAGAAGTGGTTAAAAAACCGGCAAAGCGCGAGTCGGACTCGCGCACCGAGGGCTCCGTATAAAATATGCGCTACAAACGGCCGTATCTATGAAAATCCTGTGTTAGCAGAGCCCTACTCCTAAGCGAAATCTACGTGGTGTTCGATCATTTTATATTGGTTACTGAAATAGACAGAGTAGTATTGTTGTTGCTATAACAACAATACTAAACAGTAGGAAGTTATGTCTGGCGACTAAAGTACGGTATATATTACGGTTCATAAGATACAGCCTGCTGACAGGCGTACAGACAGACAGACGGACGGACGGACGGACAGCGGATTTTTAGTAATAGAGTCCCGTTTTACCCTTTGGGTACGGAACCCTAATAAAAATGATATATATTCAATTCATCTTCCTTATTTTTGTCTTGTATTGAAATTAGATATACTTACATCACGTTGCTCTATGACTTCTAATTTGTCTTCATCTATTCTTTCGTAATTTTTTATGATTACCTCAACATTTTTTTATGAAATATGCAAATATATATATGTACTAAGGTAGATTTCTTGAGGTTTAAAAATTCGATAAGTTTTGCTATCATTGGAAGGTTAAATAGCAACGAAAATATTACCATAACAAGATGTTATTAAAATTGCAAGAAACATTGTAGGTACAAATTTGCCAGAGCCATTTCACGAAACACGCTAGCGCGGTACTGAGAGCTGTTCCCGCGCCGCGTGCAGCCCTATTTTTTTTGCAACTTTTGAATATTTCAAAAGAAAAAGTCGCTCGTAAGTTTTGATTTTTTTACTGAATTGTGTTGCTACACTTGCTACAAATATGAACTTAAATGTAATGTAGGATGCATAATACTAATAATTTAACGATAATAAGAAAATCCTTGTGTTTCAGTACAATTTTGTTGAAAAATATGGGATAAATACAAACTATTCACTTTTTTTGTAATCCGTCAAAAATCCGTTTATGACGCTTTTTTTCTTACCAAAAATTGGTATGGTCTCTAGATATAGTTCATATCTAACCATGATTATGTGATATTGATATTCATAATTAGGTATGTTATGAAACAGTAAACACGATCCGGAACAACTGAACGCAATGCTAGAGTAATGCGGTTTAGCGTACCCATATCAAATTCAAATTTAAGTGGCGCCGTCTCTGGGGATCCATTTCACAATCGGTCGATACCTTTGTAGGTACCTCACTGAAAAATTAGGAAGGAGGTAAGTTACATTTTGAAAATTAATCGTTCACCTGAGACTGCATAATTCCTGAAAGAGGATAGTAAACTTGGAATATTTCGATTTCTAATTAAATCTTGACATTTTTTATGTGACATCAGCTGAAACCGGGGTCAACCGCTGGTTGGTTTTGAATGTAATCAAAATATTTATATCAAATTTTGCAGGGCACAGTGTGCATCAGTTTAGAGAAAAATGCTTTTTGCTCTGCTGGCTGATCATGATGATCACGTGCCTAAATTATTTGCGTAATTCAGAGACAGTTAAATTCGTCAGGGAACCCGTCAACAAATCTTGATCCAATTTACATGCGCCAGATTAAAGAAAGGGGTGGAGAGAGGCAATTTCCAACAAAATCATCGAAACCGGTCTACGGTGTAATCAATACTACTATGAAGATGTAAAAATGGAATGGCTGTATATTGAACATATTTTCAATAAAATACTTTTTTGTTAACTCTTAAAAGGGCCTACTTCGTCATTTGTAAATCACGCCCCAAACGCGGAGCCAGACAATAAGCGTGATTTGTAATAAGGGACGCATTTATTGCTCGCGCGCATCAAAGAAATAGGAAGCTAATATACTACATGCTTGGGTTTTTTTAGCGTAAGCGCCAGATGTAAAAGTACCATGAAATCGAAGATATTATTATGTTTTGTTAACATTTAAGTTAATCACTTAAAAGATAAAGGGAAGAATGTCATTTTTACATAATTTAGCCGTTTATTTAATCTGTAAAAACGGAAAATGAAGACGCGTTTTCGGATAACTTTTCTATCGAGGAAATTTTCATTAAACATGTTTCCACACACACAGTCAAAAAACACATATCTGGAAACCAGCCTGTTTTATATACTAGATTTGACAAAAAATGCGCTAAAAAATAGCTTATATTTTCGATGCATCCCCTTAAGTGTAATTGTATGCCGTTTCCCAATACAATAAAAAAGAAAGTGATACGGATTTTCTGAAGGAAACGTTTTGTTTTGGAATTCTTAAACGTTTGTATGTGTCATTGCGGCTTCATGTCACAAAAACGGCTAAATGGATTTCAACAATTTTTGGTAGACGGGTGGCTGCCGGTCTACCACAACTCTCCGCGACTACGTTTTTCGCGCGACATAGAATCACCCTTTCTCGCATTGTATTGAAAGGAAAGAGACCGACAACCTCTGCCGCGTGACAAAGAGTGGCGTTTCACAGTTGTGCTAGTGCTAAGTGCTGGAACGACGATCCATGGATGGTTACAGAATACTTTTTACTCGACTACGCTGAAGACAAGAGGATATTATTCTCCTCCGCTGTCGAAGTTTTGGGCACCTTCTAGTATTAGATATAATATATGAATGAACCTCATAATCCATACCATACGACGAGCAACGCACATTATAGGTATATACTTCTAAATAGTCAGCTATATAGTGGTTTTTTATGCAACAGTTGTATAAGAAAGGTCAATAAAGGCGAGTGCGTGGGTGAAGAAGGACGCCAAAAGCGTCGCAGAACAAGCGATAGAGAGGATCGGCTTGTGAATTCATAAAAGTATGCAATTTTTCATCAATTCTCTCTTTCAGTTTTCTTATGACGTTATCACGTAAAATTCTCCGGCTTTACAAACAACCATTTTTTTTTAAATCATGGATATGAAAGTTGCAACTGACAACATGAAAAAAATTATAAAATTTTACTTTTCTCTATAAAAAAAATAAGAGAATGAATAAAATAACTAAAATTTACGAAGTTTACAACCGAATAGACCTTTGCCGTGTTGGCTAAAAAATAAAAAATAGTTATTTGTTATGCAAGGCTGTAAAGTTGTTATTTGGCGCGAGTGCTTCAATTGAAAGCCGAGCAAGCGAAGGAAGCTAAGATTGAACCACAAGCGGAGCGAGTGGTTCAAATATAGATTCCTGAGCGTAGCGAGGCTTTCAAGGCACGAGAAGCCAAATAATTTTGCAGCCGTGCGAAACACACAACTTTTCACCTCACTAAAGCGAGGAAATGTGTGATGTAATTAAACTCTGAAATATATTTAAAAAAATATATTTTTTTCCATTTAAAGTTAGTAACAATGAACCTATGAAACACACTAATAATAGTTATTACAAGACAAACAAATAAACATATTACTCGTAGCTACTGAGCTACTGAGTATGAGATACTGGACGGACCGAGTCGTAGGCTTACATAATACGAGGCCAGAATGGCATTTACAGTCGAAGCATGTATAGTGTTTTTTCTCAAAAATGTACTTTAAAAATATTTTAGAACTAGAAGGCGCCAACTTCGTTCGCTTAGGAAAAAACGTCATAACCCTTCATTTTTTCTTCAGTGTAGTCGTCTGGAGATACCCAGCTACCCGTGTACCAAAAATAATTGAAATCCGTTTAGCCGATTTTGCGTGATGAAGCCACAACGACTCATACAAACATACATAAAATTCAAAAAAAATATTTTTCGTTTTAATGACCTCCAAATAGTCCATAACAATATTTTTTTTGAAAATATCTTCAATGTCCAGACATTTCATTTTTACAACTTTATAATAGTATAGATAATATACTAAGCCCGCCTTAATAGGAAATGGATGAAAATTTTCAAAAATTTTGAAATTTTATTATATGCTCGCCTTATACGGCACGGCAAGAGAAGCATTGATATTTTCGATTAAAATGGCTGTCAATGTACCGTGTACCGTATAGAGCAGGTGTATAAGCCACCAACACTTTTTCATCTTTTTATTAAGCCACAGAAAAATCCGTAATATTTTTCTGACAATAAGGAGGCTCATTTCTACCTATAAACAAAATTTCAAGTTTTTTGAAATTTTTCATCCATTCCCCATTCGCAAATATTTTTTTAACATGGACTTTGCGTTTAGTTATTTTCGCGGTCTTATCAAAGGAAATAAAATATTTTTTATTATTTCAGAAATAATGTTCATATAATAAACTAATACTTTTTCAAAAAAATATAAAAAATACAATCCCAAAATACTTACATTAATTTCGACTTGTTTCTGCTATTTTACACGGTTTAATTATGAACAAATCGCAGCATAGAAACTATTTCCACGCAAACGTCATTGGCACATTGTTTTTATTTAATCGTGTTTTTTTTTTAATCTGGCAAGACCTTTTTTATTTCTCGACAAAAAAATGCAGTCTTACTTCATAATAAAAACAATTAGTTGTGTGTATATTAAAAACAAGTAATTAATTTTTAAGTATTAACATATTTGTCGTACATAAAATAACGTTTTAAGATGATTAATTATCTATGTGAATTCATATACGACCTCATCGCACTCTCATTTTAAATCTTCGTACAGGTCGGTTTTGAGATAAAATATAAATTCGAACTTCAAATGACTTTTGCACGCTAGCGTGCAAAATTGGTTTACCACGCAGATTTGGCGCTTTAAATGGAACTTTTCCGAGAGATGAGTACGGTTTTGAAGGACGAGGCGTAGCAGAGTCCTTCAATAGATACGAATCCACGAAAAGACATTCCTGCCGAGGCATGTATACTGTTTTTCTCCGAGGAAATTTGACACATGTTTATGTAAAAAGTAACACGAAAGACAATCTTCGACAAAATGAAATTTATGTTCCCGCCTTAATTTTATTTAAGGATATTAAAGTTAAAAGTTTTGGGTCCGAATTGTATATTTGGTTCCACATGAAATATAGTAATGAAAGTAAATAAAAATAAACCCATAGCAATAGTTAAAACGGCAATTCCTAAACGCACAACATTTAAAAAAACATACCTTTGCTACAAAATATTTATCAGTCCCGGAAGATCATTAAGACTAAATAAATATTATGATTTGGACACAATATTTTTTTTTTCTATTATTATTGGCATTAACCATGCATTAACTAAACGCAGAAAACAATTAGAGTTTTTTTAAATCTCGGTTTTACAAAAACCGTTAGTCTTGGATGAAATTAAAGTAAAAACCTGCACAATAATGTACACTTCCCGGGCCTGTCCGGGAAGTAATGCCACTTTTTTTTAATTGATTATCGTGTCAGGGTATGTAACGATGGACTTCGCGGTGTGTTTTTACTACATTAATGGGAACATTTCCGAGCAAGTTGGAGAAAATATTATTTAAGCTGCGTTTTGTTCATAACCGTGTAAACATCACCGTGTAAAATAGCAGAAACAAGTCGAAATTAATGTTAGTATTTTGGGATTGTATTGTTTTGAAAAATTATCAGTTATTATATGAACATTATTTCTGAAATAAAAAAAATATATTTTACATTAAAATTTTGATTCCTATGTATGATAAGACCGTGAAAATAACGCAAAAAATATTTGGGAATTAAAGCGGCCTTAGAATATTATTCTAAAATATTTTTAAGTTACATTTTTGAGAAAAAAACACTATATACATGCTTCGACCGTAAATGCCATTCTGGCCTCGTATTATGTTATAGCCCGTCTCGTAACTCGGTCCGTCCAGTATCTCATACTCGACCAGTATGAGTTATTTACTGATCTCTGCTGTAATGTAGCTAATATGTTTATTTGTTTGTCATGTTATAACTATTATTAGTGTGTTTCGTCGGTTCATTGTTACTAGTTTTAATGGAAAAAAATAGTTTGTTTTTTAAATATATTTCATAGTTTTATTACATCACACATTTCCTCGTTTTAGTGAGGTGAAAAGTTGTATATTTCGCACGGAAATCTATATTTGACCACTCGCTCCGCTCGTGGTTCAATTCTCTGCTTCCTTCGCTTGCTCGGCTTTCAAATGAAGCACTCGCGCCAAATAACAACTTTGCAGCCTTGCATAACAAATAACTATTATCAATTCAGAGACCACCAAATAATCATTACAATCATTATTTTGAAAATATCTTCAATGTACCGAATTTTTTTTTTATAACTTTATAATTTTCATGTACACACGACACATCTAATATTTAAAGCAGCACGTGTTTGAATTTAAGAATATGCCCTAATGAAATTAGTGAAATGGACAGACCCACACCCTCCTACTCGTATGGGTAGATAAGGAACGAGTATATACTCCTCCAAACTATACCAAATATTGTTTTTGTGGCGGAATGCAAAAATGATTCGTCCAAAACATTGGATAACCATTTCTTTCATGTGCCATATAAAAATAAAGCAAATTGGTATTGTATTTATCTCCAGGAGTATCAGTATCCGTCAGTATCGCCAAAGTCTTAAATTGTGAATAACAGAGCAACGAAAACGCTTTTATCTACCCACATATACCGAAACCGTAGGATATGACCAGCATTATTACAACCAATTTTACTAAGAGAAGTTGCTTGTCCGTGGTAGTAGGTAAAATCTGCACTTTAATGTAATTTCAGTATCGATTTTTTAAAAGTTATGTATGAGTTTAAATTTTGAATAGCTGTCAAAACTCAAGTGAATCTCTATTCTAGTATCCATAGATATTAAAACAGTTATCGATACGAAACGTCAATTCGGTATGTTTTTTAAATATAAACCGCACGACATTTGATCTCGAGTGATATGGGAATAAGGACTTCATTCGTTTATCTATGATTAAAATAAAACATTCGTTGTGACGGAGGATCGAATTGCCGCCATTAATGTTGTCATTCTGTTTGTTGGTTATTTTGCTGTGACGAAAGTTGAATGGCGAAAAGTTGTTTAGAATTTACATTTAAGTTGAAAATAGGAGCAGTAGTGACTTCGAGAACTATATGAACACTCCGCCGGATATCGAAAATGCAGCCACGATTGCACAAATTACTTGTTGTCAGAAAAATCGATAGCCAAATTTAGTACTAGTAAAAAAGTACAAAGATTTTTTAGATTAGATAGTGAACAAACGAACGACTTTGATGTGAATAAATAATTTGTTTCTGTATATGTTCTTATTTATTGCATTATTTTAATATCTATCGTCTATTGATATTTTACAGGTAGCGCTAGTAACAATGCAGGTCATTCCCCACGGCTATTTCTGAACCCATCTTACTTACGATATGTGTGTAGATAAAGTAGTGTATGCATCTGTACTTACATAATTAGGCCTTAAAACACTCGTGTGATCCTATTATGAAACTCGCTGACGCTCGTTTTATAAAACCACGCCCGTATGTTTGTACCTCTCATTATGTTTCAGTTGCATAACCTAGTATTAGGTATTCACGACAGATGTAAAAAAATAAAAATGCAATTCCTGTTATCATGTTACAACTTCAGAAAAAGATAATGTATTTACACGAAATAATAAAAAGATCGACTGGTATTATATAAATATATTGGTAAATACTAATGGTAAAGTATTATAGTGTAAGCACTAGATCAACTGCGCAGTCAGTATGACCAATGCCCACGATGCCAGTTGAGACTAAGTTTTATGGGTAAATAGTAAGTACAGCTATTGTATTCGCACTAATGTGGTCCCAGCGTCGAATGAAGCGCTGACGGACTCGTTGTTCATTGCTATAATATAACCCCTGGCTGGACACGTGTCGCAGGTCTCTCCATCGGCTTGGTTTTCATAAATCAGTTTTGACAATCTCCTTGACGGATCAATATATTTTGACCTATGATCATGATATGTGATGACATGTACCACTACTTGACGTATTTAGTAAATCAGAGACGAACTGAACGCGGTTGAACACGAATTTTCAGAAGGACTCCCCAGGTAGCTCAGTCCCACTTTCTTGTATCACAACACATATTGGCTATTATAGGCATAAAGAATCGTATAACAATTTATTTGGACGTTACAGACTATTTAATGCTGACTGTACAATTGAAGGTTTTTGGACCAACTTCCAAACAAGGCGGAGGTTCTTAATTTACCGGAAAAATTTATCAACAATAATCATACCATCGAATTTTTTTTTTTTTGTTGGTAATACAGGAAGTACTTCAGGAGAGTTTCCAATACGCGCATCGAAATTTGGCTAAACGGCCATAGTCGGTTGTTCATGGTGTATCGACCTATACATTAAATTGCCTATGTTTTATTTTGTCAGCACCTCTTATAGTGTTCAATTAGGTAATTGAGCGGAGTATCAACATCCAAATTGTGACAGATTTTGACGTATGACTTTGAGCATTATTTTTTTTCAATATTTTTTTCGGTATTTATTCACGCGATTTGTTTTAGGAAATAATATTCTTTTGGATTTTATTTCGTGTCACCATAAAAAAGACGAATGTTCGAAATGCTGTAAATGTTTAATTTATTCATTAACGTAGAAATTTCTATTTTGTCACCAAAAACAAGCTCTCCAGCTGTAGCTACTTAAGACCACAAGCGCGCTAAAGATAAATATTAATAAAAATTGGTATGTATAATATAAGTACCCAAGTTGCGTGCTTTTGCAACAAAAACATTAATTCCAACAATATTTCAAAACTGACTAAAAATGGGTACATTAAGTTGAAATGGAATTAAAATTATTATTAATTATGTCTACAATCAGTATCTGCCTGTCGCTCAAAGTTTTATAGTGTATCATAATCGCGTAATGAAAATGTTCCGCGTATAATATTTTACCAATTAAACTTGATTTCGATTATGTGTCACGCTAAAATAACACATCCTACAATGAATGACCGTGGAAATGGACCACGTAAACCCCGCTGCTGTCACAGCCAAAAAGTAACCACCTACACGTACAGTACAAAGGGTTGTTCACCATTAAATTTAACTGCATTGAAATGGGTCGGTCATTTGTAAGTGATAAATTTGGCAAAAATTTATTGAACACATGTTTATAAAATTCGGAGACGCTTGAAGAACACTTCTTATTTCAGCTTCTCTTATCTACACTTATTTGCGGCATAGTACTTCCAGATATTAATTAGTCGACAGCTATCAATATTACATTTCTGGATATTAACAAACAATACTAAGTAAACTTCGGCCTTCCTTGTATTTAAAATCTTTAGCAATTTTACAACGTTAAATTGCTAAAACTTTAATTGCTTGAAGTTTGATTATCACTCATATATGATTGAGTGTATGGAGGCAGTGCGCGTGGCTGGGCATCTCCGGCGCGGCGTCCGCTGCCGCCGGGCTCGGCCGATGCAGCCGCAGCCCGGCCGGTCGCGGTCGCGGCCAGCGCTGGATGCTGCGGCTCGTGGTGGTCATGATATTGATTTTCGTACCTTGACGTCGCTCGGTAGGTACGCGGCCCAGGTCGCGCGGCGGGCGAGGGCGTGTCGGCTAGCGGGCTAGAGCGGCGGCGAGGTTCCTGTGACGTGTGGGGCTCCGTCATCTGTGGAGGGCGGTCATGGGTCGCTCGGCGCGGCGGCGGGCGCGTGCGAGACGTCGCGAGGCAAGCCGGGCACTGCCCGCCCGCCGCCGCGCGTATTGATCGGTGCGCGCGCACTGCGCCGCCCTCGCCCATGAATGGTCCCCGGTGCGGAGCTCACGTGCTTGTTCGCCCCTGGTCGTCGTGACCTCGTCGGTGCCCGTCGCCTATCGCCCATCGCCCATCACCTGACTGACGTCTTGCAACCACCAAACCTATATCGATTATTGACTACATAACATACCTCTACATATGCCATTAATTGCCTGATAATTTGATTCGATCAGCTGGAGGAATAGTAATTATCTTTGTACGGTGTTCATGCAATATTCGTGAAATTAATAATTGATCGACTACACTTCAAGAATGCTAATATATTACCTTCTTACTTTATCTCCCAAATTCACCATTAACCTTAGTGCAACGCTTGATAGCTTAATTCCAAAAAATTAACACCCCTTTGTCACCTATGAATTAAGGTTGAAGATGCCAACTGACAGACAGCGTCAGGCACTGGGTCATTTACCTTACCTCCTTTGAATATACTTAGTACTTTTAAATGGAACACAAAATAAGTTTTTGCATGTAATTTTATTCAGAGTTCCAAGCAAGTGAAACACAAACAAAATCAAACATAAGACGTCCGATGCTTATAGAATCTTTCTCTACGTCCGTTTTAATAACGAATCGCGAAATGGATTTGTTCCTACACGAATGAACTAGTTTTCTGGAACCTCGAATTTCAAGAGAATACTCGTGCAAAATGCGCTGCTTGCAATATGTATTTGTATATAATGTACATGGTAGACTAGCGCTAACCAGGGCCTAAAATCGGGCGCGATCCCAACCCAAATCAAATGGATAAACATTATCTGCGTACTGATTGGAATGTATCTATCTACGCCCCCGAGCTCTCTGATTAATTGATCAATTCATAGTGGTCCTACTGTTAGTATAATGATGCCACACAATATATAAATGTGACGGCTCTACAACTCAAGTACATAATTATGAGTACAGTCCGGTAACTCAGAATCTCGACGTAATCGCGTAATAGAAAATGACAATGTCTTACTGATTTAGTTGCATTCCAACACCCAAAGAGTGCAGTCGTCTTGTAGGCCTTAAAATATATAGAGTATAAAATACCACCATAACTGCTAGGTAATACATATTTAATTTCATGGTTTTGACAATTGATTGTAAAGGGGACGCGTCTCATAAAGAGTATTTTTGTTAATAGTCAATGACGCGAAATCGTATAAGTATCATATATATAAATACTAGCTTCTGCCCGCGACTTCGTCCGCCATAAATTCGTTTATCGCGGATCAGGGTATTTTTCCGGGATAAAAAGTAGCCTATACCAAATTTCATCCAAATCGGTTCAGCGGTTTAAGCGTTAAGAGATAACAGACAGACAGACAGACAGACAGACAGACAGACACACTTTCGCATTTATAATACTAGTATGGATTTTTCAAAAGAAGTGAAAACTTTAAAGAAAAGTGTTAGTGTAAAATATTTTAATAAACTTCACGACCGAGTGATAGAAGCAACAGGGATTTCAGGAATAAATACGGTTTTTGATTTCCATAATAAATTCAAAGAACTCCCGTTTTTGAAGAATTTTCGATTGAAGCTAATATAAACTATTAATTTCAAGGGTTCTACAGTCACTCTACGAAAAATTGAATTTTCGTACTGTAAAACCAAGGACGGGAAGACATGGGTACAAAAAGTCAAAGATAGAGACCGTTGGAAAAGTCTGGAGGAGGCCCTCACCCTCACATGAGGGGTTCTTGCACGTCCGTCAATTCTAATTTTACAATTTATTCTATTAATCTATGCATGCAATTTACTCAATGATTTTGTTTTTAAGTTTGATTATATAATGAATTATAATTTTTATTAATTATTGAAATTATAAAATGTTATTTTGTATAAATAAACAAAATCTATGAAGAACAACTTACTATCAACAGTATTAATTGTAATTGTAAATATTAACCAATAGAAATATTCATTTAATAATTTACTGTTGCACATTTGCTTTGTACCAAACCTAATTTTGCAAGAAATAAAAGGCTTTTTTTTCTTTATTTTTTATTTATTTCAAAACCAAAGACAATCGATAAACTTTGATGGAAAAACATGATGTGCGGCTGAAAAGGACCAAAGACTTAGATGACATAAGAAAACAATAGGAATAAATGAATAGAAATAAGTGTATATGGATGGACGAGTCGTACATACACAACACACGTCGCACATCGATGGCAAAGTTTGGTCAGACTAGCAACACAGGAATTTAAAAAAACAATTTTCAATGGACAACGTCTTATAATAGCTCACGTCGGCAGTTAAAATGTTTTTTAACCGACTTCCAAAAAAAGGAGGAGGTTCTCAATTCGACGGAATGTTTTTTTTTTTTTTATGGATGTTCACCGATTACTCAAGACTATTTGACCGATTTCAAAAATTTTTTTTTGGTTTTATAGAAGGTACTTTCTAGGTGGTCCCATTTAATTTTGGTGAAGATCTGATGATGGAATCCCTGAGGAATTGAAGGAACTCCTCAAATATTGTAGGCATACATATAGCGATTTTGGTATTATAAGAAACATAATAAGTATTTGCATTCAGAAAGTCTAAATTGGTGAAGTGGAACGGATGCAGAAGACCACAGAATGCCATCGGAACTCCTTAATGATAAATGATTTACGGGTGGCGACAAAATATCTTGATTAATTTAGCTAAGCAACTTCATAGTCACAAATTTAAATGTTCCTGATGAGAATGGTACCATCGAATTGATTTGATGATGGAGCCGGAAGGTAGGCACCAGATCTATGTAAAAAAATAATGTATCCTAGCCGTGTTTGGGCTTGTTCGAATCGTCACGAGATACTCTTTTATTTAAGTAACGATTAACTAAAAAGAGTAAAATAAATAAACTTTTTAACAAAAAAGTAAAACCGACTCCAAAAAAACTAAAAAGTAAAAAATAACGCCATAATTGAGTTTCTTCAAATTACTTACAAGTAACCTTTTGTATACTCAATCTATACAGTATATACAATTAATGTTATTTTGGAGTCGGTGCCATCGTGTCACAACTTACTAAAATCGTAAATTTTCAATATTTTACACATTCTTTATATGGCACCGACGCCATAATAAGATTAATTGTATATACTGTATGGATTGAGTATACAAACGGTTACTTGTAAGTAATTTGAAGAAACTGATTTATGGCGTTATTTTTTACTTTTTAGTTTTTTTGGAGTCGGTTTTATTTTTTTGTTTAAAAGTTTATTTTATACCTGGTGCGTTGCTCATGTATAAATCTACAGACACAAAAGGCGATTATCAACATCACAAAAGGATATTAATTCAGCATTACTTGTTGATAATGCCCCATATCAAAACAAATACACCTAGAAACTACCCAATTCTAATACCCGGAAATAAGTTATGATAGATTGGTTGACAGCATACAGCTGCCCCAGCTTATCAAAACTACAAATGAACTTAATTATCTTGCAAAGTTGCAAAACAAACAACAACGTATACAATATTCCATAGACTGGTTGAACATGGTCATTCTGTTCTGCGCTTACCTCCGTACCTCCAAGAATTTAATTATATTGAAAACTAGCTTCTGCCCCCGGCTTCGTCCGCCTTTAATTCGTTTATCGCGGATAAGGGTATTTTTCCGGGATAAAAAGTAACCTATGTCCTTCCCCGGGACTCAAACTATCTCCATACCAAATTTCATCCAAATCGGTTCAGCGGTATAAGCGTGAAGAGGTAACAGACAGACAGACAGACAGACAGACAGACAGACAGACAGACAGACAGACAGACAGACAGACAGACAAACAGATACACTTTCGCATTTGTAATATTAGTATGGATACATGGGCCCAATTCAAATAAAACGTAGCCCAGAGTAATGATGACAGTCTTTGACAAGCGTAACGAATTTACTACAAGAAAAGGTCTATATGATTGGTCCAGAAGATTGGAAAAAAGTTTGTCAACACGCAATTAACTGTGAAGAAGACTGTATATACGAAAATAAAATTGAACATTATAGTGACCGATTTATTTTAATTAATACTAATGACTCTGATGTTAAATAGGCTTACACTATAGTTTTAAAAATTACAATAATAACACATTTTTCCAATTGTATATTTACCTTATAAATTGAAATATGTTACTGGTAATATCAGCTCTATATAATTTCGAGCAGAAATAGTAAATGACGGTGTGACATTCTGTTTTCAAATTACCCCCGGGCGAATTTCAAATTCTATTTAGATTACGACAAAAAATCAAATCGCATTATTATCATCAACCGAATATTAAGCCCAATACCATTAAATTAAGGCTTATTTTCCATTGAGACAATAAGTCTGCTTAACTTTTTGCGGTAAGTTTAAAAAGTTTTGTGAGTTATTAGAAAGCAGAACAGCAGTATCACTTTCGCCTTATTACCGCCAATACCCAAAGTATCTTTACAAATCCAAATGTAATTCTGGGAGCTAATGGACTGCACATGCAGTATATTCATAATTATAACATATTAAGTTGCAATACACTAGAACAACCCAAAGTTCAATCAATTTGTTACTTGGTTTTAAAAATGAATGTTGTTAAAGTACGACACGCGCACTAAAGGACTTCATAACAAAAAAAAACATAAATATTAGAAAACGTTTATGCCTAAATACCTATTAAAGTTGTAATAAGTTTCTTTAGCCCAGACGGAAGACGGTGGGTCAAATTTTAATTGCAAGATTTGATCCAACTAACATACAAACATGCCAAGTTAAATAAAAGCTGGTAAAAAAAAAAAAAACTCTACATTGAAAATATTTTTGCCCTAAAAATGGTTATCTATTATTTGCCCGACATTCATATGCAATAATTTTCATTTGCCTGAATTTAACTTGCCCGAGCGAATATTTCGTTTACTACTTAAGTCATTTTACTGTTTTATTCCCGAAAATTAGATGCCATAATGATACGAATGCCATACGTATTGTTCTCCATATTATTAAGTGCAATAATATTATTTCATAGAGTATTTAAACGCCATACTAAATACTGTTTCTTTCCGAATCGCTTTATTCGCTCGAAAATGTCTAATACTTGCAAGAATGTTGATGTAATTGTAGACTATTTACGAGTGTAGATACAAGCAAGCATGCAAGCAAAGCATGCAAGCAATCATGGAAGCATTTTATTTTATGCATAAATGTATAATTATTATATTAGTATTTTTTGGCTACTCGATATTTAGACCTCCGCGGATCACTCGCTTCGTTGATCGCTCGCTCGTTAGGGTCGCAGTTCAATCTAACACTCCTCCTTGCTTCGCTCGTCGTCGTCCCTTACCTGACCCAAGTCGGAACTGCCTTAAGGTTTCACCTTAAGGCAGTTCCGACTTAGATAATGTTTCTTACTTCACGCTGATAATAAGTATAATAACGCCTAGTATAGTATTGGTAAATATTCTTTCTAAGACACCTCCTCGCTTCACTCATCGCTGTACCTACATCTACACCAACTTGCCTTAGCCTGCCTTTTGCCGCTAGTTCTCGCCTAGAGCTGCACTAGTAGGTAGATATAGTATAGGTTGACTAACCAAACCTACTTAATCTACTTATCTGATTCGAACAGTTAAGATGGAAGGCCAACGACATTATGTCATGTGGTAATCATGGATTACAATAATTATGGAAATTAATATTATGCGATATAAAGATTCTGGCATATGATTAATATGGTAAACAATGAGTATGGCATACGTTTTGAGATTTTTTGTTTGTTTGTATGTGTCTTTGTCATCATCATCGTGCCTGATTTTAATTATTTTAGGTATACGGGTAGCAAGACATTCACTAATGGTTATAGGATCCTTTTTACTTGACACTACGCCGGAGCAAAAAAGTGGGTCATAACTTTTTTCTCCGCGAACAAAATTGCGAGTATTAGATATGATATAATATGAATAAACCTCTGTAGCTATAATTCATATCATACGAGTAACACACCTCACCGTTTTTAAGATACGTATATAAATGCAAGTTACAACAAACTCGCGAGCGACCTCATAATGATTTATTTTATATGTTTTGCACATTGCATTAACAATCATTCAATTTGACAATAGGTTATTTTAGTGTTAGGAATTGCGTAATGAATGCACCTTGTTAAGTCGGTAAAGTACATCGTCTTAACATCATAACTCGCCAAATATATCGAGTCAGGTTCCACATTTGTTGTAGGCAGGACTATTTATTAGTTAATAAATCGCATTGTCACTCTTAAAATAGATATTACAACGAAGATGTTTCTACTTAAGTCAAGTTTTCCGCATGATTTATTTAACAGCTTTTGCCTGCGCGTTATCTTGATACCTACGTATCTAGATAACGCGCAGGCAAAAGCTATTTATTACTTAAGAAAGCTCGTGAAAATGGATACATCATTATTTTTCAATCGTGAACATTGTAGATGGAGTGAACATTTTCTATCTCGACGTCGCAGAGCCGACTTGCGGCGTGATACTTGACACAGGTGAATGATTGATGCGAAAGGTTTCGGACAACTTGCCAACTTATTTACCCCTGCCCGCGTCGCCTTGAACCACTTTTGTTTATCCTACTTCGGGCCTTGGCGTCATAAATCAAATCCTATCAATTATTTGCACTCTGTGTCGGACAACAGTTAATTGTAATCTAATGTGTAACAACTCCCCTTTCACACTTTCTATTTGCAATACTAAAAGAACAAATGTTAAATGTATATATATTAGATCATTTTTTTAATGACTTGGCCAATTTAATTTTATATTCCTAGCTTGTAGCGGTTAATGCGCGTGTGCGACCGTGTGCGATTATTCTGGCCTGCATTGAGCCATGTCGCACTAAGTAGCAGTATTCATAAGTTCTTTGTAACTAAATGCCACCGCACTGGTAAGTCACACCAATGCGTGAAATCTGAGCGTTTCTAAGCCTATATATATGCATATATATATATATATATATACTACATGCTCATAATGGAATACGTTGTGATGTGCAAAACACGTGTGTCGTTCCCAAGCAAAAGGTTACTTATTTTCGATATGGAGTTATTGATACAAAAACAAACAAAGCTCTAACTTGAGTACTTATTTTTTTAAAGATTTTTTGAAGTTTTGAAGAAAACATGTACAGTTTTGAGATAATTGAGCTCAAAGTTTGTGAGTGCAAAAAACCTACTTCTAGGCTGAAGTTACGGAGATAATGGTTTGATTATGTTGGACGTATTATTGAATAAAAGACCTAACATCTGTAACATTTACATTGACATTGAGAAATTACAACAAATAGCACGTAGGGTACCGACGCCCGAATCGAAGATAACATATTTTTACAGCTTATAATTTGTGGATTTGACACTGGATTATTTTTCTAATGGACTTTTAGTAGTCTAAGGATAAGTGTAAAAAATAATTAAAACACCACAATGTCAATAATAAGAGTGTAAATGAATGAATCAAAACACAACATAATTCTTAAAAATCTTTACAAATATGAACATTAAACTTAGTCAATAAGCCCAGCGTGGTTCATTACTTTCATTAGACTTAGAAACAACAAACAAATTCAAAATGTATAGGTATAAAATTATGTTTTTTCTACGAAAATTAGCCCTCAAAGTTTAGTACTTTAAGAATATTTTTGTATGAATAATGGTTTCTGTAACTTTAAGGAAAAAGCACATTCATCTGCATTTTTTACCAAAAATTCGAATTATAAATACATATTTCTATTCTAAATATTGACTTTTAAAACCTTTATATCAATAAAAGGAACAGCAGTTTTTTCGTTATTTACTAAGGAACAATCTTTGGTTAAACTAACTAATTCCTAAGGTACCTCATTGTCAGCTTAAGAGATCAAAGTACGCATTCTGATGAAAATGACACCGTAAGTGCAATATTACTAAATCATGATTGAAAAACACTCTTAAGTTGCACCTAGGGTGCATGTTAGTGGTGTGCATTATATTATATTTTTCTTAGACTGATCATATAATTAAGAAATAAAAACCGGCCAAGAGCATGTTGGACCATGCTCAATGAAGGGTTCCGAAGCCGTTTATACAAAAAAAGCGGCCAAGTGCGAGTCGGACTCGCCCATGAAGGGTGCCGCAGCCATTTATACAAAAAATGCACTACAGATGGAAAAATTACGATAGGATAAAAAAAACACTATCAAAAGAGCTTATCTCCCTGGCACTTACGTCCTTTTGCTGAGGAACGCAGTTTTCTGGCAAAACTTTAAAACGGTATGTCCGATCATACAATTTTCGTTAGAAGTATTTATTAAGCTTTATATTTGTAATTATTTTCAACATTTTTTGAACATACCGTTTAGAAAATACAGGGGGGGGGGGGGCACAATTTTTGCTACTTTCGGAGCGAATATTTCGGAAAATATTCGCTAAATCAAAATTTTTTTTTAGAAACCTCAAAATGTTTTTAGAATAACTGTCGAAATATGTGCCACACATTGATATTTGCTAAAAAATATTTTTTTGAGTTTCGGTTACTTGTATGGAGCGCCCCCCCGACTAATATATTTTTTTTATTTAACTATCAAACCAAGTAGTGGTTTACTCAAAATTTCATAAATATATATCTTATAGTTTTTGAGTAAAATGCCTGTGACATACGGACGGACAGACAGACAGACAGACGGAGAGACATGACGAATCCATAAGGGTTCCGTTTTTTGCCATTTGGCTACGGAACCCTACAAATGCTACGGATGAAAAAAATACGATATAAAAAAAAACTAACAAAAGAGCGTATATCTCCCTGGCACTAACGTCCTTTTGCTGAGAAGCGCAGTTTTTTGGCAATAACTTAAAAACGGTATGTCCGATCATGTTGAAAACAATTTTCGTAGGAAGTATTTATTAAGTTTTGTATTTGTAATTTTTTTATAATTTTTGAACATACCGTTTAGAAAATAGAGGGGGGGGGGGGACACAATTTTTGCTCCTTTCGGAGCGAATATTTCCGAAAATATTAACTAATCAAATATTTTTTTTAGAAACCTCAAAGTGTTTTTAGAAGAACTGTCGAATGATGTGCCACACATTGATATTTGCTGATATTTTTTTTTCAGTTTCGGTTACATGTATGGCGTGCCCCCCCTACAAATATATATATTTTTTATTTAACAATTAAACTAAGTAGCGACTCATACAAGACACCTATGTTCCAAATTTCATCAATATACATCTTATAGTTTTTAGTAAAATGCCTGTGACACACGGACGGACGGACGGACATGACGAAACTATAAGGGTTCCGTTTTTGCCATTTTGGCTACGGAACCCTAAAAAGGTTTAATTATTCATTAATTAGGCACTAAGGAGTGTCGGATCGGTTTATTGGTTGAATTTTATGATTATAATATTTATAATTCATTAATTCGTATAAGGGTGGATTTCAAATTACTTAACTAATATGTTACTAATAAATCGTGACGGTTCAAAATAAATTATGATGATTTTAACGCACCGAAGTTTATCATTATTTATTTGTTTAAAAAAAAAAAAAAAAAATTAACCGACTCCCAAAAAAGGAAACAGTTCTCAATTCGGTTGTATTTTTTTATTTTTTGTATTTCATTTTTATGTTTGTTACGAGTACCTCATAACTCCGTCATTTATAAACCGATTTCGATTATTTTTTGTTTGAAAACGTGCCTCCAGTTTGGTCCAATAAGATTATACTGAACATATGATGTTGGGATCCATGAGGAATTGAAAGAACTCTTCAAATATTGTAGGCACACATTGGTGAAGTGAAACTGATGAAGAAGACCACAGAAGGTCACTGGAACTCCTCAACGATAGGTGATTTACGGTTGGCGACGCGATACATCTCTATTAAAATAGCTAAGCCTCTTCATAGTTGCAAATTGAAATGGTCCTGATGAGAATGGTACCATCGAATTGATTTGATGATGGAGCCGGAAGGTAGGCACCGGATCTCTATAATAAAATAATGTATTCTAGCCGTGTTTGGGCTTGTTGGAATCATCACGAGATACACTTGTAAAATAAATTAACTTTTTAACAAAAAATACGACCGTCTCCAAAAAATAAAACAAAAAGTAAAAAAATAACTGCATAATTCAGTTTCTTTAATTTACCTATAAGTAACCGATTGTCTACTCAACCTATACAGTATATACAATTAATATTATTTTGGAGTCGGTGCCATCGAGTCACAACTTACTAAAATCGACTATTTTCAATATTTTACACTTTTTTTATATGGCACACATTTCATCCGACTACGCTGAAGCAAAAAAGGGGGTTTTGGCTTTTTTTCCTCCGCGAAAGAAGTGGAAGGCACCTTCTATTGAATATTAATAACATTTTACATTTACAAAAGAATTTTTGTTTTAGCGTCTTACAATTAGGTTACGCTAAATGGTTTGTTAAAGGATTGTTACATTTATGACACCTACCCTAAACAACATGGCATTGAGAATTAATAATATTTTCACAGCGCTACTCCAATGGGCCGCCCGCCCAGTATGAGTGTAGGGTAGCGCCGTAGCGCTGTACAAGGTTTATTCTAACTAGCAATGTCAGTCACCCCAACGGTAATTCTCTGTGATGTAAAATAAGTCCAGCTTAAATAAAATTGTCCACAACTCTCGAAGAGAAGAGGGAAATTCGACGAAGTCACTCAAAATTCAGGAAAAAAGACGATGAGAGAATTTCTGAACAATTTTATTTATGCTGGACTGTATTATGTATTATTGTACAAATGTGACGGAGAATTAACATCGGGGTGACAACCCTCGTTGATTAGACTATGCATCCACGGTGCTATGGCGCCGAATTCTGTTTAATAGGGATCCTAGACCGAAGCCCAACATGTTTTTCCGCCCAATTTTATTATTTACAATACTCTTCAGAAATAGACAAGTGTATTTTTAAACGACACATTGCCATTTTGAGTTTTTATCTTTTTCATGTCTTCAGTGACATTCGGACAGTTAAGACAAATCGATTGACGTAAGAAACATCAAAATCGGTCCACGCGTTTGGTCTCTAGAGTGCCAGATAGGAACAAACATGCATACATACATACATATGCATACATATGTACATACATACATACATACATACATACATAAATACATATATACATACATACATACATACATACATACATACATAGACTGATAAACACATTACCACTCCTTTGCGTCGCGCAGTCGGGTAAAAAGGAGGAGGTTCTATGTTCGACTGTTTGTATTTTTTTTTTATGTTTGTTCACCGAATACTGCGCCAATTGTGGACCGATTCTAAATTTTTTTTAGTAATATGATTCAAGTGTTTGAAACTCTTCCGTATGGTATGGTAGGTATATGGTTTTCTTCTGTTTCCGCGATTATTACTTATTGAAATAAAACAATTTAAGGGATTATATCGCGTATACGTTTCGGAAGCTTTCCAGCTTTCCATGGTCACGGGTGGACAAACTGGAATGGAAAGCTGGAAAGCTTCCGAAACGTCGGGAACTAAAATGAGATAATATACGCGATATAATCCGTTAAATTGTTTTATTTCAATGAGGTATATGTTTATTAGTCTCATTCGGGTATTTTGAATTCAGACAATATCACTTGGTTGGTCCGATGCTCTGTCCAATGCATTTTGAAATAAATAGGTACTAGAGGCAAATTAAGATTACATTTAATTGTACATAAATACGTAATATATATCCTGTTAGATTAAGTAATAATAATAGGAAACTATCAAGGAGTAAGTAATGTATCGCCGGCTTACGTTTAAAAATGCTCAGTTTAATAAATAACCGCGTCAGATTTTAACACTCATGCAATGTTTTGTAGGATAATCCAAGTGCGGCATAGAGTACTCACTCTAACGTCTGCTATGCTAGTCAGAATTTATGGCGATGTAGGTACTCAATGTGCTTAAAATATAGTACTTTAAAATGAAACTCCCATTTTAATAAGAATATAACGACTTAATTCGTCGATAATGCGCGAGGATTAAAGTCTGTACGAATGTAAAGTGTTAGGCTAGACTTTAAGTTAACTATCTATAATGCAATTTGGACTGTGAAATGTATCTACATACTTCATATGTAACATCCAAGAAGTTAATTGGCTAGTTAATTAATCAACGCGCGTAGTGAAAGGAAGGTTCAAACGAGAAATTTCGTTTAGGAGTCCCATTAGTCATGAAGTGATATTTTGCCTACCGTACCTATTTATGCAATCACTGGCTGGTCTATTTTGCATTAGTTAGCATTGAACACTAGAATACATATTCATTGAAATAAAACAATTTAACGGATTATATCGCGTATATTATCTCATTTTAGTTCCCGACGTTTCGGAAGCTTTCCAGCTTTCCATGGTCACGGGAGGACTGAGAAAAGATGTATTTTCCTCTGTCAAAGTTACAATTTTGTGCAAACTACCCATTTTTTTGAAAAAACACAAATAAAGGTGTACATACATGCCAGATGGGCCTAAGCTGTAAAGACAGTTACACATGTGCCAGAAGGGCTTAATTATTTTATTCTAATAATTTACCAAGCAGCATTTCACAAATGAGGCGTACTGAGGAGAAAAGAAACGCTGCAAAGAAAAACTCCCAGGCTACCTCATTACTAATTATAATATTTAAAAACAGAGACTATTAAACTACTTTAAACAGATAAGATATTTTACACCGTTCGGAAATTAAGGTTTTGCAGTCCTGTGTCTCGCTTGTTCCTTGATGAGATGTATTACAGGATCCCAAGCAGGTGGTAGTGACAATCCATCTTCTCTATTGAAATTAGGATGCTTTTTAATCTCAATAGCCTCGCGTAGCATCCTGGGAAAATATCTTTTTTCTTTGGCAAGGATAGAAGGTTTATCAAACTTAATTGAGTGGTTTGGTTTGTCAATGACATGTTCACAGACTGCAGACCTATTACACCGACGGTGCTTGACATCTGCTATGTGCTCCTTCACCCGGGTTGATACACCGCGTTTCGTTTGACCAATGTATGAAAGACCACACTCGCAGTCTAGCTTATAAATGCCTGCACTCTGCAAAGGGGTGCTACTCTTCACGGGTCTAAAGTATTGAGACATCTTCTTCAACGGCTTGAAATATGTTTTTATAGAAGCACGCTTCAAGATGTTTCCGATCTTGTCTGTGACCCCTTTCACATATGGTAATACGGCAGGTTTACGCTCGACTGTTGGTTTCTTCATACTGGGATTCTGCTTGGAACGTGGTATCTGGAGCTCGTTGGCTCGAAGCGCACGTTTGACATTCTGCAACTCAGCAGTCAGATGTTGATCGTCGCAGATACCCCTGGCTCTCTGAAACAAAGATTTACCCACTGTAGCAAGTTGACAGGGATGGTGGTGAGATTTGCCATTCAAATACCTATCTGTATGCGTAGGTTTCCTATATACAGTATGACCTATGTCATTGTTAGGACCTCTAATTACTAGCACATCTAAGAATGCAAGTGAATTTTGATTTTCCAACTCCATAGTGAATTTAATTTTACTATGCATGGAGTTCAGATGGTCTAAGAAAGCTGAAACACTAGATCTAGGTAAAATAGTAAAGGTATCATCTACGTATCTTTTAAAGATCCTCGGCTTGACAGGTGCCAATGAAAGCACTCTCTCCTCGAAGTCTTCCATGAAAATATCGGCGACAACAGGAGACACCGGAGACCCCATTGCCACACCATCAACTTGCCCGTAGAATTCACCATTCCATAGCATATAGCCAGATGTAAGGCAGTGTTGTAATAACTCAGCATATTCTATTGCCATCTGTTGTTCACCCAATCTTCTTTTCACAATTTCGATACATTCTTGAACTGGTAGGCATGTGAAGAGAGACTGGACATCAAAACTGACCATAACTTCATCATCAGTTAGTCTCAAATCCTTAATCTCACTGACAAAATGGTATGAATCCCTTGTGTATGCTTCCGTCTTCCCTCGCAGTAAAGAAAGCACACCTGCTAAGTGCCGAGCTAATCGATAGGTAGGAGCATCGATTTGACTCACTATAGGGCGTAACGGAGCACCAGGTTTATGTATCTTTGGTAACCCGTACAACTTTGGTGGCACCGGGCAAGAAGGCACTAAACTTTTCACAACTAGAATACATATTGTTACGTCTATTAATTATAAAGTTGTAAAAATGTAATCTCTATACATTGAAGATATTCTAACAGATAAGTAAAATGGACTCTTATTTGGAGGTCACGGAATCAAAAATATTTTTTTTTGTAGGTATGTCTGCCATCTTCACGCCTCTGTCTCGGCTGGACAGATGTCAACTATTTTTGGTAAGTCCACTTGGTAGCCGTGCATGCACAGATTATAGGATATTTTTTAACCGACTACGCTGAAGCAAAAAAGAGGGGGTTATGTTTTGTTTTTCTCCTCCGTGAGCGAAGTTGCGGGCTCCTTCTAGCTTCCTTATATTACTATAAACCTTAAGGTGTCTTTCTATTTCAACGACAAACGTTTCTTAGAATACTTTATTTCATAGAATTTCTTCGATAACGTTTTCCCCTGAACCAGTACAATTTTTATAATTTTTAAAAAGATCGCCATGTAGAAGCCGCTAAGGTGCGTCCACATTTGTATCATTTGCCCGTATCAGATCATCGTCGCGTGGCATGATCGCGTGTCATGATCACGCGTTTGGACGTTGCGCCGATCCGATCGCTCGAAATCCATTTGCTACGCGTGTCACACACTTATATCCGAAGAGTGCGGCATGATCGGCGCGCCGACAGTGAGCGTCCAAGCAGCGCGATACGCAGTCATGCCACGGCACGGTGATCGGATACGAGCAAATGATACGAGTACCTTTAGGGTATAATAGGGTTATTAACGGTTTCAGACAAAAATGCTTACGGCCGCGATGTGCCCTACCTTGTACGGAATTACCACCTAGAGGAAACCACGCACCTGCAACCTTTAGAAACGAGCTTATTTGTCACTTGTTGGGAGGTATAATATAACAATAATAGATAAAGGTTAGGCACCTAAATGTATGCCTCTTTATGCAAACAGGCATAATTTCTTATTCCAAAAAGACAAATGTTAGTATGAGTCTCATAGAGTTATACGTCTTTTTGACTTAGGACGGCAGCATAGCTCAGCAAGTAAGGTGGACGTTATCTCACACGTGAGATATGTCGGGCCGCCCGGTGGCTTAAATTTAAGTTTTCCCGTACCAACACCAACTAATAAATGATGTTATACATACACTATATGTAACATCTTTCATGTAAAGCGCATCAACGGATATCGTATTAACAGTTAAATGCACAAAAACCTGGTCCATGGATTAGCAAAAACAACAAACCTCACAAAAAACATAACCGGTCTACGGTTCTATATTACAGCAGGTTAGAGTCGAACGGTTTAAGTGATCATAAAATAAATATCAACTTCTGGCCCGTGCATTACCCTGTGATGACATTCCCAAGAGGCGTTCATGGCAGAAGCGTTGGTGAGCATTTCTAAAAAAGTTTGTACAATCAAGGACGATTAAAGCAAGAGCACTGTCCGCTTCCATATAAAAGGCCGTTCCCCGTAGTTACCGAAAAATTCAGGCTATTGCTAGACGGCGCCAAGGCCGTAGCCAGCTGGTCAAATAATAACGCATGCTACATAGATAACGGAATTAATAGGTTACTACCTGACTAGATACTGCCCCTCAATAATTTATTTATTAAACATTATTGCAAAATACAAACTGTTACAAATGGCGGACTTAATGCCTTAAGGCATTCTCTACCAGTCAACCATAGGGCCAAACAGAAACTAATAGTTAGTGCAGGATCATTAATGTTGAGTATACAAAAAAAATGTAAAGAAAAGAGACACAAATCAACAAGTCAATATGGGGATATGTACATGTATAATAATGTAGATGGCGCTAAAATGAATTAGTGAAGATTACATCAAACCTCTCTTACATATAAAAATTAATTTGTTTACTTATTAGACACAGTTCGGAAAAATTCGTAGTGCCGAGTTCACCCGATGCTTTAGAAATGACATTCACGCAAAATGGTGTGGACTTGTCATTGTATATTTCTGTCTCTGTTCCGCGGTTTTAACATATTTCTCTTAACCAAGGACGATTAAAGCAAGAGGACTGTCCGTTTCCAATCCATACAAAAGGCTTGGCTTGGCTTGGAGGTATTGTTTACTCGGCTAGCTAATAAGCTGTTACCGATTGAGTGTGTTGTGGCGGTGAAGCTGCCGCAGCAGCTCCCGGCACCACGTGTTGATGACTGCCGCGCTCGGGCGCACGGAGCAGTCGGTGTGTACCTAGCTATGCTAGCCGGTCTACGTCATGTCAGTAGTACGTGGCCTTAGCTAGGGACATTTAGGTTTTGTTTGGGGCTTTTGGGGAATAGGATGGGTATGGGATATCGTGTGGGGACCCGTGTATTAAGACCGCGGTGGACGACCCCGCCGGCGGGGTCGACGGTGACGGTGTGGAGTGTGCGTCGGTACTTCATGGTGTCTTTCCTGGAAGTCAATGTTCCGGTCAAAGTAATAGTCAGCGACATGGTTAATGGGTCCGTCATCTGTGTCCGAGTCGGAGGAGTCCTCCGGGTACCATAGTTTGATGGTAGCCGTGATGACATCGTCCGGGTCGAACAATATGTGCCGCGGTCTTCTGATTAGCCTTCTAACGGCCAATCTGAAGGCGGTCTGGTCAGTGACGGTCCGTAGTAAATGTGCCTGATCGTTTACAACACTTTGTATACGATCATCAATATAATCAGGTATTACTTGAAAGTCAGCTTCCACCGGAATGTGGGCCGGAACATAATCCGCCGCGTTCCTAATTAAAGGATTCGGGTGGGAGCTGGCTTTCTCAAAGTATGTGGTTGATATCTTGATGGTGGGGATCTCTGCATCATGATGTAAGGATAAGTTTGATACAAACCACGGTGCATCCGTGGCTCGTCTCAAGAATCTGTTTTGGATAACCTGAAGGGGCAAACCACCCACGTGGGCAAAAGCTGGGCTGCAATAAGTCAGTATTGGTCTCACACAGGTAATATACAGGAGGAGCTTATTTCTGAAGCTCATCCTGCTCCGATTTCTCACCATCGGACTTAACCTGCCTGGGACGAATGCCGCCTTATTTCTAGCCTCCTCAAGGTGACTTTTGAAGTTGAGTTTCCTATCTAGGGTGACTCCTAGATATTTAACTTTTTCCAAGGTATGGGCTTATCATGCATTACTATAGGGGCTAAGTTCTCATGCGGTAATTGCGCATATCTGCGAAAAATTATAGCCGCGCTCTTCTCCGGGTTCACCTGGATTCTCCAGAGGTTGCACCAACGACCTAGGTCATCGGTGGCTTCCTGGAGATCCTTCCTCATGGTGTTGAGGTTGATGTTCGAGGTAAAGAGGGCAGTATCATCCACAAAGAGAGCTATATCTACATTTGGGTGCTTGGGAATATCATTAGTGAAAAGGGAGTAAAGGGTCGGCGACAAGAACCTGGCAACAATGGTTCATGTACGTGCAGTTGAATCGTTCGGCATTATTGCAGCATTCGGTAATATTGCAGCAAATTCTTTGTCAGCGTTGTCAGCAAAACCGAGAATGTTGACAACTGAGTTTAATTACATTTTCTTACAAGTAACACCACCTCTCTTTCATTATGGAACTAAAGATCATGGAACGGCCTTTTGTATGGAAAAGGAAAGTTCTCTTGCTTTAATCGACCTTGGTACAATGTACGTTAGTTGTTACAAAAGTTGCTAACTTTTCTATATTGTTAACAATTGTTTAACGGTCAATACTGTTTTTATTTTCATAATTAAAATTCTCTCGAGTGTATATTTTCTTAATCATCCAAATGAATAAGTAAAACATCAATCAAGAAATTCAAGAATCAATAATCAACAAAAATATTGGTAACAAAATAGGAAACAATTCTTTTAATAGTGGTACCTACATACTTTTTTAGAAATTCACTGGTATGGTATTAACTAGGCACATGTTAGAAAATCTAATTTGAATACAGATATATGACATAAAGATACTTAAAGCAAGTTCTCCGTACAGGCACTAAACCAGCAAAATCCGTGGAATTAGGTAGCTTTTCAAAAACTTCCCCCGCGAGTATCTTATTAATCTTTTGTAGAAGATTTCACGACGCGTCGCACAAGTTTAAAGTAGGTAGAGAAGAGCTGGTGTTCAGAAGAGCGATCGACGAAGTTGCGGTGTCGTGACCAAAGCGGATTACTCGGTGCCGCCTGCGCTCGGCGAGCAGCCCGGCCCGGCTACTGCCGGGTGCCGACTTTCTGATAACTCGATTATTCGAACCTATTATCTTAGCTCAGAGTGCGTATTTTGCCGCTTCTCGACTACTTTCGTGATAATATTACTTCGTTATGAGATTTGGAAGTATAGTGAATGCTTAGCGTGAATTAACTAGCTAGCTTAGGTAGGTAGGTTTGTCTAAGTACGTTTAATAGGGTATGAGGCTGAAATCAATGTTCAGACAAATCTAAACAAAAATGCTTTCGATTATCGGTGGCAAACATGTTATTTGATGCCGTTGGACACCGACGGTGTACTGTACCTACATTAAAACAGAAAATAAAGAGGGACATACAAGCCTCGTACATAATAGAGACCGTTGAAAATCTTTAGGTACATGTATGGGTACAAGCATTAACAAATGTAAACTAGATTGTATTTCTTGCAAGAAGAACACGAACCAAGAGTACTTATGTTACGTCAGCAAGGCAAGCCATAAGCGTACCAAATTGAGTGCAAATCAAGGCCCTTATCTCTGCGTAATGGAATGCGTAACGTGAACAAATCACCCGCCGACTGTTGAGGCTTCGTGCCGCCGTACGACCCCGCACTACTCTATTCGTATCAATAGTTGCTGAACCCTCCTTTGCGGCTCTTAAGAGTCCCCAGCAAGCTTGGTCGATTTCGCCTTCACATACAAACGGAGTTACGTTCTCATTTTAAAACTACGTGTTGGATTGTACCGAAACTTTGCATGCACAATGGCATGAGGTATATCTAGGCTTGTAATTAGTTTATATGGTTCCAGTTAATAAAACAAACGAAATACAGCAAAAACAAGTTTTGTATAAAAAACTTAAACTCGCTACATTTGTTTTACTATAGATTCTGAAGCTACATAAACTAATTATAGGCCTGCATTTACCTTAACTTATTTTAAGTACAAAGTTTCAGAGCAAACTAGCTAGTCGTTTTAAAATGAGAGCGTAACTACGTTTTTATGGAGAACCGAGCTTACCTTATAGGGGACTCTTATGTGTAAAGGAAGACAAAACCCGGACAATAAGTAACTTTTTGAAGGCTTAGAACAGCAATAAGATTAACTTAAAAATAAAATAAACGTTCAGTCATTATTGAATTACGGTAGAAGTTTTTTAAGAGTGAAAATTTCATTTCCTGTGTGATTAGGAAGTCGGTAGCCGTTATAATTAGCCAAAAGGCACGAAGCCAAAGTAGGGGCAGAAGAGGGTTGAATGACAGACAGAACAGCAGTGGGTATCTCACCAACATCCGCGGCATCCGTCCAGCGAGCGCCAGCCACTGTAACAAAAATGCAAATTGAACACTCGTTCAAACTGACATTTCAATGTTGTAAATTATGCAGTTATATTTGTCGTGAATAGCAGGCTGATCACTAACGCCTAGATATAGATAGAGCATTATGACTGTGAAGTGTATAGTTGTTATTGTATTTTACATTGGAAAACCTTAGCAAATAGCGAATGAAATGTACTCGATCAAACTTAATAGATTGGCATAGGCTGAGAAGTTAATTGATTAAGTTGTTGTAATAAACTATTATTATAAAAAAACTTATGTTAGACAATGTCTATCGCATATACTTGACCATTACAAACGTCAGAATTTTCGGATACAGAAAGTAGATAATTACTTATGTTACGCCATCTATGGGGAAATAAAAAATTATGAAGTAAAAAATTCGGAAGAGTGATGAGTCTGGCTACAAATCGGTGGTAGAAAAAAAAAATCGGAAGATTGATTTTATGTGAGTCAATATGGACTATTATTCTGAGGGGGTCCAATTCAAAATAATACGCATGTCAACGGTCAGATTGTCTGTTTCTATAATTAACGATACGGTCCCTACCAAGTAATATGTAGAATGTGAAAGTCTAGAAATATCTGTGGCTACAAATCAAATCAGCTTTTCGACTATGATGTTACTGTCGTCGGTTATTCAATAACCGCTAATAGTTGAGCAATTCCATTGTATATGTACCTATATACAACTCCCTTTTCTGTGTTTGTATACATATTGCACAGACGCTCCTGTAACGATTCTATGATAGGAACGAGTAATTTCCGTTTTATTTCTATACAAGCTAACCTTCCAAATAACAAGTTTACGTAATAGATGACAAGATTACAGCAGATCATTTCCGCGACGAGCCGAGGTCGGCCTCTATTCTAAAACACGTAGAGAGTACAGTCCCTGCCGGTAGGGATTCTATTGGCTTTCTGCCGCGAGTGTGCCGCTGCAGAGACGCGACACGCGAGTTCACGTGCGACACTCGACTCCACGTTACCATTAAAGCCGCATTCAGTTCCAACTGCACGTCTCTACGATATTTTGCAATGAAACCGTATACCATTCGTTTAAGAGGATAGCCGCAAGAACTTTCAATATATTACAAAATTAACTATAGATACCTACCCAATTGAGGTCTTGTCTATACTATTATAAAGTTGTAAAAATTTCTGTACATTGAAGATATTTTCAAAAAAATGGTTGTTACGGACTATTTGGAGTTCACTAAAACGAAAAAAATATTTCTTTTGGATTTTTTGCATGTGTCGTTGTGGCTTCATCACGCGAAATCAGCTAAACCGATTTCACTATTTTTGGCACACGGATAGCCGGGTATCTCCAAATGGTTATAGGATACTTTTTACCCGACTACGCTGAAGAAAAAAAGAGGGTTATCACATTTCCCCCTCCGCGTACGAAGTTGGGGGCATCTTCTGTACTAATAAAAGAAAAAAAAACGAGTATTGAACTCTCATGAAATGCAAGGTTCGAAATTTAAAAATGCATAAATTAGTCTACGCGAAATAAATATTTTTCGAAACATGCAATGAAATGTCGTCGTTACGTGCGTTATTACAAGCTTCAAAGTATCACGTTTCGGGCCGAACAACCCGAGAGAACTGTAAAGGAATTTCATACAAAATTGAAGGCCTAAGTAGGAAAGTTTTTTTTTTTTAAATTTTAATGTAAACATGGCGTCTGTGTTCATGAACAAGCTAAACAGCTGAATTTTATTTTTTATTTTATTTCTAGTGGCTGTTAATGTTATCTGACCAAAAATATCCGCGTTAATGCCTATTTCACACGAAAAATTAAGAATACAAATATGTATGATTCCATGTGTTGATGAATAAATTTATAGAAATTAAGATTCTTATTATCAGGTTGTGTATAATGGCCTAATCTATTCGAACACTACACACGCGAAATTTCCGCGCGGACGACTTCCGTAAAAAAATACATTATGGAGAGATTGGAGGAAAAAAAAATTATTATCGTGTTGCTTTTTGAGTGGTGTATTTTTTTATTTCATTGCATATGTTTGAGAAAAGCACTATATTACATGCATGGCCGTAAAAAGGGATTGCCGGCTTCTTTGATCCTTCTATACCTACTCACCCGGCCAGCCTTTCTTTCCCGGTGTCTGCAGTAAAGTAAATTTTAATTAGATAATAGAGACTTTGAAATCAAAGCAGTTCTCAAGCCTTTTATTAACAGACTCCCAAAAAAGGAGGTAGTTCTCAATAGAACCATAAACATTTTTCAAAAAAAATAAAAATAAGATGAATGTAGTCGTATATATTCCTCGTCTCTCACTTGAACAAAATATAGATTTTTCCATAATGTTAAATAAATGTTTCCATCACGAGTTGTCACAGGAAAGGGGAGGATACGAAGTTGCGAATACGATACCAATCAATCATAGGGGACGGGAGCGCAAAGCCTACGGCCGGCCGTCCGTGACCGCGTATGCGATACACGGACGTATACTGTATACCGTATTGGCCACTTAGGCGGTTGCTGAAAACATAAAGACAACAATGGTTACCTTATAAAAACTTCTAGAAATCCAAAGAGGATCTTGGGAACGCAACTCTCGCTTATTCTTGTGCCACCTGAGGATAGTGCAGTATTGTGAAAGCGATCAGAAGTTTCTGGACTTTAACACTTCAGTGATGAGGCATTTGCGTCTACATCGCACCATAAACGTCACGTTTACGGTTCGGTCGTCCCCCAATCACTTCAAGTGGTCGAGCCTAATGTATATCCATACTTACTAATATTATAAATGCGAAAGTGTGTCTGTTTGTTACCTCTCCTTACTTTTAAACCGCTGTACCGATTTGGATGAAAAGTATAGAGATAGTTTGAGTCCCGGGGAAGGACATAGGCTACTTTTTATCCCGGAAAAATACCCTTATCCACGATAAATGAATTTAAGGCAGAAGAAGTCGCGGGCAGAAGCTAGTACAAATATATACTACCCAAAAATATAAGTTCAGACTGACTCACTGATCAACGACTGTATGAGAATGTCTAATTTTTTTTTTAAATAAAAAAAGAACCGACTTCAAAATAAACTAAAAAGCCAAAAATAATCTTTTATGTACGTTACGGATCACATTTGAATCATCCTTTGTATTCGGTGCCAAACCATTCATTTACTATTAACACAAATGACACGCAAGAACCGCGGCCGCGAGCCTTTAGTTATTATATTTCCTAAATTTAATTATAGTAATTCGTATTTTTGTTGGATAAAGGACTTTACTTCAAGTTTGGCACCGAATTCAATAGGTGTTTTTATTTAAAAAAAATATTTTTTGCTTTTTAGTGATGTATTTTAGTGATATAAAGTATTTTTAGAGCTCAAAATGGGAACATTGAGGAGGCCCTATTGTAAATAAATAAGACCAATTGTAAAGAATTATCTCGCAACTCAAATTGGCGGAGAAGCTTGAGTGATGTTGAGACGGAATATTTCCGTCTCTGATGGACTAGTGAATGGAGCTATGGGCATAATAAAAAAAGATGGCCGGCCCTAAGACGAGATCAGCTGGAGGACGGGGAGCTCCCGGAAGCCGTGTACATAAAATTTGACGATGAAACTGTTTGTCTTAGGTTAAAAGATAGTAACGGTTGCATACCCATATCTCCATCATGTACTACGTTTCAAGCGACAAGGGGATACGGAGATGTGGAGCGTCGTATCTTACCTTTAATATTAAGTTTGGCTGTTACTGTTCATAAGCTACAAGGTACCCTAAAGAAAGCTGTGATAGACCTTGATAAAAATAATTTCGCTAAAGGGCAAATATATGTTGCACTAAGCCGTGTCAAAACTTTGGAAGGCATAGCGTTGTTAGATTTGGACGCCAACTAATTATTAAATCGACCACATGATGAGAAATCGTTAACGGAAATAACAAGACTACGAAATCTGCCTTCTGACGATCGAAGCCACACATAATACACGACTTTTATGACTTCTACGACTTTTATACGGCACTTTCAGCCATAATGCATTCTAATGTCAATTGCTCACGACCTTCAGCTGAACGTTGCTATTTCAGAATCAGGGCCGTTAACCGTTGAGGAGTTCTCTGGTTCTCCACTTTCTTACCCTGATCTTTACCAACTTCTGCTTCTAAGCAAAATATGATAAATAATTTTATTGCGATTAGTGGATTAAATAACATTGGTTTAGCCCTAATTAGTGACTGGTGGCTTGTGTCTTCATCATCAGTTTTTCTACACCAAATGATGATTTTCGAGTGTAAATGTTTGTTCTACTTTAATAAACACCAAAATCGCCATAGATATGCTCATAACATTTGAGGAATTCCTTCGATTCCTCATCGATCTCATCATCAGATCTTCACCAAAATTTTATGGGATCAACTTGGAGATTCCTACTCTTCACCGAAAAAATAATTTTCTAAATCGACTTGCGATCCGCGAAATAATAACACAGGTAGAGCCCACAGTGGCAACTGATGGCTTGTGTCTTCATCATCGGTTTCACTTCACCAAATGGTGATTTACAAATGTAAATGCTTAAACTACTGTAATAAATACCGAAATCGCCATACATGTGCTCATAATATTCGAGGAATTCCTTCGATTCCTCATCGATCTCATCATCAGATCTTCACCAAAATTTTATGGGATCAACTTGGAGAATCCTACTCTTAACCGAAAAAATAATTTTCTAAATCTCGACTTGCGATCCGCGAATTAAATAACACTGGTAGAGCCCTCAGTGGTAACTGATGGCTTGTGTCTTCATCATCGGTTTCTCTCCACCAAATGGTGATTTTCAAATGTAATAAATACCTAAATCGCCATAGATGTGCTCATAATATTCGAGGAATTCCTTCGATTCCTCATGGATCCCGGCATCAGATCTTCTCCAAAATTTTATGGGACCAACTTGGATGTACCAACTTATGAACAAAAAAATATTATTCCAAATCGTCGTGTTCTGAGGTAACAAACATAAAAAAATACAACCGAATTGAGAACCCCCTCCGTCGTCGGTCGGACGCCGACCACTGCTAGATTACCAGAAATCGCAAATCAAATAAATACTTACTTAACTTCAATTAGATTGAAATTAACGTTAAATTATTGCTTTGACTTGCCAGCTTTATATGAGTTATCTTAAGTGATTGGTTTGTCTAGTTAGTTTTTTGTAGTTAATTAGTCTCATTCTGTATATACATTTACGTCACTCATTTTTATTTGTCGAATTTGTTGGTACTCGTAGTCATACTCACTGTAATCTTTGATGTTCGCATTTTCGTCGTATTTAGGCTCTTAGAATAACATTTTGGTAGCAATTTACCTACTACATCCATAGGGATCGTATAGAGGTCACCATCGTTAAATGCACGTAAATTAACTGTCCATCAATACTTTCAAAAGTTGATTCATATGCAGGGTGTCCTTGCGCCAAAATGCCAAAACGCCAAAATGAAAACGGGTGATAGAACAGCTCATAAGCTACCATATTAAGTAAATTTGACCTTCTATCTACCTATCACCCCTCTTCATTTTGGCGCTGGTTTTAGGGACACCCTGTATGTATTCGTATTTTACTATTAATAAAATGACATGAGTAGGTACTTCAACACAACACATTAAATGACCTGGTTACTCACGCAACCGTATCATAATAACCCCGTAATGCGGTACGATCCTGACATTCAATTGACTTGCCCACCGCCAATGTAATGTTAACGCTGTTATTGTTATACAATTTGCTTGTTGTGTATTTATTTAATTGATATTGTCAAAATTATAAAGCGCCATCGGTGTGCCGAGATGGGGCATACATGCCATTTTAATTAACTTCGGTCATTTTAATCATCGCGAATGTCGACACGCAGCCGACGGCTACATGGCGGCCGGATGACGCAAACATTTTAATCCTATTTCATCAAACGAAAAGGCATACGATACGATATTGTCATTTTCACGCAAAAAAGGGGATTGTACGAACGAACGGTTATAATTTACATTCGACACACGAAGTTAATGTTTGTCACTGAAGCCGCTACCTACGAGTATGAATTATACAGATCCCTAGTCTGTGCGTATTTGTAATTCATAATCATAGACAAATAGTGGAAATGTGCTCACGGAAACACAGAGACTGCCGACGTTCAAGTAAGTACTTACCTTACCTATACATATATGTATATACAAGGAACCCGTTTGTCTACTATGTATACGGCGTGTTTATTAAAAGCTCACGTTTTCATTAATTATGAGGTGAAACATGGCGTTTCTGAAAGCGGGTTGGGATCAGTTATTAAAAGGCTTTCAAGGCGAATGGTTCCCTGCGGAGAGCGACCACCCCCGCGGTTCACGAAGCCATGGCGAAGTCACGTACTTCAGGCACTTGCCGCAACTATAACTTCTATACAACCCACTAACTAAGCACAACCTTTTTTTAATAAGAGTTAGCATTATGCGTGTTTCCTATGCCAAACCTTAAGGGCTTTAAATTCTTCAAAATTACCAGGTACGTAGATCTTGAGTAGTACAAATTATGTACTACTCAAGAACTACATGATAAAAGTATAAGTTATTATGTACCCAATCCATTAGCTATTATCTTTTCACAGTATAACGGCTGTATTATAAAATCTATATGCATGTGTGACCAGACTATCTGCTATGTAATTTTATGTAAATAAACAGAATGTTAAACAAAACAAAGAGAGTAATTGAGATTAAGTAATTGAAAAAGAAAATTAAATACTTATCAAAAAGTTCACGATCTTGCCCAGTTATTACCTGCCTTCGAAGATAAATAAAAACAATATTTTACCTTATAATTCGAGCTGACATCTTTTCACTCATTTTCCGCATAATTTCCTTTTACCGAAAATGTGCTAAGCACCAAAAAACGTATAAATCAAGTCTGATATTCGTCGGCATAAATAAAATGTAATTTACGACTACGTTTTTACATTTGGCGAATAAAATGACGTTGCCGAGAGCATCGGGGAAATGATAAGTAAGAGAGCGCCAATGTCGCCAATACAGAAAAAAATATTTGATATTTTTTCACGGCACGTTTCTTGATGTAATATAATTTCGTATAATGTTAAACCGGTGCGCAATCCTCATTGGCGCAGTAAGGTAGCTTGCCATTAGTGCCATTACCAACATTAACCCCTAGATCCCGCTCATCAGAACTTATACTTTGCAGCTATACCCGTATACTCGTGTATGTACCTACTACTTTACGTGTATAACCTAAGCCGACATGTGTATGAATTAAAAAGACAAGAGTAAAAATACACACTAAAAGTTTCATGTGTAGAGCCCAGACTCTGTTGGTTTGGTCTGCTAAGAAACGGTACAAAGGGATCAAGGGAACAAGGAGTATTAATTAGGGCGGCAAGGCCGCTGGACGTGAGCGGACTGGCGAGCGCCGGGCCTGCACCCAATAAACACCAATGATTTAATAACACTGCCTCTGCCCTCGCCCCAACACTTATTAATCCTCAGTAGAAAATTCAACATCGCCCAACATAATCATATTATTGCTTTATTTCGGCAGCTTTTCTTTCGTTCGTCTCAAAAAGTCCGGGCGGCAAAATTTTACGAACTTGGACCAAACGTACTCGTAGTTCGACGTCTCAAGCACTAATCGAGATGCTTGTAAGTATTCTGACGTATCCACCTACTTATACTACTAGTCGTTTAATATGGTGTTTTAGGAAAGGAAAATAAATAAATAAAACCGTAATAAGTTCCGTGCAAAATATACGCTAAAAACGGCCGGCGGTATCTATGAAAATCCAGTGTTAGCAGATCCCTACTCGTATGCAAAATGTACGTGGGGTGGGTCATTATAGTTTCCTACCCCACGTACGTGGGGTAATTATAGTTTAGTATGTAGTAGTAGTTCCGTATGTCACACTACTACTAAATGCATATTGATTTCTGGAGCACAGGTGTCTTGGGAAGTTAAACTACTAGTAGTACCTACTGCTTAGTTTGATAGTTAGATAATTAAAAAAATATATTTCTAGGGGGGGCACTCCATACTTGTAACCAAAACTGTTTTTTTTTTCAGGAAATATCAAAGTGTTATAATCTTAGCAAATATTATATTTTCAAACATATTATTTGCTAAAATTTTTTTTTTTTGATTTAGAGGATATTGTCGGAAATAATCACTGCGAAAGTTGCAGAAATTGTGTCCCCGCCTTCTATTTTCTAAACCTCATGTCAAAAAAAAAAACAAAAACAAAACTTAATAAATAAATTCTTTCAACGAAAATTATTTTGAATATGATATACAGTTAATATTTTCTTCTGTTTCCGCGATTATTACTCATTGTAATAAAACACTAAAACATAAAATAGTCGGGAACTAAAATGAGCTAATATACGCGATATAATCCGTTAATTTTTTTATTTCAGTCATATACAGTTTTTGAGTTAATGGCGAAAAGTTACGACTCTCAACAAAAGGACGTAAGTGCCGTGGAGATACGCTCTTTTGCTAGTGCATTTTATCTTATGAACGGCTGCGGAACCCTACACTGAGTATAGTCCGATATGCTCTTGGCCGGTTTTTTTATATTGGTTTTGACATAGACAGACATAAAAAAATTAAATAAAAAACAACCGAATTGATAAGCACGTCCAAATTACACATACGCTTTCGTTTCTCGTGAGTGCAGTATCTATTTGTGGTGATAATTTGAAAGAAAGAAAATAAGAATGATGCGAAAATATAAGTTAAGGACAAAAAATAAGTATAGTGAGTATAAATCGAGCCTTTGCAGCTCTGCACTACCGAATTTCTTTTTAGAGCTTAATATAAATTTAGCAGTGCAGAGGCTTTGTATAACATTGAACAACCTTAGATAGCACATGGAGGACGCAGCAAAAGAGTATAATATATATTTTACGCCAGACAAGTAAGCATCAAGCATTTGACTTCAATCGCACATGCTGGTTAGCGACAGTATGAACAAATGTCATGTGAAATAGTTTATATAATACGCTAATCTGGTGACGTTCAACGCTACCAAGACGCAGGCGTGTCTGTTCTCCACCAAACGGAGCCCATTCGAGCTGGCTCCGACTTTCCGGAATGTGCCTGTAAAATTGACTGGCAGCCTTGAGCTTCTTGGTGTTCAGTTGACTGCCAATCTCAATTTCGGTCAATATATCGAGTCCAAAGCAAAGACTGCAGCCAAAAAACTCGGAATCCTCTCCAAGGTTAGGCGGTATTTCACTCCAGGACAGCTTTTAATGCTTTACCAAGCACAAGTCCGGTCATGTATGGAGTACTGCTGTCACCTTTGGGATGGATCAGCTAAATACCAACTGGCCACTTTGGACTCGATTGACAAACGAGCTAGGCGGCTTATTGGCGACCCTACTCTAACTGACACTTAGCTGCAGAGCCTTGAGCATCGACGTAGGGTCGCTCGTCTGTCGGTCTTTTACAGGTTACATTTCGGTGAGTGTGCGGGGGAATTACATGATTTAATTCCACCAGCCCCTTTCCATCATCGGGACACACGACGCGTGCGTTCGTTCCATCCGCACGTGGTCAATATTCCGCGAATCCGCACGAAGCGCTATGGTGCAACTTTTATCATGCGTACCGCAAAGGAGTGGAACTCGTTGCCTGCGAGTGTGTTCCCCGACCATTATAATTTGGGCGTGTTCAAGACAAGAGTGAATAGGCTGTTTCTAGACGGGCATGATACATCCTTGACCGCATCGTCACTTAACAACAGGTGAGATTGCGGTCAAATGCCCATCTATTTATAATAAAAAAAAAAAAAAAATATATTTATACAGTATATTATCAGTGTATTGCGTTTTTATTATTGGAGTTTTTATTTAATTTTAGTATGATATGTGCGTCAAAAAACAGATCGGTGACAGTACGTATTGGTATCTCCACAGTGGTTTAATGCTTTAAGTGCAGAGGTTCAGTTCAGCAGGCGATAAGGAAGGAAGTATTATGGCAGGCGTGCTGTGTGCAAACGGAGTGGCGAAGTGGCGAGGAGCAGGAAATGCGCTTCCGCCGGGGCCCTCGATCTGACGCAGACTCATTTATTTTGTATCGCATCGCAGCCCAGCTTCATTTGGCTTCCTGTTTCAGGATTTCATTAATATACGCCTGCTTTTTAGCGCGAGCTAATGGTATAAGAAAGCGAATTCTGATAGGGCAATTGTAATATGATGTTAGATTAGTATACGTCAATAGTCTAATACTAGTTGGCATTTGTACCTACTAGTATAATACCGATAAGTTACGTAGACATACTCGTATGTAGATAACAATGGCGTGGCGTCCATATTAGCCGATTCTCACCGGGTTGTCCAAGGAAAGGCTTATAAACCCCGTTTTTTTATTTTTTATTATGAGTAAATGAATACCCTTCAGCTGCCCTTGTAGATAAGCATTATTTTTCCTATGCCTAAACCCGATGATATGAGTAGGGCAAAGAACTCGTTAGATTATATAGAAATGCGCAAAATGTGACACTGAAATGAAAAGATTGATTCATATCTTCAGCTCTCTGAGATTGTATCGCTAATTTCGTTTGTTTCGCTCAGTAGATCTAGAGACAAGCCATCAAGGCATCATATCATTGAATGATACGTTGCAGTAGCAGTATTAAATAGGCATACAGAATATGGCGATATTTGAAAAATAAGGATCCGCTGGAAAATGCTTACTAGTAAAGTGCGATTAGATTCGTATCAACCGCAATCCGCACTACGGCATAACACGAATCAATCAATTCTGAATTCTGTTCAGAGTATGAGTTCACAATGAATCGAGAGTGCTAGCTAGAAAATGAAAGACATACTGATGTACTGATATAGTGAGTTGTAGTATTTTCTTCTGTGATTGATATAAACAGTAACCATCAGTTCATTTGAATCTCGCACTCGCGAACACACATCTCTAGATTATTGCATGAAACGCGATCAAAGTCACTGACAGTAATTACTACTAATCCTAAGGATACAATTTACTGAATCCTAGTATAGCTAACAAAAACTAACAAACCCATTAACCCAAATAAGGCACCGCACGTAGTAAATTCTCTAACGTTTTAATTTTCTCCTTGCGCGATTCATATTCGTGATAATTCCAAATGAATTTAATTTCCAGAGGTGGTGTTTCCGCCGAAATCCGAATTCCTCCAGCATGATAACAGAAACATATTTCCGCCAGACGCCTTATCTTCTTAACAGAAATGGCAGTCGCAAAATGACCGTCATAGGCAATGTATCTTATCATAGTGACCAGCATTAGAGATGAGGATAAAACGCTAAGTAATTTAACTCTGCGTACCTTGTGTACCTACCATTAGTATTAGGTATTTGTTTTATCATTCGTATTTGTTTATGATTCTCGATTGCATATGGTGCAAAACCAAAACAATGCCAACAAATCTTTCAGTCTTTTTGTTACTTTTAAAAATATATACAATTGTTGTAAAATTACTGTCACTAATTCTGAAAAACGAACGAACGTGTAAAGGGGATCAAAGAAAGACTTGAGCAGTTATAAATAGCTGGTTAGGAAATAAGAAAGATGACCTAGATACTGTCATTACGAAGTACTTGGGGAGGACCGAATCTGTACACAACATATGCACAAACTTCGCAAAAATGTTTACGGAGGAGGTTGATAGAATAAAGCACAGCTGTAATATTGATTTCTTAGACCGCTCATTATACGTAAACAACTGTAATGTTTCGTTTAGGTATCAAAGAGTTCTGCCTGAAGATATCGAAAAGATAATAGATAATTTGAACTTGAAAAAATCTCCAGGTTGGGACGAAATCAGGGTAAACGACCTTCAATACGTCAAAAAGGAAATCAGTCCGATACTGGCTAGAGGGGGGTTTACCCAGATGCTTTGAAGAAGTCCATTATCCGCCCAGTATATAAACAAGGTAGCCACCTGGATTACTCTAACTACAGACCAATTGCTGTACTGTCTGTAATAAATAAAATAACGGAAAAGGTGATAGTAGGGAAAATTTGTACATTCTTAGAAAACAATAACATTTTATCCAATGTACAGCACGGGTTTAGAAAATCTCGTAGCACCTCAACCGCCTTAGCTCAGTTCGCCGATGATATCAACGACAAGTTAAGTAAAAAAATGTGTGTAGCTGTATTATTCATTGATTTTAAAAAGGCTTTTGATACTTTGGACCACGAATTATTACTCAGAGCCATGCAAGAATGTGGGATTCGTGGTCCAACGAGTCAATGGTTCTGTAGCTATTTAACAAATCGAACACTACGCACTAAGGTAAATAATTGCACTGGAGAGGAAGCGAATGTAAGTTACGGAGTGCCAACTGGATCTGTGTATGGCCCGGTTGGGTACATCATGCACGTGAACAGCATCAGCAACGTCGTTGAGCACTGCTCCATCTACATGTACGCGGACGACACGTGCCTGGTGTACGCCGGAAGGGATTGCGCACTAATTCAGTCTAGAATGCAAGCGTACTTTGATAACTTGTTAAAATGGTCGCACGATAACGGCATTCTATTGAATTCAGCCAAAACTAAATGAATGCTAATTAAATCTCCGTACAACAAAACGCAATGTGCAAATATACAGATAGTTGGTCATTCATATCAATGTTTGCATAACGAAATGGTACAATGTCAATGTAATTATCTCGAGTTTGTTAACAACTACAAATATCTCGGTCTGAACATAGACTGTCCTCCCGTGACCATGGAAAGCTGGAAAGCTTCAGAAACGTCGGGAACTAAAATGAGATAATATACGCGATATAATCCGTTAAATTGTTTTATTTCAAATAGACTGTAATTTTAACTGGAAGTCACACGTAGATGTGGTGTGTAACAAATTGAGATCCATATTATGTAAATTTAACAATATAAAACATTTCGCTGACAAGGGCACGTTGCATACATTGTATCACGCGTTGGCTGACTCGGTGCTGAGTTACGGCTTGATAGCATACGGTGGCACTTTTAAGACTCAATTAGATAGAATATATAACCTTCAAACTAGATTGATTCAAATACTTGTAAGTAAAAAAACCAAAGAAAACTGTAACAAACAATACGATAAGCTTTTTAAGAAATGTAATATATTGCCTGTGCAGGAAAAATAAAAGTACTTGTTAGCTGTTAATCAATATAATATACCGGAATTCAAAATATGTAGAAAACATACCTATACGCTAAGAGACTCGACACGAAAAAAATATGTTGAACCGGGGGCCAGTAACTATTACGGTAAACGTACGAGGGCGTACCTAATACCGAGAATCTTCAATAATATTCCCCGGGAGGGTGACTTTACTAGTCAACGAAGCTTCCAAATTAAAATAAAACAGTTGTTACTAGATATTTTTAATAGTGAGGTTACATAGTACCATCGTAGACAATACACTATACATTTGTAAACAAAAGTAAACTTTATTGCAACGCTTTAGAGTTCTTGGTGGTCCAATTAACTATGTTGATGTTTGTTTTTAAAATGCGGTGCCTACTGTCTATACATCAATTGGAATATGTACCAACAGACTATCTAGACAAACGTGTTTAAGTTACTGCTGTGACTATTATGTGGTCAATATATTAGTGAGTAAGGATCAATTAAATTTAAATTTAAATGTAGGTAAATTAGATATTGATAGATACAGATCCCGGCAAACTTCTTGAACAATAAAGGTTCCTTTTTTACCTTTGCACGTAAATCAGTTACTGCGCAGTCAAGGTTTTGCTCAAGATGTTTGCCGGCAACTGTAATGGTGGTTGGGTAAGTAAATGTTGGATAAGTGTTACGCAGTGGATAAAATAACAAAAACCGAGTGTATATATTGGCCAACAAACTGCCTTGCAGTTTGGCGAAATTTTTTTTATGCATAAACGCTGTGTATATTATGTGTTAATAATAAATAAATAAAAAAATATATTTTAAATGGTTTAAAAGACTGATTTAGATTGAATAATACCAGCTCAATTTTAAATTGCTTAAAACTTAGCGTGTAAAGGTCCTAAAATATACGGACTAAATAAAACCTCATACAGTTAAGATTACGCCGTTTATTCAATTGACAACATTACGTTTTCCAGAGACTATACATTTAATATTTTTTCGCCAAAGTATACACGGTGCCCGCAAGGAATCCGAAAGATTTTAACGTCGCATTCCTTCATTAGAAGTAAACAATGTTACATAAAAATGAAATCAATTGCGCTTCTCTATAAAAAATATCCTTAGGGTTCCGTAGCCAAAATGGCAAAAACGGAACCCTTATAGATTCGTCATGTCTGTCTGTCTGTCTGTCCGTCCATATGTCACAGGCTTTTTACTCAAAAACTATAAGATGTACCTTGATGAAATTTGGAGCGTAGGTGTCGTTTGTAAACCGCTACTTAGTTTGATAGTTAAATAAAAGATGTCAGGGGGCACGGCAGTGCCCCCGCCAAGTCGAGCGCGAAGCAAACACTGCCGTACCATCCTTTACTGGAACCATTTCGCTGCATTTTCAGGCCCCTATTTGAGAACCTCTGGATAAGACCAGAACGCAGAAATTTTCGTCATCTAGTAAGCTATAATCACATACTTAAAATCCAAAATTTCAAGTCTGTAGGTCATTTAGTTCCGAAGTTAAGCGAAAGCAAAGTTTCGCATTTATGACACTCACTCACTCATGATCATCAGAATAGAATTAGTACTTCCCATAAACTCAGAGAGCTGAAATTTGGTACAGAGTTAGGGTTTAATGGTCACATAGAGGGAAAACTATCCAACTGGGATAATCGAAGATCTGGAGTACCTGGTGACCCTGATTAGAAAACACAAGAGCCCAACCAAACTATTAGAGATCGACATACCGCCTTTACAAAAAATATTCATCTTGGTGGGCCGCTTCATTTGATGTCAAAAATCGAAGTTCTATGCCCACGTTTCTACAAAAAGAAGTGAAATCCCACCAAAAACATTCTGAAAAAAACTAGCCAAGTCTCGATAGAGCTGCTTGTTTATCTCTAAAAATTAATGAAATCTAGACAAAGTCGTACCAAGTCTAAGGTTCTTTACTGCGATTTTTTTTTAATTGTTAATGTTGTGTGACTTGGCCGTTGAAGTGTACACAAGGGTACAAAACCAGGTGGTCCATGACACCGTCCGACGTAAAAATATATTTCTAGGGGGGGCACTCCATACATGCATCCGAAACTGAAAAAAAAAAATTTCAGCAAATATCAATATGTGGCACATATTTCGACAGTTCTTCTAAAAACACTGAGGATTCTAAAAAAATTTTGATTTATTGAACATTTTCCAAAATATTCTCTCCGAAAGTAGCAAAAATTGTGCCCCCCCCCCCCCCCTCTATTTTCTAAACGGTATGTTCAAAATATGTGAAAGAAATTACAAATATAAAGCTTAATATATACTTCCAACAAAAATTGTTTTCACCATGATCGGGCATACCGTTTTTAAGTCATTACCAAAAAACTGCGCTTCTCAGCAAAAGGACGTAAGTGCCGGGGATATACGCTCTTTTGTTACTGTTTTTTTCTTTTCATGTCGTATTTTTTTTTATCTGTAGGAAATTTTTATGTACACGGCGACGGAACCCTTTATGGGCGAGTCCGACTCGCACTTGGCCGCTTTTTTAATAAAAGACACTGTGCGGAAAGAGAAGAGTCGTAGGATTTGAGGGCGCGCCAGTGCTGTTAAATGATTTTTGCTATCTGACAACACTGTGACGTAAGTATAGTTTGACAGACATGAATGACCTTATTTATGTAAATAAATATATTCTGAATGAATATACTTACCGATTTTGATTCAGAGACTAATTATTTAGGGGTGCTATTAAATAGGTAATAATAAATACAACAGACATACCCGTCATAGTGGACACACGTTCTGCAACTTTTTGTAAGTTGATAGTGAGTGGGTCATTTAGCCACATTTTCCCGCTGACAAAACCGAATAATATTCAATATAATTTCCCTTGTTGAAATATGCACGGTTTTATCACGTTTCGAAATTATTTAAAATGACATACATAAACGACAGAAATTTGTTTATTTTATATAAGACAGGTGTCTAAGGTTCGATTGCCATGTAGGTAGGTAGGTAGGTTAGGTTAGGTTAATTCGAACGTTAGTATGTCTGCTTTGACCGTCATCGGTGTGCTAGGCGGCAGGACGCCGCAGCGTCCCCGGCTCCTAGCGTGTGGGTGCTGCCGCGCACGCGCGCACGGAGCAATGATAGTGTGCCTAGGTTAAACACTGTTTATTATTTGGGTCTGTCAGTATGTACGTTGTATGTCGTTATATGCTTGCTTCTATCGAATTGTGATTAACATTCATAATGTTAGTTCCCATTTTTGCCACGATTTCTCTTTCCGCACAGACTAACAATATTGTATCAAAAAAAATACTTTAGTGAGTAGTAGGTGTCACATGACTGTCAATAGAGACACGAAACTTGGTAACATAATATGTGGCATCGCACTGTTGGCTGAAAATCGGCTTTCATAGAAATAGAAACTGAAGTCGAAAATATTCTTTTTTTTTTTTTTGTTGAAATCGCATTAGGTAGTCATGATCATACTACAAAATGAGCCTGAGGTAATTTGGACTAGTTGTTATTTTTTTATAGATATCTTAATAACAATATGTATGTAGAATAAGGGTAAAAGAGGTGAAGCTCTGAAAGTGCATGTTCAACACAAATATCCTTGCATATGCGTATAGTAATAATTATTTATGATTTTTTGCTATTATTGGAATTTCTGCCTTGGGCGCACATTTTTTTAAATCCAAAAAAAAAATATTTCCAACTTTTTTATTTTAAATTTGTTCCGTGTTTAATTATAACCTAGGAAAATCACTTTCAGTCAATTCGAAAGGTAAACGGATAGTTTATTCATTATTTTTGTTTAACTTTCTACGGAGTCAATATAAAAAATTAGGAATATCTAGTAAACTACGGAAAAATACCACTATATCCTGCCAAAAAGTAATGGTCACCATCATTATTTAATTTTTGACACGCCGAAAATAATTTAGTAAATCTATTTTCTTTTCATTAAAAGGTCATTAAACTCTTTACTTACATGTCAAATAGGACCATAATGGGATGACCATACATTATTAAATGATTCGCAAATATGAGACTAATAAGCTTGAATGACAAGTAGTTGTCATTCAAGATTATATGTTAAGCGTGTATGGTTGTAATGATTTTAAACAACTATGGTGATTAGTAATTACAATAAATTGTTTAGATGAAAATGGATAATATCTTAAAACTAAACCGGATTTGCCTGGGGTTCATATAATTTTTTTCCTCCTACTGACCTAAGGAGTGAGTGGTTAATTCTTTTCCCATTCGTCGCGGGCACCGTATATATATATATCACAAAACAATATAAAAATAAACTATTTCAACATTCTGAGTCCACGTAATGTATGCCTACCTACTATCGAGAAAAAATAATATATGCACATGCACATCTGAGAAACTTAATGTTCCCAATCCTATTTGATTAATTCAGGCACCAGTGGCCCATAATACCCACCTTACAAAGTAACATATAAATTAAAATAAATATAAAAGTTAACGCTAGCAGGTTATTCTGATATATTCTTTCCGCGGTAGGTAGCAGCGCAGGTGACCATAAGGCGACGATATCAAGTATCAATTTCGTGAAACACCAGTTGGTTAGTGTCAAGTGAAATTAAGTAAGTCTCCGGAAAGGAAACCACAAATGCAGGAGTGAATGGAGCTGGCAAGGTGAACGCATGGTTATGGGGCTTGGCGTGAGCAACCGCAAGCTCGTCGCATCCTGCGTGTTACTGTGCGATTTCCGATCCGGACCGTAACCATATCAAAACATGTAAAAAATATGTACCCACTAACAAGTCAGGAATAGGGATTTAACTAAAATATCCATATACTAGATAGTACAGTAAAAAATGCGTTTATATTTTATACACGTTCACTTCATTCGCTGCGGGCACTTCTATAGGTATGTATCGTATGTATCAGACTAATATCGATGTAGACTTGTAACAACCTCAGCTTAGTATATTATAATATCTAGCGCTCTAACAAAATACTACTAATTATATAAGATCAAATATAATTCAGCACTATTTGATCTTTCTGCAAACTGTTAGAAGACCTAAACCTATAACTGTCTTATAAGACGATCTTGTGTAGCTAATGGCTAGGAGTCTGTAAAATAAAACCAAATCATAAGACTATTTACGCTTGTGAAATGTTACTATAAGTAAAAGTATCCTTTAACTGTTTAGTGCTACAATCTGGTAGTAAACTAATAGGCTGAAATATAAACATTAATGATATTGAGTATGTTAATGTTTATCATATGCTATTATAAATACATGACTGACGTCAATGTCTCGATAAAAATGTTATTAGTAAATAGGTACTTATAGTCTTGTAGTCTTTATTTATAGGAATACTTTGCTTGTTGGGAAATGTTCGAACATTTTAGTAATGTTAATCTCACATTGATTACTCACTTTTTATAGTGTGAATAGTTACGGTACGACCCTGGGATAGTGTCGCTACAAACTGATTACAAATGTTTTTTTTTCCAAACGGTAAACAGGGTTTTGCGACTTGGTACTTATTTACAGAGAATAATGGCAGATTTATCGAAGTCGATTATAAAACTTATTTTATATCTGTGGAGACTTTTTTTAGGGGCGGAATTGACGGTAGCAGCTTATTATATTTTTATTTTTTTTTTTGACTGAAGTAATACATATATAAACATTTCCATTATAACTTAACAAATTTCTAGGGTACTGGACTTGTATTTATTCTTTTTTGTGTTTTTACTCAGTAGGTTTTTTTAATTATTATTTTTTAACAGATATATTTACTCATTGAAATAAAAACAGAAGAAAATATTAGATATATTTACTATTCTAAATGAAATGTGAACTGGAAACCTTTTTGACAAATTTCGCACGTTACCTACTTGGTATCGAACGATATGACAGTTGGGGCCGACTCTAGTTTGTCTCTGAATAAAAAAAAAACAACGCTCACGTGACATGCTTGAGAAAAGTTTTTATTTACCGCCATTTGACGTTCAGTTTGTCTTGCAGCAAAAAGTTTACTTTGTTGTTTATAAACTAACTATATCGCGTCACTTTCGTGTAAAATGAGCGATCAAGACAGTGATCAAGATATGCCAGAGACGCCACCTGATATCCGCGACGGAGCAACGAACGTTATTAGCAAGTCAAGGAAGCAGTACGAAAAAAGTTACCATGATTTTATGGAATGGAGAATGGCGAAAAATACGTCGTCTGTGTCTAACGTACTTTTGGCGTATTTCGAAGAGTTGTCCACTAAATTTTAATCCACAAGCATGTGGCTTTCTATTCAATGCTCAAACAAAAGTACCCTAAATATCGAAAACAATATAGATATTACAAAATACTGAAAATTGATTACCTTCCTTAAACGAAAGCTAGCTAGCAATCCAAAATAAGGTTGCAATTTAAAACAAAATTCAGAATACCATACAAAAAAAACCGGTCAAGTGCGAGTCTCACTCGCGCACCGAGGTTTCCGTACAAAGTTTCACATATTCCGACTTAACTTGCCGCTTGAGTTAAGTTTGCCTCTGGTATCTATGGCGTCACATACAAAGAGGGGCAAACTTAACCAAACCGGGTTATTCAAAAATGTTTTATTGGTGATTAAAAAAAAAGCAAGACAGATAGATGTATAGATATAAATTTCGTTTCGTAAACTTCAGAGATAAAGGGGGTGAATGGTATTTTTTTTCCACATTTTCCTGAATAAAACGAAATTTAAGTACAATAAGATAAATTGTTCGAAAATGTAGGTACAGGTCAAGCCCTTTCATATGATTCCCCACTTGACCTAGTGACTAGACTTTTAATTTTTGTATGAAGCTCGCGTTCTATGTTTTTTTCGTTCACTGGTTCTAATACCTTTCATTGTAACAGTCACATAAACTACTATTTAATTTTTAAACCAAATTACAAATGTATTCATGCAAGGAAACAATACAAATGTCACGAATGTTTAAAAAAAAACAATAAAAAACTATACGATGTAACAATAAATTATTTGTTGATTCTGAGTTCACTTAACGTATGTTATTGGGATTGCACACCTACGAAAAACTTAATGTTCCCAAATGTGGCGTTCTACATGGAAAGAAACAATGTCACAGTTTAACAATATTCATACAGTTGCGCAACGAATGTACTTGCGCAGAGCAATGATGCGGTGTGTCGCGGGGAAGCGGGCGGCGTGGGCCACCGACGCCAACTCGCCTAGTTGGCGTTCTTAAACTTTCAGGGCAGGCGCGTACATGTTTTTGAGTGAGCGGTGAATGATTTTGTTTTATTACAATGTTGCGTACCTGTTCCGTGTACGGATGTAGGTACATCGACCACATTAAATAAGGATTTAAGATTTAATAGATTTCCTCGTGATGCGAGTTAAGATTGTTTAACTTGTAATTACGTTATTACGTAGGTACGTAACTTGAACTCGCGAGCGTGTATCAATTATAAATTAGTTATAACACAATTGTAAAAGTTTTAAGTATAATTAAGACAATATTGTAATAGTTAATTGGTACACGCATATTAATTGTTTTATATACTCTGACATTTAGAATTTTATTCTAGACACATTCTAGATTTACTAATTATTTAAATTTTTAAAATGATGATTTTTTCAATAATAAGTAAGTATTATACTTAAGTTAAATGATCTGATTAGGTTTTTCTGGGTTTCCCTAATCCTTGCAACAAATGTTGGATCATATTGTATGTTTCCCAGCAAAGACTTCTCTAATTGTAACTGACTAAGCCTACTTGAATAAAGGATATTTTTATTTGATTTGATTTGATTTGATTAAACTAACTAATATCGTCTAGTAGGCACTATTATTTTGGAGTAGCTTGGCTCGACATTGATACTGCATGCGATGGCATTTATTATATTATTATTTATCAGTGGGTATGGACTATGGAATTATCATACGAAACAGCATTTTACGCGCGATTAGGAACTTTACTGTCGTTTGTTCATACGAGCCTAAGTTCCTTTATGCTTTAACTTTGTAGGTACCTACCCGCGTCAGCTGTAGTCATTGAACCTATACCGAGCGATATTTAGGTATTTATTCATTAATGTTTGTTTAAAAAGTGTTATGTACACCGTTATTGTTGCATATATCAGATGTAGATACTTATAATAATATAATGTAATGTGTCAGTGTGAATGAATATTAATCTTTATGTTCTTGACAATTAATTCTTGTCTTTTAATGTAACACCTCATAGTCTGTATTTACTTATAACTAGAAGGTGCCTGCAACTTCGTTCACGTGGTCAGGTAAAAAGTATCCTATAACCATCGTGGATGCCCAGCCCAGCTACTAAAAATAGTTCAAATCCGTGTAGCTGCTTTGATGTAAAGAAGCGGCAACGACACACACATTTATGCTCAAGTTGTTCATACGCATGCAAATAAATTATACATAGTTAAATTTACTAAAATTCCGCGTAAATATATCTGGTTGTGCAATATCTGTAACTACATACTAGCTAATTGTTACGTACTTGTTGCATAATAATGAAGTTTATTTTCCATTTTATGACAGCCCTAGCACATCCGCGCGTGACAGCGTACGTACTTACACGAGCGGCAGCGTCGCCCGACATCAAAGGCGTTTCACTACTGTAGGGAATATATTGTAATACTGTGACAATGTAGTCAGCATGGACCCACCCCACGAAAGCCGTTTGCGAAGGTCGTTTTACACACGGGGCGTCCTAAAGGACGTGCTCTCCCATCCGGACGGCGAGCTGTAGCCTGACCCTTCTCCTTCTCACTCTCTAATGAATGCTCAACCACATTGGCTCGAAAGTTTAATAACTTATTTGTAACTATAAGCGGTTCTCAAATGCTCAAGCTTTTATGTAGACTATACTTTTCCTATGAGACTGTTATGGGAATTAAATACGCACTGCGCAATTTCAAGCGTTTTATTCATGATCGATACATTAAAGAAACAAAGCAGCAAATTACTCAGCACGTAAAGACAAATAAAAGTTTGTCAACGTTGTTGGTGCAACGAGTATTAACTTCCTAATGAATTGTGACTAAACTTTTAAACTTCTATTCGTTTTGTCCAGTAGATTTAATAGCAACGCATAGTTACTCGTTAGATAGCTAGATGGCACTGTGTGCTCAGTTGAATGGCGCTAATAAGATTTTTGGTCGCGGCCATAAATAGGTTGGGAACAAGTTCGAGTTGTTCAGTCCGGCTTGGCCCACGGGGATCTGCGGACCCCTTTGGTCAAGGCTACTAACCTAACCAATTTCTTGGGCCTCTTTAGCGGGGTGGCGGGTCGACTTTCGGGTCAGGAAAAATAGAAACCCCGCCCAAGAGACTTAAGTGCAATATAATGGAGGTGATGGTAGGTTAAATAAAGTTATAAATATAATATACGTATAGTAAATAGCAAATGAATTCTACACTTTGTTTAAAAACAACTTGGGTCCTATTTCATAAACGCGACAGGTGACAGTTGACAACGACAATTCGGCATACATTACTTCTCCATCATGATGCCAGGCATACACTTACTCGGCGACCCAGCAATGTACGTCGAATTGTCGTTGTCAATTGTCACCTGTCACGTTTATGAAATAGGGGCCTGTTATCGAAATTGTTGCTCTCTTGTAATAAGAGTGAAGAGTGAATTTATAACTGGACATCCAATTATTGTTATTCTAGAATAGGTATTCGTAAGAACTTTAAGGGTACCAGCGGAACTCTATTGATAATCCTTCCATGTCCAATTGTCCACCTGTGTCTGTTCTACTTTTAAAGGGCTGGCTCTACCTTTTGAATCATATCAGACGCAGCCACAAGTAGCCCGATTAATGTTTACACAATTTAGGGGGATAATAACAAATATAGAAATGAATGTATATAAATATATATATCTGTAGTAAAAATATGTAATCATCTCATATTAAAATTTAATTTTAGTTTATAATTTTTAATATGTTCATAAGAAAACATGTATAAATAAAATTATATACATGTTTATATGCTTATAAATACAATTTTCTGTTGGTTCGATCAAGAATAACAGTAATAAATATTGAATAAATAACACATTTCTGTAGTAGATAAGTTATGTTAGTGGTCCATTCCTGCAATCCATACGATATGTTCTGGTACGAAACCCTCAGCCCGCGGGTCCGATCCGCTATTGGTCCGTTTTATTCTTATACCAAATGATTATAATTAGCAATTAATAGTTACACATTTAGGATTGAACGGCGACCCTTTTATAGATATAGGCATTTTTTTATTTACACAATAAAATTAATAAATGTAGGACCTAATAATAAAAACCTATAGTGTTATTAGAGTATGCAAAAAAGTGCATTTATAACCTACATCCTGTTTGCTCACAAAGTAAACATAGAACAGGAATCTACTCATTATCACCCATGCATCCTGTCCTGTGTTAGAGTGCATAGTGGCCAGTTCTATTCACAGTTTTTTAGACAACTTTGACGCATAACAAGAGCCGGACTACCTGCTTGTCAGAATGGTGTCAATAAATAGTTTTAACCGCAGGGCTCCCATGGCCATGCAAGCGATTCACACCAAATACAACCTGTCGCAATCACAGTGAGTAAATACTTAAATTTTAACATTCCTAAGCTATTTTTTATTATAAACAAGGGCGAACATTAGGTATTAAATGTAATTTCTGCAGAGACCAAGGAAAGGGTACGTAATCTAGTATAGTATGTAACGGTTCTTACGCTTATTTGGACACTAATTGTCATTCAAATTGAAACCTTTCCTCGATTTTTACCAGAGCATGTAATGAATGCAGGAAATGATAAAATTACGACGCGTAGCTTCATTATCGCTAACAATCAGCGCGGCTCCCACGTTGCAGCGAACGCCACTTTTTATTTATATGGGAAGTGTGTTGATATGTCGACTGCAGTAGAACTTCGCAATCTGTCTGTGCATAACGACGATTCCATTATCGTCCCCACTACGCTACGCTACCTACATACAACCAAGCCTCGCAAGCGGCGCAAAATCCCGATTCCAATGGAAATCCAACGGTATTCCTCGGAAGAATTTGGTTGTATATGAACAGATCTGAACAATGAACGCATATTTAAATTTATTAACGAAATACACATATGTGAAATAATAATAAACATATTAGGTACTTCACATATTTATTCCTTCTTGTTCAATAGTACATTATTAGGTAATAGTGCATTATTATGATAAGAAACGCATCGGATTACAAACTAATATGTCCATGCACCAGTGGGTCCATCGATCAAAGGATCTCAATGAGAGTTAATGTTGGTGTAATTCTAAAATACTCCATTTAGTGTACACCTCATTGAATCGGCCTCTAATCAAGCTAATGTAACAAAGTTTTGAGACGTCTAAGTTTCGAGTTCCGCGCGACAATTTAGCTATTAAGTACTCATGCATGTGACATTATTTGCAACGTTTAATATGTACACAAGCTGTAGGCGCAAACCCCTACAAATTGTGTGACACGTCGGCTTGTACCTACATTCGACTCGGGCACAGCGTATCTGAAGCCACAGCGAGATTCTGCCATCAAATATTCACGTGTGGAGGTTTGGTTGCCGTTTTACTGCCTACGACCCCCTCCCGCCCTGCCCGCGCCCCAACGATCCGTCTGAAACAACTGAAAGTGCTAAAATCAATATCTGACTGACTGCTCTTGGCCAAAAAGTTTACCTACTCCAAGGTACATCGAAAATTCTACTAAAGTCTGTGAAGACGTGTAAAATAAATTGGACACGGCGGCATCAAGTTAGCTACTAGCTACGCAGTCAAAGTGTTGCCGGACGACCACCACTATGTAGAACAATATTACATTTATGAATTAATAGATACTCTACGAAGGGCACGTCATGCTATCTTATACAAAGCGAAGGGCAATGTTCATATTACACAATTTCTTAGTTAGGTTTTTATGTTTTTAAATGTCTTTGAAAATTGACTTAAGTAATAAAAGTTTAACGAAGATTGATTAATGTTGTTCTGTAGTATAAATATACCTAGGTATCTGCCAACGCCGAATGTTAATTTAACGGGTGGAGTTTCTGATAACGACCACTAACCCGAAATATGTAGAGTAAAGGAAAGACAGAAGCTTTGTTTACTAAACTCGTAATCGTAAATTAATTTGAAGAAACATGGCGTCATAGAACCTTGACCTAAATTGCTTTCTCATAATTTATGTTAATGTTAACCGCCTACGTAATACGTAGTCATAAAAAGTTTTCAATGTCACTAAGAATATTGAACGATATTGTACGAAACCTACTACCTACATACTGTAGCTGTAGGTGTAGACGATGCACGACCTGTCAGCCACTACGAATAAAGCGTACCCAAATATAGGCAAAAAACTACAAATCACATTAAATATATTAATATGAATAACATATTATTTAAATAGGTATATTAACGTTGATATGTTCCATTGATATTTCTAATCTTTTATCTACCATACTTATTCAGATACAACCGCTAAATAAGAAGTATAAAAGCTAGGAACTTGTATCATGATCATGGCATCTGTTTATTCTCAGTGTAGGTACTTAGGTACCTTCCCGTGATAATGGGTGCGGCGTCCAGGCATCCTCGAGCCGCGGCCGCGCGCTCCTGCGACCCACATAAACAATGGAAAACATATCGCACATTTAAGAGTGAACTGGAACACTTAAGTAATAAAAAGCTGCTATTGTGTTAGCCGTTTTACACAATTCCTTTAAGCTTGGCATATCTGGTAAACGTTATATGAAAATATTAAAATAAAGCCTTGAAGCTGTGACCTCATTTTAAATGGTTCAAGAGCATATTTTGATTATTACTGTTTAGAAAACGTGACGCGCAATATAAAATTAAGAAAAAAGATAAAATCAGATAGGTATGTGTATATTATATAAGAAAACATGATCATAAATTAAATGTAGAGTCATTATATATAGTGCTTTTTATTCAGTACATCGAATGTATGTTTAAAGTGCATTGCACTTGAATTTGTAGATTTGTAGCATGACTTGAAATGTAACAGTAAGCAAACAGCTGTGTCACGTTGCTCGAATACCGGCAGGCTGCTCGGGCCCGAGAAGGCGCCTACGCACCCAACCGTGACGGGATGCATGGACTAACTTACTAGCTCTGTTCCCACACGCACTCTCCATTGTTTCTCATCAGTGCCATTGACTTGTAAAATCTCATGCATCTATTCCTACCAGAAAACATATCAAATGATGGCTTTTCGCATTTACGTCCAAATAAATTGTACAGAATGGGGGGAGCAGTCAAGATTATATCACTTTAGTTGGAAAATTCTTGCAAAGAACGTCTTACAGCTGTTTAATTTAATTTCAAGATAACAATTAATTGGAAGAATATAAAATTAAATTAGTGAGTAGATACATAATGTTGGAAACAGTGGTACTGGGAGTTATCGCGCGCCTAACCGGTCTCCGGTTGTTGACCCGCTAGAGCACAGCCTGCGTAGCAATGGCTCCGCTAGCCCGATAATATTTACAACTAGGCTAAGGTGATGAGATCCTTTTCCCCGCAGAAGTGTCAACAACGCGTGAACTTGTAATCAAATCAATTAAGCAAAAGACTTTGATTTGTTTTGTTTTTCTGATTACAGCGATCAGACTGTGCAGTTCTCTGGTTTCTAGGAGCAATCAACAACTACTAAAAGGCTTCCCTTTCATATCCACTTGAGTAGTTAACTAAAAGTAACGCGTTCGTAAACTTCGTATTGCCAGTACTTTTTGTTAATGGTTTCGTTTCGTATGCAGCTTTAGTTGTTAATCGTGACATTTTAAGAGATTGATCCAAACCGCATGTTAAGCTGTTGACGGGATGAGTAGGCGTGGATGTATGGTTTGAATGGTGTATATATACGAGTACGAGTACTCACAAAGACAACGATCGTGTCCTGGTGTTATCACGATATCTCAGTTTTGATATGACTGCAATACAACTGAACTATTATTGTAGATTCAGTTTCCCACAATCAATTAATGATGAAACCAACTTACACGCTCCTACGTGCTGAAGCTCGACTGCGAATATTGTAATGTTAATTAATTAATATTTTCTTCTGTTTCCGCGATTATAACTCATTGAAATAAAACAATTTAACGGATTATATCGCGTATATTATCTCATTTTAGTTCCCGACGTTTCGGAAGCTTTCTAGCTTTCCATGGTCACGGGAGGATCCTCCCGGTTTTATTTCAATGTTAATTAATTGTTCTCGCTCGACCAAACATAATGAAAGTTTAAGAATTGAAATCACAATTTGCGAAAGTAAAGAAATAAAAGCATGAAAAGATAAAATATTTGTATAGTGAGACATGTATCCACAGTTTTATTAATGACTGGAAGGCGCCCGCAACTTCGTCCGCGGAGGAGAAAGTCATAACCCCTCGTTTTTTCTTCAGCGTAGTCGGGTAAAAAGTATCCTATAACTATCTGGAGATACCCAGCTATCCGGGTACCAAAAATTGTTCAAATCTGTTCTGCCGATTTTACGTGATGAAGCCACATCGACACATACAAACATACAAAAAATAAAAAAATATTTTTTTTTCGATTTAGTGACCTCCAAATAGTCCATAAGAATCGATTAAAAAAAAAAATCTTCAATGTACAGACATTTCATTTTTACAACTGTATAATAGTAGGTATAGATGTGGAAAATAGTCGTAGATGGTTATTATGCGAGTTTGATGTTATTAAATACCAAATAAACGAAATTTGACGTACTGGAACATTTCCAATTACCGATAATAATTATAAATTTGCTCTCAATCTAAACTTCCCAGGGAACGCCATTAATGATGTTAATGAACCAAAACTTAATTTAATCATTAACGCGACGCTGCCAGAGTTACCCGCAGAGGTGAATACCTAGTATACCAGCACTCTTACACAGCGCTTAAACTTACGACCTGTTACTGTTATTCGTTACGCTATCCACGATTAACTGTAGCTGATGCAGATTTATTGAAATAAGTACATTTTATGTGAATGAGATAAAGAACTCTTCGTATAAACGAATGACCGAGTCCATGAGCTCATCTTACTTTCAATTAACTAATACTACTTGGCAAGAATACTGGCGTGTAAACTTACTGCCGTCAACGTGTACCAATTAGACTAGATTCCGGTTTGAAACCATATGATACGCGTAAACACGCCCCGTACGAGAACCTCGACTCAGCAATCGTATCATACCTACATATCTATTCTCTTAATGGCTCTAATTCTATAAAAACAGATCTATATTATTAGAAATATGATTTAAAGGGACGTAAAATCGCTGTAGATTATTATTACGTATAAAGGTATAGAGGACTTATCGTGGCTTACGTGCTCGTAGCTATGACGCATATGAACAGTGCAAAGCTTTTAAGGTGAGCCTCGCCAGTCGCACAGCTGCAGTGGCGCGGGTGTGAGGAGCCTCGCCAATGCGGGCCCATATTTCAACCGCCACCTGTTTTATCTGTCCTGCCTGCTGTTTTATACTGCAAGCGGCAACGCCAGTAGGCTCGACAATGAACGAACTGTTTACACGTTTGGCAAAATGTCAACTCATATAACTTATAATAACGGTTCAAATAACACAAAAAAGTAGCGCAATGCTCCAAATAACTTTTTACTGCGGTATGCCTTTTTCATATTGGAGTAGTTGTAGTCGATTATGCCTCTAAATCTCGACGTGTTAGGTTGGGGCTGCAGCGAAGCGAGGCTGCGAAACAACTCAGGGGCGGGGACGAGTATACACTAAATTGCCGACATAACGTCAACGGTAAAGCATTCAGCCGAGGAACCAATCTCTTTTATGGTTTAATCAGAACTTGCTCTGTCTAATAAACGCTCCGTGCCACACCGCTAACATCGTTTATGTCCCTTGGATTGCTGGATACTCTAACGTACGTAAACAAACCTTAATCTGACCGATCTCAGCATTACCACAATATATATTTAAATCAGTGCCATAACTGTACATTGGGGACTCGTTTTAAACAAGCAGAGTCAATATCCTCATAATGTTGCTTATTGAGATAATAGTATTCAATATAAAGTATCCGCTACCTACGGTTCTCCAGAAACGGTGTTTATATATTTTGTCAGCTTATATGAGTGTCCCACTGCTGGGCAAAGGCCCCTCCCCTATATTTCCATGACTCCCGCGATCAGACGCCTCCTCCGGCCATTTGTTGAGAAACGCGTTCAGATCTTCCCGCCATCTCCGCCTAGGCCTGTACCGTCTACGTTGCCCTATTTTACCCGACTGCGCGACGCAAAGGAGGGTGATGTGTTTAACAGTATATAATTCTTTATTTTTTTATTTTCATTAAAAATACGGTATATTCATAACAATTTACAATTTGGTATCTGCCCATCGGAATGGTGTCAGAAGAAGCATCAGAAGCACGAAATAAAGATCTACGCAATGTGAGGGAGCATCATTCTAGAAAATGTAGCCGAACAAAAACAAACGAAGACATATTGCACAATTTTTTGGTGTCATCTGACCCAAGATTGTCTTTTTTGAGGCCACCGCTAAGTAAAGCTACTAAAAAGACCCTCACTTCTACAGCTTTGGAATTATTAATAATAAAAAACAAAAGCACTGATGACGCTGAAAATATAGAAATGTTTGAAAGTGTAGAAGAAGGTGGTGAATAAAATAGATTTTTACAATGCATTTTTTTATTAACTTATATTGTTATTGTTGATTTCAAGTATATTTTAACTTTTTGTTACTATCATGGTTACTAAAAACACCGCAATAAATGTTTCTATTTCAATGTATTTTTAACCATTTTCTTGTAAAAAATTGTTTTTATCTTTATCAAAATATCAAATATATGTTGTTTTTATACTAAATTGTCATGAATATACCGTTTTTTTAATGAAAATAAAAAAAAACTAAGAAAAATGTTGTATTTACTGTCTTTTGATTGGACTATAAAAAAACGGGCACCCACTGAGAAAAACTGTTTACTGTTTTCCAGTGCTCTGAAGTACGACAATGATATTCTAAAGGTTTGAAAGGGGGATCGGTTACAGTTTTCTTACAATAAGATACCTATTTTTCAGTTTCATACAAAAAACACACTTTATTTTTTTTGCTTAAAATAAGCCCCATTTTGAAAAAAAAATATATAACATTTTATATTCTTTATATTATTTATAACCGAAAAGCATTTTTTAAAAAACGATTTTTGGAAAAAAATTGCGAATGTCCATTTTTTATTCATTTCGATCCACCGTGAGACGCCGGGAAAGAAGGGCTTGCCGGGTGAGTAGGTATAGACGGCCGACCGTAGGGAGGCCGGATAGTGATACGAAGCCGGCAAGCACTTTTCACGGCCAGAGGCATGTATGTATAGTGCTTTTCTCATACAATGAAACAAAAAATACACCACTCTTATGAGTCAACACGACAAAAGTTTTTGAAATTTCCCCTTCAATCCCTCCATATTGTTTTTTTTTTACGGAAGTCGTCCGTATTTCGCGTATGTAGTGTTTGAGTAGACCCTATTAGGGCCGTTATACACAACCTTTATAATAAGAATCTTAATTTCATTTTTGGATTTTAAATGTTGTCTATGGTATCTGGTGACATACGTATACATAGACAATATTTTAAATGTATTTATCAACATCATACAGATTTGTGTTCTTAATATCAGTTCGTCTGTAATAGGCACTAACTCGGATATTTGTGGTCCGGCAACCATTCATCCACTAGAAAAAAAACAGCTGTTTAGCCTGTTCATGAACACAGACGCCATGTTTAAATAAAAATTAAAAAAATATTACTTTCCGGCCTAGGCCTTCAATTTTGTATGAAATTCCTTTGCAGTTCTTGCGAGTTGCTCCTCCTGAAACGTGATACTCTAGCTAGTTATAGACTAGAAGGCGCCCGCAACTTCGTTCGCGGAGGAGAAAAAGTCATAACCCTTCGTTTTTTCTTTAGCGTAGTCGGGTAAAAAGTATCCTATAACCATCTGGAGATACCCAGCTACCCTTGTACCAAAAATAGTTGAAATCCGTTTAGCCGATTTTGCGTGATGAAGCCACAACGATACATACAAAAATACATAAAATCCAAAAAAAATATTTTCCGAAATATTCGCTCCGAAAGTAGCAAAAATTGTGCCCCCCCCCCCCCCCACCTCTATTTTCTAAACTCAAAATATATATTTTGTTTAAAAAATTGACAAAATAAATATAGAACTTAATAAATACTTCCAACGAAAATTGTTTTCAACATGATCGGACATACCGTTTTAGTTATTTCCAAAAACTACGCTTCTCAGCAAAAGGACGTAAGTGCCGGGGAGATACGCTCTTTTGTTAGTGTTTTTTTATTTCATCTGAAGTGCATTTTTTGTACAAACGGCTGCGGAACTCTTTATGGGCGAGTCCAACTCGCACATGGCTGGCTTTTATTAACCGACTTCCAAAAAAAGGAGGAGGTTCTCAATTCGACGGAATGTTTTTTCCTTAAAACAGTTCAAAACGACCAGATTAAATTTTCTGAAGTTTAAATAAACGTTTAAAAGTGGTGTGAAAGAATGGAAAAAATATGAGAAAAAGGGAATTAAAACGATTAATGCATGTGATTTAAAATTGACAAACTACCGCGTAGTGTATACAACCGCGTTGGCAGGTACAGACCTTGAGTTGGGTAGTGTGTAGCGGCTTTAATATATCAGCATCTTTAGTCACACCTACCCATCATAGACAATTGTAGAATTTAAAAGAAACAAAAACGTCATTCTATCAGGCCCTAATAACGTACGTAACTTATGAAAGCATTTTAAACTTTTAGGGAAATATCCAAGATACATTGAAATAAAACAATTTAACGGATTATATCGCGTATATTATCTCATTTTAGTTCCGGACGTTTCGGAAGCTTTCCAGCTTTCCATGGTCACGGGTGGACTGAGAAAAGATGTATTTTCCTCTGTCAAAGTTACAATTTGTGCAAACTACCCATTTTTTGAAAAAACACAAATAAAGGTGTACATACATGCCAGATGGGCCTAAGCTGTAAAGACAGTTACACATGTGCCAGAAGGGCTTAATTATTTTATTTTAATATTTTACCAAGCAGCATTTCACAAATGAGGCGTACTGAGGAGAAAAGAAACGCTGCAAAGAAAAACTCCCAGGCTACCTCATTACTAATTATAATATTAAAAAAAAAAAACAGAAATGAGATAATATACGCGATATAATCCGTTAAATTGTTTTATTTCAATGAGTAATAATCGCGAAAACAGAAGAAAATATTATATCCAAGATACAGTTATATCGTCTTTTCCACCTTTAGATATGGGAAATGATTCGTTAGCCCACGACGCAAAGGAGAAAGCCGATCTCTTGGGCAAACTATTGGCGTCCAGCTCGACTTTGGACGATGGGGGACACGAGCCGCCAACAATACCGCGGCACGATAGCTATATGCTGGATGTCCGGTTCCACCATAGGTCAGTGCGTAAAGCACTTCTGTCTCTCGATGTCCATAAGTCGAGTGGGCCCGATGGAATTCCCCCTATTGTGTTGAAGACGTGCGCTCCAGAGTTGGCACCGGTTTTAACGCGTCTTTTTCGGCTCTCTTACTCTTCTGGCGTAGTCCCGATCTCATGGAATTCAGCTTTGGTGCACCCGATCCCTAAAAAAGGTGACCGCTCAAACCCATCCAACTACAGGCCGATAGCTATAACCTCCCTGTTCTCGAAGATAATGGAGTCCATTATCAACAGCCAGCTCCTTCGGTACCTAGAGGACCACCAACGTACGCGTGTGCGTCGCGTGCGCGTTGTATCGTATGAAATATCATAGTAGATGGCACACCGCTTGCGTGGCGTGCACGTGCGCAGCGGTGTGTCATCTCTTATGGGTATTCGTACTATACAACGCGCACGCCACGCATACCCGCACTTGCACGCCACGCACACGCATCCGGTGTGGCTTGGCCTTTATGACCAAAAGTAAGAAAGTGTCACGCAAAAATGGCCGTACAGTTTTGAGTTTGGAATAAATAAACTTTTTAACAAAAAAGTAAAACCGACTCCAAAAAAAATAAACATAAACTTTTAAACAAAAAAATAAAACCGACTCCAAAAAAAATAAAAGTAAAAAATAACGCCATAATTGAGTTTCTTCAAATTACTTACAAGTAACCGTTTGTATACTCAATCTATACAGTATATACAATTAATCTTATTTTGGCGTCGGTGCCATATAAAGAATGTGTAAAATATTGAAAATTGACGATTTTAGTAACTTGTGACACGATGGCACCGACTCCAAAATAACATTAATTGTATATACTGTATAGATTGAGTATACAAAAGGTTACTTGTAAGTAATTTGAAGAAACTCAATTATGGCGTTATTTTTTACTTTTTAGTTTTTTTGGAGTCGGTTTTATTTCTTTGTTTAAAGTTTATTTATTTTACACTTTATAGTTAATCGTTACTTAAAAGTGTATCTCGTGACGATTCGAACAAGCCCAAACACGGCTAGGATACATTATTTTATTACATAGATCTGGTGCCTACCTTCCGGCTCCATCATCAAATCAATTCGATAGTACCATTCTCATCAGGAATATTTAAATTTGTGACTATGAAGTTGCTTAGCTAAATTAATCAAGATATTTTGTCGCCACCAGTAAATCATTTTTTCATCGAGGAGTTCCGATGGCATTCTGTGGTCTTCTGCATCAGTTCCACTTCACCAATTTACACTTTCTGAATGCAAATGCTTATTATGTTTCTTATAATACCAAAATCGCTATATGTATGCCTACAATATTTGAGGAGTTCCTTCAATTCCTCATGGATTCCATCATCAGATCTTCACCAAAATTAAATGGGACCAACTAGAAAGTACCTTCTATAAAACAAAAAAAAAATTTGAAATCGGTCAAATAGTCTTTGAGTAATCGGTGAACATCCATAAAAAAAAAAAACATTCCGTCGAATTGAGAACCTCCTCCTTTTTTTGGAAGTCGGTTAAACACTTTTTAGTTTATCTTTACTTAAAAGTGTATCTTGTGACGATTCGAACAAGCCCAAACACGGCTAGGATACATTATTTTATTACATAGATCTGGTGCCTACCTTCCGGCTCCATCATCGAATCAATTCGATGGTACCATTCTCATTAGGAATATTTAAATTTGTGACTATGAAGTTGCTTAGCTAAATCAATCAAGATATTTTGTCGCCACCCGTAAATCATTTATCATTGAGGAGTTCCGATGGCATTCTGTGGTCTTCTGCATCAGTTCCACTTCACCAATTTATACTTTCTGAATGCAAATGCTTATTATGTTTCTTATAATACCAAAATCGCTATATGTATGCCTACAATATTTGAGGAGTTCCTTCAATTCCTCATGGATTCCATCATCAGATCTTCACCAAAATTAAATGGGACCAACTAGAAAGTACCTTCTATAAAACAAAAAAAAAATTTTTGAAATCGGTCAAATAGTCTGAGTAATCGGTGAACATTCATAAAAAAAAGCATTCCGTCGAATTGAGAACCTCCTCCTTTTTTTGGAAGTCGGTTAAAAAGTAAAAAAATAACGCCATAATTCAGTTTCTTCAAATTAGTTACAAGGGACCGTTTGAATACTCAATCTATACAGTATATACAATTAATCTTATTTTGGCGTCGGTGCCATATAAAGAATGTGTAAAATATTGAAAATTGACGGTTTTAGTAAGTTGTGACACGATGGCACCGACTCCAAAATAACATTAATTGTATATACTGTATAGATTGAGTATTCAAACGGTTACTTGTAAGTAATTTGAAGAAACTGAATTATGGCGTTATTTTTTTACTTTTTAGTTTTTTTGGAGTCGGTTTTACTTTTTTGTTAAAAAGTTTATTTATTTTACTCTTTTTAGTTAATCGTTACTTAAATAAAAGAGTATCTCGTGACGATTCGAACAAGCCCAAACACAGCTAGGATACATTATTTTTTTACCTAGATCTGGTGCCTACCTTCCGGCTCCATCATCAAATCAATTCGATGGTACCATTCTCATCAGGAACATTTAAATTTGTGACTATGAAGTTGCTTCGCTAAATTAATCAAGATATTTTGTCGCCACCCGTAAATCATTTATCATTGAGGAGTTCCGATGGCATTCTGTGGTCTTCTGCATCAGTTCCACTTCACCAATTTACACTTTCTGAATGCAAATGCTTATTATGTTTCTTATAATACCAAAATCGCTATATGTATGCCTACAATATTTGAGGAGTTCCTTCAATTCCTCATGGATTCCATCATCAGATCTTCACCAAAATTAAATGGGACCAACTAGAAAGTACCTTCTATACAACCAAAAAAAAAATTTTGAAATCGGTCGAATAGTCTTCGAGTAATCGGTGAACATCCATAAAAAATAAATAAATAATAATAATAATAATAATAACATTCCGTCGAATTGAGAACCTTCTCCTTTTTTTGGAAGTCGGTTAAAAAAGGGCCGATGTTTCAATTTAGATTAGCGATTTTTGTCGCCTACATATCGTATCACCACCATTTATCATGAAACGATATTACGTATTATAATTAAAGCTCGGTCTATATTATATACTAGCTTCTGCCCGCGACTTCGTCCGCCCTAAATTCGTTTATCGCGGATAAGGGTATTTTTCCGGGATAAAAAAGTAGCCTATGTCCTTCCCCGGGACTCAAACTATCTCCATACCAAATTTCATCCAAATCGGTTCAGTGGTTTAAGCGTGAAGAGGTAACAGACAGACAGACAGACACACTTTCGCATTTATAATATTAGTATGGATTACAAGCAAGTTAGGCTACCAGTTTTAGTATTACTCAGTCCGGACTAAACGGATTTCAGTGCTGTTGTCATTGTCCCATGAATAAGTAGTACCCCAGTAATTTTTTGCCGGCACGTATGCCTAATCCATGCGAAATGCGTGGACAGGTGCTACTGATTGCTAGTCGTCTATTATATCACGGCTTAAACGCTGGGAGTTGGGTGCATTCAATCGCTTGATTACGTCTATGCTTATGTTCGGTTCGGCCTATACGAGTAGATATGTATATGTAAGTTAAGTAGGTACATACAAGCACATATTAAGCTAACTGTGTAAAATTGCTAACGCATGCATTTTGAAATAGGGCACCATGTCGAAAAGACGCTGCAGCATTAATAACTGTAAATCAAGTCGAGTAATGACTTGGTCCAAGGCTGCGTTACTGACCGTTGCTGGTACTTGCAAAGCAATCGTTATCAGAAAGCGCGATTCGGACTAGTGCACTGGCGCAGGCGCTAAAGAAAATCGAAAGGCGATATTTTTCTCTTTCTAAACACATACATAGTGTAAATTTATAATATCTTGGCCCTGTTTAATTTAATAAACGACTTCAACAAAAAGGAAAAAGTTCTCAATACGATTTTTTATGTTTGATACGTCGGAATTCCGTCATTTATAATCATACTCTCACAATAATCAGGTAAACCCTTCTGAAACGGATCTCTAAATACGATCGCAGAGCCCTGCGTATACGTAATAGCCCATGGTAATTACATAGCGCAAGTTACACTATACTGTGATTACATTTACGACATACATACCTACCTATTCTAGCAACCATCGAAAGAGAAAATAAACCTCGAGGAGATTACTTACAGCACATATTACGCAAACTGTATTTAAAACACAAATTAGATCGTTCTCGGATATACTAATATGCATAAAAAATACTTAATCTTAAAACCCTGCCAAATCCAAATCAAACAACTTTACTCTCAAGAACAATCTGGAAAATCACACGGGTAATTGAAAGTCCTCTTCAATTTTTGGCTTTGAGTCGCAGTCAGACAACTTCCGTGTACATCGTTTGCTCATTGAGACAGGGAAACTCAAAAGAAGTAGCAACATTTGTCTTTGATTATGCTTCCTCTAAGGCGTTTTTTGCTGGCTATTAACCCATTTGCGTGACCTGGGTAGGTTAAAGCACTTTTTAAATGTCGTCACGCACTGTTGTGTTGCTTTAATCCTTTTCATATTTTAAACACCATCCTTCTTTAGCGTGTGCTACGTTGGTAGTAACACTGCAGGCTATCTTGCAGCCAGAGTCGAAGACGAGGGCTGTATAAAACCGAGAGTGTAACTGACCAATGAACACGAGTGTCATACGAATATTTTCAACACCCTTGCGGGGAAAAAGCAAAAAATGTAGCTTACTTTCTAGTAAATACAATTTAATCTAGGCTTTATTTACCTGCTTGGGTAACCAATTCTATAGTCAGAAAGTTTTACATTAATCGTGACGAGTACTGTACCTGAAATTTACGGACATAATTTTATTTTAAGTTTCGTTGCTCGAAATCAAAATAATTATACATAAAAATTAATTATTTTTAAATATGTTAAATCAAAATGGCACGCAGCGGCCGGTGCATTGTCTATGCGCGCGTAATAACGATGAGAGAAAGGCTAAGTCGCCAAACAACCAAACATTAATTATAGAATAAACTGAATAATTATATCAATTCAATACAAATGGTTTTTTTTATCAGATAAATAAATAGCTTATTGAAATTGAATGTATAAGTACCACGTTAGATTTACTAGCAAATCCTTTACTATTTTTTATATAAAAAACTGTAATGAAAAGACACACAGTGAATTATGTAATTTAAAAACACGCACGTTTAATAGAGTGGATTACAGCCATAAAAACGGTGTAATAAGAGCCACTTTACGAGCAAGAGTGTTGAAAAAATATTTACCGAAAAGGAACATTCCCAAATGAGTATTATAGTACATTACTGCAGACGCCGGGAAAGAAGGGCTTGCCGGGTGAGTAGGTATAGACGGTCGACCGTAGGGAGGCCGGATAGTGATACGAAGCCGGCAAACACTTTTCACGGCCAGAGGCATGTATAGTGCTTTTCTCAAACATATGCAATGAAATAAAAAAATATACCACTCAAAAAACTACACGACAAAAGTTTTTGAAATTTTCCCTTCAATCCCTCCATAATGTTTTTTTTTTTACGGAAGTCGTCCGTATTTCGCGTGGGTAGTGTTCGAGTAGACCCTATTAGGGCCGCTATACACAACCTTTGTTAATAAGAATCTTAACTTCTAAAATAAATGCAGAGGATTTTAAATATTATCAACGGTCTCTGGTGACTTACGTCTAGACAATATTTTAAATTTATTCATCAATATATGTACCATACAGATTTGTTTTCTTAATAGCAGTTCGTGTGTAATAGGCATTAACGCGGATATTTTTGTCCCGATAACCATTCAGCCACTAGCAAAAAATTAAAAATATAATTCAGCTGTTTAGCCTGTTCATGACACAGACGCCATGTTAACATTAAACTTAAAAAAAAATACTTCCCGGCCTAGGCCTTCAATTTTGTATGAAATTCCTTTACAGTTCTCACAGGTTGTTCCGCCCGAAACGGGATACTTTGAAGCCTGTTTTAAACGCACGTAATGACAACATTTCATTGCATATTTGAGAAAAGAATATTGTAGTACAAGTAGGTAGGTAGGTATACCTACCTACTTGTTGTTCTTCAGTTCAGTACTACTCGTGTAGTTGGGCTCCTAATCTATACTCAGATTTTTAATTCAAGACCAAAATTTAACGTCAATGGGCGCACTATCGCTGTGATCACTGCATACCGGTTAAGTGTCAGTATTTTTATCAATAAAACTTACCCTAATATTACTGGCCGCACATTTCTCATTCATGTTTTTATGAAATAATGCTGGTAGTGTTTAAATCATCAAGAAGAGAACTGTCAGATTTTGGTCTTGAATTAAAAATTCGAGTTTAATCCTAATGATGAACCGTCTTCTATACCTACTTAAATCCCCAATGTAGGTAGGTATTCATAGAGATCTGCATACAATGAATTTGTACAGCAGTATTCGCGTTTATAGGCACACGTAATATTTCGTTCAGAGGGTTGATTTGATGTATATTTTACGTGCTGTGCGAGTATCGTGTAGGCTGAATGCGGGGTTGAATACAACGAGCTTAGCTAGGTATTCCGGTGCGCGCGTTGCGTCATCGGCAAAGGGGTTTTCTTTCTACATCAATAACACTAGCAGTCTAGCATATATAATCATAAAAAAAAAGAACCGACTTCAAAATAAAGTAAAAAGCCAAAAATAACTTTTTTATGTACGGTACGGATCACATTTGTATCACCTTTTGAAGTCGGTGCCAAACCATTCATTTATTGCTATTAACACAGATGGCACGCAAGAACCGGGGCGGCGAGCCTTTAGTTATTAACTACCTATATATTTAGTTATAGTAATTCGTATTTTTGTTGAATACAGAACTTTACTTCAGGTTTGGCACTTCAAAAGGTGATTCAAATGTGATCCGTACCGTACATAATACATTATTTTTGGCTTTTTAGTTTATTTTGAAGCCGGTTCTTTTTTTATTTAAAAAAAATATTATTTGCCTTTAATGATGGATTTTAGTGATATAAAGTATTTTTAGAGGATTTCATTGTAAATAAAAATCTAAATTATAAGAATTCGCTAGGTCATAATGGTTAAGTCCAGTAGCTTGCTGGTTAAAAAAGAATACGCCTAACAGTCTGAACTGACCCATAATATTTAAAGAATTATCTCGCAACTATTGACCGTTAATAAGGACTTGTACCTTCCATCATCAGCTCAGCATCATTAAATGATGACAAGCAGACGAAAACAAATTTAATAACTTTAGAAAAATATATAAGATAAGATAAGTATTTATTGTCAAAACTGTGTACAAAAGGTCTTACATATATGGTTTAGTGTCAACAGTTTGCCCATTTCGGACGTACAACTAATGATTTGCATTAAAAACAATTTTCTACATAAAATATTAATTAAGATTACAAAAACATTTGTAAATTAACCATTCTCTTAGTTTCCTTTTGAATTGATGACCATCTTGGGATTTGATGTATACTGGCAAATGATTATATACTCTTATTCCAGAGGCATAAGTACTTTTTTTTAAGTATGTAACTAGTTGGCCGAACGGTACGTAAGTCATATTTATATTGTGGCCTCACATTTTTTTACACTTCATTTTTTTTGTAAAAAGGTCACAATGTCCCCTTACAGACAAGCAAATTTCTAGTATGAAGATACAGGTCAGCGTTAATATGTTGTTATTTCTGAATACAGTTCTTAAAGAATCTGAATGTTTCAATTTATACATAATTCGTAGGCATCTCTTCTGATGAATAAATGTCGATTGAACATTTACTGAGTTACCCCAAAATATTACACCATATGTCAGTAGAGGGTAGACATTGCCGTAGTACACATTGTTAGTGACCTCTACTGATGATATGTAGGACAACAATGATAGTGCATAGCAGTTCTTGGAGAGAGATTTATTTATTTTTTTTATGTGTGACTTCCAATTTAATTTATTATCTATTGTGACCCCCAAAAAGTTCGTGTTGTTCACTAGTTCTATTTTTTTATTTTCAAAAATTACACTGATATTTTGCTGTCCTTGCTTATGACTAGTAAAATGTACAATTTTGGTCTTATCTATATTAACTTTTAAATTTAAACATGATAACCAGTTCATCACAGTTTTTAATGTATTACACAATTCACTTGTGATATCCGAATCCTTATCTTGTGATACAAATATAGTAGCATCATCCGCAAACATAACGCACAAGTGGTCAGTTAGTAAAGGAAACTGATTCAGATATATTAAAAATAGTAACGGTTCTAGTACTACCTTGAGGTACTCCTTAGCGATGTTACGAGTCGGATTTTTTCAACTCGGATGAGTCGAGTTGGTTCGGTCGCTGATTCGAATCAAAACTCGAGTTGACTCGACTCAGATCAACCGGATAGCCGCCCTTCGCGGCTTCAACCGAGTCCGTGAGTCAGCGAGTGGAGTCGAGTTCGGCGTATTTGTATTCTTGATTCTAAGTGACTTGACTCGGCGAGTCTCCGCTAGATCGCTGCCATGCCTCGCCGTTTATGTAATGATTTGTGCGTTGCGTTGACTCACCATATCAAGCTCCGAGTTAGAATAGAACACGCGTCGAGTTGGCGACTACGATCCGACTTAGGTAAGCGAGTCAAACCGCCAGGTGGAGTCAGCGAGTTGATTCGAGTTGCGAAGGAACTTGATTCAAATCAACTCGCTTAGACTCTGATTCGAGTTATTCGATTAGATTTTTTTCCATATTTGGACTGAACTTTTGAAATTGTTTTTGTAGTTTTATCATAAGTATCTAGGTCGGTAGCTTGAACTCTATTTGTTAGATAGGTCTGAATTAATTTTGAAGCTATCCCTCGAATCCGAATATGTTCAAGCTGATGTAACAATTTTATATGTGAAACACAATCAAACGCCTTTGATAGGTCTATAAATAGACCAATAGAAGTTTTGTCCCTATGTGTATTAGTCTAGGGCTTACATCCCGGAATTCCGGAATTTCGAAATCCCGGAATCTCGGACAATTTTTCCGATATTACAATTCCAGAACCGGCGCAGTCAAAATCTCGAAATTCCGGAATTGAAATCGTGACTATAAACCAAAAAAATAACGAATATTTAAAATAAAAACACCACGAAATAAAGTAGTTAAGCGCTAAATACGCTAATTATCGTATCTTAGATCGCCAGTCTCCACTCCAGGTAGTCCAGGTAGGGCATTATACGAGCACCTGGTCTAAAACAGCGCGCAATCGAGCGAGGGAAATAATCAAGTAATGTATTTTATTTTTATTGGGTGTGTAATGATCCCTCGAACAACAAATAGTATACTTTCACTGTATAGAACAACTAGTTATAGAATTTCAATGTGTATAATTGATAATTTAATAGAATAAACTTTTGATAGAATAACAATTAATATATTTTAATTTATTATAACCACGAATTAAATAATGATTATTTATTTTACGGATCGGATAATATAATCCATATTTGGTATACTCCTCATTTTATAGAACAATAATTTGTTCGAAAGTTGCCTGTTCAAATAGATTGGCAATGTAATGGTATTGTTTCCAATTTATCATTGAAGTAATTTTAAAAATACCATAATTGTACCTACTTATAAAATAAGTAATTCAGATATGAAATAAAAATGATAATTTGTGCATATTTTTTCATACCTTCAATTAAGTATTCCTTAAATAAACCTCCTAACATAAGCTACTTTATTAGTAGCAGCTCGGCCTTAGCGCTTCGCCGGCCGCTGCCGCGGCACGCTCGCTTCGCTCGCTCGGCTCGCGAGCTGTTGTGGTTGCAGAACTAACATAACCTAACCTAGTTTTACCCAACCAAAGTTTATATGCGACAAAAGAGGCACATTGTCATTTAAATATTAACTACATTATAGGGCGATTATGTTATATTTCGTTCTTATATCATTTAACTAGCTTCTGCCCGCGACTTCGTCCGCCTTAAATTCGGTTATCGCGTATGAGGGTATTTTTCCGGGATAAAAAGTAGCCTATGTCCTTCCCCGGGACTCAAACTATCTCCATACCAAATTTCATCGAAATCGGTTCAGCGGTTTAAGCGTGAAAAGGTAACAGACAGACAGACAGACAGACGGACACACTTTCGCATTCATAATATTAGTGTGGATTATTCTGAGAAAATAGTATTCTATACACCGTGACCGTTAATAACCCGAAAGATTTAAGCTAACGATACTAGAGCCTAATTAGAGTATATAAAGTTATGTAACATATAGTCCAAAAACTCATAATTAAGGAGATATTAATTATTTACAACAAATCAAAAGTTAAAAAATCTCCAGTGTAACACACCTTAAGGGCGTAAGCATGACGTAGCCACCTACTTCTTTTACACGTAGATGCACTAACTGTATGGTTGTCAGCCAGTTTCATAAAGAAGTTTGGTATCTACAAAAAGTTTTTACTATCGAAAATATTTTCATCACGAGATAAAAGGATATAACATGCAACTAAAATACAGTGTAGTGTATTAATCCGAATAATTGTAATATCTTATCTTACACACTTCAATCTCAAGTAGCTTTTTTGTTATCACTGAGAATAGACATAATTAGGTTTGTTCTGTTCTAAGTCGCGAGAGTGGTTCTTCTTATAACTGGCTAGTTTGAAATTGATTGTCACTAAAATGACACATTACAAATGATAACTAATTGTCACGCAAGATAAAATAACATTGAACATTTTATTGACTGTAATAAATAATATTCGCTATGCCGCATTATCCTTCGGCTCATTTAGCAGATATCCACTTTGTGTACGGAATTTGTGGTGGGAACTCGCTCCAGGCAGTCGCCGAATACCGAAGGCGATTCCCAAACCGTCGTATACCTCACCATTCGACTTTTGCGGATGTCCATCGACAGTTTCGCGAAAAAGGGCTTGGAAAAGTTCACAGAGAAAGGGCTATAAATCTAGATGAACAAGCAGATAACAGAATAATGAACATCATAACAGAACACCCAACTTTGTCATCAAGAGCTGTAGCAAGAATGGTCAATGTTAACTATAAGCTCGTATTAAGGCTATGGAAAAGGTACGGCCTGCATCCTTTTCACTACAGGAAAGTACACGGATTAATTAACAATGACGGGCTAGCTAGAGTTGCCTTTTGCCAAAGGATGAATCAGAAATTAGTGGAAGATCCTGGATTCCTAAATAAGATATAATGGACAGATGAATCGTTGTTCACGAGAGAGGGAGTTTTTAATTCCCATAATCAGCATATGTGGTTAGAAGAAAATCCCCATGCGAAAAGGGAAAATTCATACCAGCACAAATTTTCCGTAAACTTGTGGGCTGGCATTATTGGGAATAAAATAATAGGTCCCGTCATATTTCCAAATAGATTGAATTCTCACAACTATTTATTATTTCTAAATAATGCATTAAACGACTTGCTAGAAGATGTCGATTTAGAAACCCGACGAACTATGTGGTTCCAGCACGACGGATGCCCGGCCCACTTCGGCTTGGATGTTCGTAATTGGCTGAACCAACAATACCCCGAGAGATGGATCGGCCGTGGGAGCGAAGTTTTAGCATAGCCTGCCCGGTCACCGGATTTAACTCCGCTAGATTTCTTTCTATGGGGAACTCTGAAAGATAAGGTTTACTCAACACCTGTGAACTCCAGAGAAGAGTTGTCAATAAGAATTCAAACGGTTTCAGAAGAAATCAAGAACACTTATGTTAACTTGAGTCATGACATCCGTTCAAGATTGAATATTTGTGCTGAAAACGGCGGTACACATTTTGAAAATCTAATTCATTAAATTACTCGTAATAAAAATGCGTAACCGTTTCATGTTGTTGTTTATTTTACTGTAGGTACAGGTTAGCACGATCGCTGTTACAACAAAGTCCCTTTCCTGTAAGAGGTAAGAGGTAAGTATGATGTAAAAAAATAAGTAGTATGATTTCCTTCGAATATTATCATGCCTAACAATTTATGGTTGTGATTGTTAGTAAAAAAAAAGATACCTAAGACACAACGTTTCAATAATAATGTAAGAGCACTTTAATGTCGTAGCACCTAATAAAGTTTGGATACATAAGTATTTGTGGTATTTTGTGGTGCCAATAAATAAAAATAATTTAAACACAAACATCGTGCTAGACATAACTTGACACTTCTTGTCATTCATGGAATACAAGTCACGCCATTCGCCTTTCATCGTATGATTTCGGAGCGATTCGTGAAGTGTCATGCTCGCTCTCTGTTCTTCAACTTGAGATTCCCACCTAAAGGCTTGTTCACAAAGAAGCGGGCAATTAATAAGATTTAATTCGTACTGAAATAGTAATTTAATGAAGACACATAATTAGACCCATGTTGATATAACATTATTTACTCGTACAGTCGTCAAAAATATGTGGTTTAAATCTTTCGGGTTATTAACGGTCACGGTGTATAAAGTCCGTTATATCAAATGCTAATGTCCGTTATGTCCATTGGCAGGAAACAGTCATAGTGCTGCCAGTGCTGCCATCGGAACGACCAGGCAATCTTTTCGACAAGAACTGGAGAAAGAACTAGAAAAATGCAAAGCCAGAGCTCCGGTAGCTCGTGATTTTGACCTACGTGCTTTTGTTATAGCTGAAAAGGCAATGTACGACAATCAAGGAGAAAGATATGTACATTTAACGGAAGCTTATATAACTACCTACTGACCGTTTTGCCCACCAGTGTCGGAAACGAAAGAATATTTTCCGCCGCGGGCGGATTTTATTACAAAAGTATAATAAAATTCGAAATTTGAGAATATTTTTCCAGGAAAAACGGTCCCTGTAATATAATTGATTCATTACATCGGTGCGGATTTTTTTTTACATTTTTCTTTATGTGATTAATCTGACGGTTGTTAAATTATGATACATGTTGATTTTTTTTATATCATAGGATTAAAATTACTTTACAAATTTTACAACGTTCTAAAAAGGCCTCGTAGTCTAGGCATTTCTTATGATTTTACACTTTTATTTTGTTGTCTATTCAAGTATTCACTATTATTATATTATAATTATACTTTGTTGTATTTTTTACAGTCTAACTACTCTAATTAATACTAAATTAAAGATTTTTTTAAATTATTTATTATTATAACAAAGTAAAGTTCCTGTAATTTACGATTGTTGATTTCTTAAATCTTTGAACGATGCCAAATGTAAGATTTTTAAAATAATATTAACGTATAATTATGTTAAATGCTAGTCCTTTAACTTAAGAATTTTGAATATTATACTTATTTGTTGATTTGTTGAGTAAGCTATAACTCAGTAACCAATCTCAGCTGTGATCATGGTAAACAAATGATAGCGGTGTTTAATGTGTTCATACTTGTTGTAGATCATCAGTAAATCTATCAATCATTATCTCGTTTTATTTGGACGAAAATCGCATCGGAAACCAAAAACCCAAAAAACGCGTCAGTTCCGGAATTCCGGAATTCAGCATCAATCTCGAATTCAATTCCGGAATTGAAAAATCGTCCGAGATTGCAAGCCCTAGTATTAGTCCATATTTCTTTTAAAACTTTGAAAATAGCTGATGTTGTATTTTTCCATTTTTGGAATCCAAATTGACTAGTATTTAATATATTGTTTCTGTTTAGGAACGACATTATGCGTCTTGATATAATTTTTTCAAAGATTTTTGAAAAATTCGGTAGCAACGCAATGGGTCTATAATTCTTTGGGTCATGCTTAGGACCTTTTTTATGGAGAGGTTTTATTAACGTCTTTTTTAGGTCATCTGGAAAAATGCCACTCTCTAATGTTAAATTAATAATATGTACTAGTGGTTCTATTATGTGCTCAATACTGGATTTGATTAAATTCATAGCTATGCTGTCATGTCGGGTACTTTTTTTACTCTTTAGTCCTTTAATAACACTTCTTACTTCATCCGTATTCACCGGAGTCAAGAAAATGCTACTCACTTTTGGTTGGGTCAATAATTTAATGGGCATGTTATTCAGAGTATTACTTAAAGAGTCATTAAATGTATCAGCAATGTCAAGTGGTTTACTAATTAATATATTGTATTTTTTTTATGTGGTCTATTGTTTCTTTTATCGTATTGACTTGTGATGTATTTTGTTTTTTTATCTGCCAGGTAGCTTTCTTTTTATTATTACTCTTGTTTATAAAGTTTATATTTGTAATACGTTTTGACTGTTTCGTTACTGCTTTCATGATTTGGCAGTATTTTTTGCACCTATTTTTTACATTCGTTTCGCTTGATTCTATAGACTGTAGATAGAATTTTCTTTTGTGTTTACTTGCTACCACAATTCCTTTCTTTTTCCAGTTTCGTTTCCTTTTATGTGTTTTTTTTTTTTTTTATTGGTAAGCAAAGGTCAAAAACGAGGGTAAAAATATTGATGAAAACCTTGTACGCACTGTTTGAATCTGGTGAGGAATAGACATCTGCAAAACTAATTTGGGATACATATTTTAAGAAAATGTCCATATATGATTCAGGATTTCTACTATAAACGTACCAATACCGTTCTAGGAAGCTCAAATCACTTGAAGTGGAGATTAACTGACATGTATGATCAGACATACCGATATCCAATACCTCCACCGTACAATACTTCCGATTTGTAAATATGTTGTCAATACATGTTTTTGAGCGTTCGGTTATTCTAGTAGGTTCTGTTACTTTAGGGTGTAGTCTATATGACCGGGAAGTGTTTACTAATATTTCGCTTTTATTCGTTTTTTTAAGTGTGTCTACATTATAATCACCCAAAATGAAAATGTTTTTATAGCAGTGTCTTGGCCTTATTTCTAATTTGCGAAGTAATATATAGTAATAAGTATACAAAACATTCGTAGTGCCTATAATATTTGAGGGTTTCTCTCGATTTCCCTGGGATCCCATCATCAGATCCTGACTTGGTGATAAGGAGACTGCCTCAGAGACACACTATTAAGAATGTGACTAACAGTCTTAACGTACCTACCTATACATGTATTTTTTAAGAATTATCCTGTAACTCTTAACCGTTAAGGAATTCTCTGGTTCTCCACTATCAGCTCCACTTTGCTACCCTGATCTTAACTAACTTCTGCCTCTAGGCAAAATATGATAAAGAATTATATTGCGATTAGTGAATTAAATAACACTGGTTGAGCCCTTATCAGTGACTGGTGGCTTGTGTCTTCATCATCAGTTTCTCTTCACGAAATGATGATTTTGGAGTGTAAATGCTTGTTCTTCTTTAATGAACACCGAAATCACCATAGGTGTGCCCATAATATTAGAGGAATTCCTTCGATTCCTCATCGAACTCATCATCAGATCATCACCAAAATTTTATGAGACCAACTTGGAGATTCCTACTCTTAACCAAAAAAATAATTTTCCAAATCGACTCGCGATACGCGAATTAAATAACACTGGTAGAGCCCTCAGTCATCATTGGTTTCTCTCCACTAAATGGTGATTTTCAAATGTAAATGCTTAAACCACTGTAATAAATTCCGAAATCGCCATAGATGTGCTCATAAAATTCGAGGAATTCCTTCGATTCCTCATGGATCCTGGCATCAGATCTTCACCAAAATTTTATGGGACCAATTTGGATATACCTACACATGAACAAAAAATATTTTTTCAAATCGTCGTGTAAATAACGAAGTTCTGAGGTAACAAACATAAAAAAAAAAAACCGAATTGAGAACCTCCTACTTTTTTGAAGTCGGTTAAAAAGGAGAAAATATCAGGACTGTACATACAATTCTGTAAACCTTTTTTTGTTGCAACAAGGTAACAAGTGTCTTTATAATGGAATACCTATATTCTCCCAATGTTTTCAATTTGTAGGGAAACTTGTTATTGCTCTTGTTAGTGCAGACACCTGTCAAAGTTTAGCCGTATATCCCCGTAGTCGGAATCGCGGCAGTTCAGGACATTGTGATGGGACCCCTTATTGCTATTAGCCAAGTTTGCCCCGCCGCCCGCCTCCGGGTAGCTTGCCTGTTTACCGACGTATATCGTAAGCCCGATATCTCCTGATATTATCTCATATTGGCTACTAGTTTATTCTCATTCTTGTGCTGTCGACTGGAAGCCAATATACGCTTTGTCTGGCAGTGAAGAAGAAATTGAAGACAGTTTAACAAATAATTTGAAAATATTCTCTAAAATAACAAAACAAATACCGGTACCGGTGCACGGTGGTGACATTTTATGAATTGGATTATTTTTTAACCCCCGACGAAAAATGAGAGGCATTAATAAGTTTGGCGTGTGTAGCGTCTCATAATCATAACATGCGGGGCGGGAAAAAGCTATGAGCCCTGGAGGGAAACTAGGTAACTGAAATTCTTCAAATAGCTCATTGAAAACTCACTACAAGAAAACATTATTTTAATTTTCCTAATTTGAATAACTGCATTCAAAGCATTTGTGAAAATTCTTATCTGAAATCGAACTAATTAAAAGCGCGGTTTTAAGGATTTAATGTAGTTTCCCTTCAGGGCCCATAGATTTTATCCACTATGTACCAACTTTTGATATAACTTAATTTTCTAAACACGTCATATTTGGACATGTAAACCTTATGTGGACTACGTAAGTAAGAGCTGCATTCTCTCGCTTTACACGAGTTTACTGAACACGAAAACCTTTCCAGTTCGCTGTAACGATAGTCTTGTTATTTCCGAAGTTAATTGAGTTGCGTTTCTCAGCTGTAGCAGAGTAATAATGCTAGTTTATCAGTTGTTACGGGAGGTAGGTAGAGAAGAGTTAATTAAGCTAAGTTTAGCGGTGAGCGGCGAGCGCCAGCATAAGTTGGGGGGAAATGAGCGGAAGGAGCGATATGAGAAAACTCCGCGGACGCCCAAACAATGATACCGCATACTCAACTTATTGGCCCAAGTTGTTATTGTAATAAAAAAACTTTTGCTCTACTTCACCCACTAACATACATCACGTCACGCCACAATGTTAACAAAATTAAGCCTTCTATACATAGGCACAATTCGTTGCTTAAAAGTAATTACTATTATTTTGTTAGTTTATTATATTAGTTTGTGTTTTCATGTCAAAATTTACTACGAATTAAATTTGTAGGTACGTTGAAAGCGATCACGGTAAACATTTTTGATTTGTTTAACTTTGTAAATTTAAATGTTTTACGACAATAACTCAAAAACGGTACCTATATCCGATCATATTGAAAATATATTATTATCTTTGTATTTTTGTTCATAAATGTGTTTAAGAAATATGTGCCACATATCGATATTTGCTAAAAAAAAACTCAGTTTCGGTAGGTAACATATATGTTATGTATGGACGAGTATGGAGTGCCTCTCCTAGAAATATTTTTTTGTTATTTAACTATCAAACTAAGTAGCCGCTTATACAACACACCTAACTCCAAATTCAATCAATATACAGTATATTGTAGTTTTTGAGTAAAACGCCTGTGACAATACGGACGGACGGACGGACGGACATGACGAAACTATAAGGGTTCCGTTTTTGCCATTTTGGCTACGGAACCCTAAACATTAAAGAAATAGGTACCCGTATAATTATTATGGTTAAAATTGTTTAAGCTCCGGTTAATTAGGTATTCGAGCGATTCAATCGCCTTACTTTTGTTTCGTGGACATATTTTTGTCGAAGCCTATGTAGATCTTTGTGGCATTTAGAGGTAGGAGTTAGGTGGGGGTTGCCAACCCTACTATATAATTAAGGGATTAAATTCTATCTTTCTAAAAAAATATATGGTAGGCGAAACGACTATATTTTGCGTAAAGCGGGACGCAGCCTTACACTTTTTCTTCATTCACCTGTCACTGTCAATACTTTCTCAAAAATAAAATTTTAATTATTACGGCGCAGAACAACAAAAAATATTTTTACAAAGTAAAGTCTTATTTAAGCCACATACTATATATTTTTTATTTTTGTGCCATCAACAATATATTTTCAGAGATAACAGCTTCGAAAATACTATATTTGATAGAAAAAAAGATGGTAACCCTAGAGGTAGGTAAGGTATTTGGTGGAAATCTCGGACTTACGAAACAGCCGCTCGAATAACCCTTACAAGAAAAGTAACAAAGCGATAATCAAGACATATTAAAATGTTGCGAAAATAGACTAAATCGCGTCAAGCGTTTAAAGACCACTATTAAACCTCAACATGAAATAGATTCAAAAAGTAGTAGACAAATTTTTTGGCCAACATTAACAATTTCTAAATAAATAGGTGCTTATATTAAACCGCATGACTAGAAATAAAACAACGACAAGAAACTGTTGTGGTGTTCAGGTTTCCTTTTAAGTTGCCCTCTCTGTGGACACAGAAGAAAATTTCATTAAAGTCGGCGCGACAGTAAATCAAATTGAAGCGACATCATTCGCTGGAGTGCAGCGTCGGCCAACACAATAACCCCGCAGATATTCGCCCGCGACACCAGCGCGATACAAAAACACTTAATTTTAATGAAAACCTCCTCCAAAAACTCATCCGTTTTTATTATACCTGTACTTGCCTTGATATTTCAAAGAAAAATAAATATAATGCGGGACCTAGATAAGTTTAGTAGCTGGAAATGTTAGCCAGCAGCGACGCTATACGGAAAACATTACATTTGCGTTTTTGTATTATTTTTCAGATACCTTTACTTTCTACGGTTCCGTAATAAAACAAGGAATCCTTATTGATCCTGCGAGTGTGAAAAAATGTCCACCATACAAAAATCATGCTTGCGGTAGCAAAAACACCTTTGTTTACTGAGGCGTTATAAATAGCTTACATTAGCTCTTGTTTACGAAAAAACGGCTCTAGCCATTCAGTCAACTCAATAAATACTGTTTTGGGTAATATGCAAATTTAAGTATTCTTGCACATTATGTGTATACCTAATACACCTATGGCTAAAGTTTAATAATTTGTAAAAAAAGCATATTATCTAACGTAAAAACTCTTTAGTGAGTAAGTATGATTTAGAAATAAAAAAAAAGGAAAATTAAAAAGCACTAGTTCGCAAAAATGAACTTTGCGCTCGCTAAACGGCTACGAAAAGTAGGTACCACTTTTTGAGCAACTGTATTAAAAAATGCTTTCGGATGTCCGGCTGTTCTCCTCTACAAGTCGCATTCCTCAATCGATTCTCGTAAAATTTTATGAGCAGGTACGATATGAATTTTTTCGTCGATTCAGTTTTTGGATATTTTTCAGAAGGGCGCAAATACAACGGTTGAAAGACTCGTTAAATTATAGATAAATAAATATTAGTGTAGTGAAATAGAGTCATCTTTAAAACAGTTTCGCCATGTCTGTCGACCTGCAGTATTAGAGTTGCCAACTATTTCTTAAGCAAATATAGTACTTTAACTCCATTACTCATAATCTGTCTTCTTTTTATCACCTTTATGCTGACGATCTCCAAATATATTCCCAGGGTGTACTCGGCGATCTCCCGTCGGTTATAGCCATGGCAAATTGTGACTTGGAGCTAATTTCGGAGTGGACTAGTAACTATGGCCTGAAAGTTAATCCTACGAAGACGCAAGTTATCATCATTGGCAGCTCAAAGATGATTTCTAAAGTTGACTTTGCTGGCCTCCCAAGAATTGTATTTAATGGTGTTCAAATTCCTTTTTCTCACTCTGTAAAGAATTTAGGTATAATCTTGGATCGCACTCTTTCCTGGGTGCCGCAGCTGAATGAGGTTAGCAGGAGGGTGTTCGCCGCAGTGGGATCACTGAGAAGGCTTCGTAATTTTCTTCCTATCGCCACTAAAATTGCGCTTGCTCAAACACTACTCCTTCCCATTTTTGACTACGCTGATGCTGCCTATCTAGATCTTTCAGAGGAGCAACTTAACAAACTTGAGCGAATTCAAAACATGTGTATTAGGTTTATATTTGGGTTACGCAAGTATGATCATGTGTCAAGTTTCCGTTCACAACTCAAGTGGCTTCCTATCCGTCTTCGTCGTAACACTCACATTCTTTCTCTTCTCTAAAATACACTCTTTCATCGTGCGTCTCCCCGCTATCTCAAAGAACGTTTTAGTTATCTTCTATCAGCAAGGTCCGCTCAAAACTGTCTTCTAGCTGTTCCATCATCAAAGTCAAAGTTTTATACAAATTCTTTTACATTCCGGGCTACTATGTTGTGGAATTCTCTTCCACTCGATTTAAGGCAAGCGAAGTCATTGCCTATTTTTAAAACTAAGTTAAAGGATCATTATTTATCTCTCCCATAATTTATATTTTTAATTCTGCTTCTGTTTTTCTAATCACTTTGATGTCAACTGTATCATAGTTTTCTTTCTTACTTTGTATATATATATATATATATAAATATATATATATATATATATATATATTTATAGTAGTATGTATGTTTAGTATATGTATATGTTTGTTTGTTTTTATTTATTTTTGTATTATATGTAATCTTATCTCACCACCTACTCATTTCTAGCTATTTTATGTCATTTCCGTTACCCAAAGGTTGTCTGGAAGAGATCGCTCTTTAGCGATAAGACCGCCTATTGTTTACCTATTTTATGTTAAGGCTCTATTGTATTGCTTCTATTGTTGGTGTGCAATAAAGAACTGTTGTTGTTGTTGTTGTACTTTCCCAGCTAAAACAGTAAACAAAAAATAGTACTCTGAAAAAAAAATAGTACACACTTAGGACTGAAAATTGATTCATTAAACATAATGCACAATATTTACTACTTACTATCATTCAGCCTGTTATTACAATTGGGTGGGGCAACTATCTGAGTTGATAAAAGCCCCTTTCGCCACTCCAACAACAAATACAAATACATACTCTTTACTGCACACCTCAGATACACAGAAATACAGAACATGACAGTAACATTCGAATTAGCAGAGGTAAACAATATTGATTGGTGCATAAAATCTAGTTGATATATGTGTAAGGACTGACCGAAATATAGTAATTTTGCGTACTATACATTTCCTCAACAGTATATCAAAATATAGTACAATACTATATACAGTGTGTCTGGTCAACGATGTTGGAGCTTTTAAGGTTGTGTAGTACAATCTATTTCATCGATAAATCACCACGTGTTTTTTTTTTTAAGTCAACGGTCATAAAATGGCGGCATTTTTAATTTTTCAAACACCTGAGCACGGGTACATGTGGTATTTTTGCTATTATCTGTCAATTATTCGTCCTACGAATACAAAAAATATCTTATTAGATAGCTAAACATATCAGCAATCGATTAAATCTAACAATCTTACGCAAACGTTTTAATAACAGAACAAAAAAATATTAAACGTAAATAATAAGGACAAAAACGCATATTTTTTCAGATTTCATTTGGTTTGAAAAAACTAGGTCATTTACCTACTTTTTTTTTGTTCTGTGTTTGTAGTATTGGGTATTTTCTAGACGTCGATACCAAATTTACGGATCTGACATAATTACTTAAGAAGTTACACAGGTTTCAACATGTACCTAAAAATGAGTTTATTTTTTAGAAGGAGATAACAATAAAATAAAGCGGTAATAATAATTTAAACTTTAATAAGAAATCACAGCAAGAGTATCAAGGCTAACAATGACAATTAGTTGAGTAACTGTTCAAAATGGCCCCCTTGATTTTGGAGACAAGCAGTCGCTCTTATCGCAACATGCTGCGTAGACCGCCGAATCATCGCATTATCTTCTCTTAATATGTTTCCATGTTCTATTATGTTTGCACTAATTCTTCCCTTGTTCTCGGTATGTCAACGTACACTCTTTGTTTTAAGGTTCCCCATAGAAAATAATCGAGTGGAGTTAAGTCCGGCGATCGAGGTGGCCAAGCGATATGTCCGTCATGTCCAACCCACGGGACATAATGCTCGTTCAAATAATTTCGTACATCTCTTGCTCTAATATCATCCTTTTCCTGTATGCTATTGGCAGCTCCATTAATGCGTCGTGAAACTCTGTTTGAAGAAATTCCAAAAATCGTGGGCCATTCATTGTCGCTGGTAGAATAATAGGCCCAACTAAAATATCGTCGATAATTCCTGCCCAAACATTCACTGAGAACTGGTGCTGGAACAAACTTTGTCTCACAGCATGAGGATTATCCAACTGCCACAGATGCTCGTTGCGGTGGTTTGTAAATCCCGATCGCGTGAAAGTGGCCTCGTCGGTAAACATAATACGTCTCAAAAACGTTTGATCTCTGCGTGCTCTTCTATAGTATAGTACGGTTGGCAACCCTATGCAGTATGTTATGTACAGAGGTCGGAATAGGTAGTGCCTGCCTATTTACCTTAACTTCGCGGGAGGACTAATTAAGAGTGGTTATAACCACCAAAAATAATGATTGATTTTTATTGAATGCGGGATTTCCCGGATTATTACAAATAAATCACTCTCAAGGTCAGACTATTCATGTATAACAATTGTCTAATACAGAAAATTGTAATACGTTGACAAGCTAAAAGTGCACATACAATAGGTCCGTAGGACATACCTACTCGTAGGACTGGCCCCGAAAGTTAATTTCTGTGTAACTCATCCAGATAATCCCGCATTCAATAAAAATGATTGTTTAATTTTGGTGGTTATAACCTTTCTTAATAACGTCCTCCCGCTAAGTTTAGGTAAATAGGCATACCTATTCCGACCTCTGGTTATGTACTCGTAAGTCATACCTATTCATTTTAACTTAAGTTACGCAGCTGGAATTTCGTACACATAAAGATATCTGTCCCGGGCAAAAAACCAATAATTAATGTAAATAATTAGAATTAAATAAGTCTTCGTAAGTACATGCAACGGAAGGGTGTATTTTTTGTCTGTACAAAGATATAAAGTGGCGTGTGGTGGCGTTGGATAGATAGCTCTTTGAAAATCAGTAGACTTTGTCCTTCATTCATTTGACTAGATTTATTCAAGCATACTAAGCCTAAAACAAACACGTGGCTAAGGGCGGGCGAACAGATGCAATCGGGGATATATATGAGTTATAGGGTAATAACAGCCCATTCCGCCGCAGTCGCGGCTCATAATTTATGCAAGATATGTGCATGTGCGGGCAAATATCTTGCGTACATTATAAACTGTAACTACCCTCAAGAAAATAATTTAAATTAAATTTATTTAATATTTTCTTCTATTTCCTCGATTATTACTCATTGAAATAAAACAATTTAACGGATTATATCGCGTATATTATCTCATTTTAGTTCTTTTCTCCTCAGTACGCCGCATTTGTAAAATAATTAAGCCCTTCTGGCACATGTGTAATTGTCTTTACAGCTTAGGCCCATCTGGCATGTATGTACACCTTTATTTGTGTTTTTTCAAAAATGAGTAGTTTGCACAAATTGTAACTTTGACAGAGGAAAATACATCTTTTCTCAGTCCACCCGTGACCATGGAGAGCTGGAAAGCTTCCGAAACGTCGGGAACTAAAATAAGATAATATACGCGATATAATCCGTTAAATTGTTTTATTTCAATAAATTTATTTAAATGAGTAATAATCGCGGAAACTGAAGAAAATATTATACCCTCAAGAAACTTGATGAATAAAACACGTGAAAAACGGTCCAATAATTGAGTTAGTTGCAAAACTTGACTATGCTCTGATCAGATAGTTTTAACGGATGACTACTTATACCTGTCAGTGACGACCACTTAACACGCGTCATCAGTCGGTAATCAGCCATTTGCCATTTGCAACTAACAGAGCATGGTGGCAAGGAGCAGTAAACTTAAATAGACATAAGCGACCGGTAGCTACGAAGAAAGAAGTTAATTATGACGAAAAAGGGAAATTGTCCTAACTTTTTTGCCTTCAATTATTTACCTGTACCACGAGTGAAACTGTTGCTTTTGAATGATCATAAGAATACCATGTACCAATAACGCACCATGTAATGTGGTAATTGTACGCACCAAATAATAGTTTATAGCCATGTAAAATTGTAAATGTACATGTAGTTGTTTGTATTTCGGTCCCTGGTCATGGTAAGTAACTGCCGAAATGTAACCGTCGGAATAGAGCACGTGTCACGGCCGCGGCGTCTGCCCGCTGCACTGGAATTGCGAAGAGTTTGCATTGTGTAACCACCAAATGCCGGTGATGTATCCATTCATTGTTAAAATATTACCTCTCGGCAAATTGCTTGTCCGATTGTGCAGGTAGAAATCGTTTTTTATTTCGTAACGTAATTTTTGTGTACACACACAGTACTTGTAGGTCTACTCGCACCACCTACTTATTTAGGCAGTTAGATATTATCCACTCTAGGAGCTGTTAGAATTAATATAGAGAACATTCGGCATGTTTTATAGGCTGGCAAATTATTTTGAGATGGCCGGTAGGAGTGATGGAACAGGTTTGGATAAAAAATTGTACGGGCATAGCTAGTGAGAATTAAATGAATAGCAACTGCTCTACCAACAAGCTCTTGAATGAAATAAGGAAGTGATTTATAAATACTTTATCATTTAACTTAGTCGGGTACTAAACGCGTCTTCTTAATTATTACTAGAGTTAAACCCGAAAAGTTAAACACGCATAATTAAAATAACGTTTAGACGACATCCGCGAAACGGACACGTTCTATTGTTTTTATACACAAGCAAGTCGGTGCGCGAAAAATAAGGTAAAGTGCGAACGGGTCTTTGAAGTTTTGAGCATTTAATAAAGTCGATAGCGCGACATGTCGGTCGGGAATGAGATTACAAAACGGTTGAATAGCTGAGCGCCCGGAGGAGAATGTTTGCCGCTGCTTATTGAGTGCAAACACTGCGGCGACGGGATCCCGGCTTCGGTTAACTTAACGTATTCTATAAACCAACTTAGCGGTTTTTGAATCTCTTAAAGCTTATCTACTTGATAGGCGTTGATAAAAAAATGCAGAAGCAAATTTGTACCTAATTAGATAAGTGAAATTTTATAACATAAATTCCTTATAAGTAACATATACTGGTGAGCACTGAGCACTAAGGTTAGGTAAAGGTATAAGGTAAAGGATGAATGAATATGCTAATTCGATCTACTACAATGCAGAATAATATACTTATTACATAATATATCACACTATGTAATATAATAATAAAATAATCCTTAATTGAATGATGAAAGAGAATCATATCTTAATCGCCATTTATTCAATTACTGTTATAAAACCAGCCAGATTCATGTAAGTGCATGCAGTCGGACTCGCGCACACAGGGTTCCGTGTCAAAGTTTTTTACACTTTTATTATTTAACGTTACACCACAATTATACACATTTTGTGGATATTTCAAGTGTCTTCCTGTAAAACGGTGCAAAAGCTAGAACGTTGTGATAGACCGATAGACCGACAGACTGCGAAGGCTTAGTAAGTAACAGGGTTCCGTTGGTAGTACAAAAGTCTAGAATTGTATTGCACAGTATAACATAATATTATGTAAATTAGCTTCTAAAATCAATTGTGTTCCAAATAATTATTGGTAGTTGTTATCATTCGCCATTAAGATAAAGAAAGATGCATATAATAAGGAAATAAGGCTAATAGCTCTTCCTATAAACTCGATCAAGCGTAATGTCCAAGGTCATGTTATGTAGAGGAGATAAAATTATAAACGTTGAGCGCACGACAAGTGTCCAGACCGGGCATCGAACCGGGCCGGCGGAGCAGGTTTGTGTCTCCAGTTCGCATCCGGCGCCGCCAGTACTCGGACTAGCCCCACGGCCTGTTGGCGACTTCACGTCCAAATTAATTATGTAACGCACTCGCACGCCTACTGTCCGTAGGGTACACCCGATTTTATCAGCCTTCCCTTCGATTACTGCTACGTATAAAATTCACGACATTAGGGCGCCATTGTTGAAAATGGGCATTCGGGGATGGTTGTGTAAGGTTATAGTTAAAACTGTAAAACATAGTGAAAGTTTTTTCAATGAATCCGAATATCGAGGGATAAGGAAGAATAATAAAATGCTACTGATTACAATATTCTGGTTAGAATTGAACAACTGGTTAAAATAGCTCTGTTCGTATAACATGTAACATAATTATTATGTACTGCATAAAAAGAAAAAATAAGTTCTAAGAGTCATCCGAAAAAGTGATTCATATCTATTCCACTGTTCGCTCGTTAAATAAAAAGAGTCAAAAATAAATCATAGAGTCAAATTGATTCAAGGCAAACTTATCTGTGTAAGATATTTCTCCAAAATACGAATACGGGCTGCCTCCTAAAGTTTATGGCGTAGATTGGATTCTATCCATATTTCCATACTAATATTATAAATGCGGAAGTGTGTCTGTCTGTCTGTCTGTCTGACTGTCTGTCTGTTACCTCTTCACGCCTAAACCGCTGAACCGATTTGAATGAAATTTGGTATGGAGATAGTTTGAGTCCCGGGGAAGGACATAGGCTACTTTTTATCCCGGAAACATGCCCTTATCCGCGATAAACGAATTTAAGGCGGACGAAGTCACGGGCAGAAGATAGTTAAGAAATAAAACCATCATACTCCGAGGCTGACCAAGAAATATAAGTGGCATTATGTAATTTACAGCATGTATTATTTAATCAAAGACAAAATTAAATCAGTGTTCTGTTTTCATTGCAGCAAAATAATAAATGGGGTGAGTGGGGCAAGTGGCGAGGGAGGCAGAGGCAGCGGTTACACTACTCCGAGACACAAGTGCGCGCACTCCGCGTCTGCTGCGGTTCTGCGGTCCACAAACACACTGGCACTTTCACTCCCAGCTCATTAGCGATGCCACTCCGACACTCTTCTGTAAACACTTGACGCCTACAAATGGCTTGTCTTGTCTCCTGAACAAAACGTACCTAACTAAACTGTAAACTTCAAGCAGCTTCGCATTGGAGATATCAGCCGGAGTAAACGTATTTTGTCGTTTCAAGGAACCGTAATATCGAATTGTTTATATTTTTGTATTCCTTGTCTATCTAATCTTGCGTCAGCTCAAATAAGTCTATTTCATTCACTTATAATAAAAATGTAGTTAAAACTTTTGCAAAAGATTTTGCAATGCTAAAGGATAAACCTAAAGATCTCAACTCCTTCAAAATATGCAATAGAGAAACTGCATTATTTCTTTAAATGATACCAATCGATCCGGTTTCTATGGCTTCAAATTAACCACTAGAAAAGTTTATCGAGATTCAAAGTCAGGCATAACGAATGGGCGTGAAAACGAACATACAAATCGAAGGACATCTGTGACGTCACTCAGTAAGGCGCCACTTCGTCACCTCATGAATGGTCGTCTCACGACCAAATGAGATACAATAACCATAAAAAAAAGCGTATGTATAGAAGAAGGAGGAGAATGCGAGAATTTTTAACCCCCGACAAAAAAGAGGGGTGTTATAAGTTTAAGGTGTCTGTGATTCTGTGTACTGTGTATCTGTCTGTGGCATCGCAGCACGGATGCACCGATTAGAGTCCGGTTTTTTTGTGTCATAGATAATTTTATCCGGAGTGTTCTTAGTTTTATTTGATGAAAATTGGAGCACTCGTCTCCAAGATATTCAGGTTTTAGTCGAACAAGTGACCGGACCTCAGCCAGTCAATCAATCTGATTAGGTTTTTCTGGGTTTCCCTAATCCTTGCAGCAAATGTTGGATCATATTGTATTTCTCCCAGCAAACATTCACTCTCATGTAACTGACATTTCGAAAGTGCTTGTAACTAGGCCTACTTGAATAAAGAATATTTTGATTTCATTTGATTTGATTGAATCAATCAATTTTGTTGTTATGTTCATTTGTGTCGGGGGGCTTTTTAAATTCCTAATTGTCTATGGTTATGTTATTTTGGCCGGTAAAAAGTGCGTTTAAGTGTATATTTGTCGTATATTTTTTCCTTCACTGAACCGTCAAAGAATTACAAGATATCGTTAAATTTTTCTTATGACCAAGAAAAAATGACTTAGATACTGTAATTTTGCGTGACAATATCAAAAAAAAATAATGTTTTTTTTATTTAAAAAAAACCATGTTTCATTTTACCTTTTTAGGCTCTATTTGATATTTCTACGTTTTTTTAATACAATAATTATGAAAAATAAGTGTATTTTTTTAATGCGATTTATTTTTATTAAGCATCTGTATAAAAGTGATAACTTACATTTCCATATCATTGCCATTCTGTAAAGCAATTTTCAGTTAAACGTGAGAAGTTGTGAACACATAAAAGCTGACCGAATCGCCCCAGCTATTACCGGAGGGCCAGGGTTGTAATGAGTGATCGAGGCCGAGTTACTGTGTGAATCGTAACTAATCCATTCTCACGATCATTTTAATTGAGGACATTAAACATTCCGCCTGCCCGACATAATAACACGTAGATGTTCAACGAGAACTCCCCCTCTGGATAACGTGGTAATCACGACACAATGTTAATCTTTAATTTCCAATATGGTACGTCGTCTATTTGTGACCGTACTTAGCAAGTGAATTAGCATGTTACAGGTAAATCACCGAAAAGCATTACTTCTTAGCGACTTTAGCGAGGTACATCATCTAGGCTGGCCGAGTGAATTACTAGCGGAGAATAGAAACAGATTGTTGATCACAACGCTGGTCACATATGCCACAGTTACGCGGCGGGAATTTAAAATACTTGGTGGTGTACGCGACCCATCGCCCTGCCGGGCGCGGCGCAAGTGGCTCGGGCCTGGAGTATATGCTGGAGCCCTGCTCGACCCCAATTGTTATGTTGAATGTTTTAATGACTTGCTTTATTTATTATACCCATACATAACACCAACATACGTGATCCCTGTTGTAATTCGTCCTCAAATACAATTAATTAGTATAACACCGACTTAAAGAACTTAATGAACGTACAATATTTTTATTTTAAATAAGTAACAGCAAGTTTATTTAATTTATGGGACTCGTAGATACAGAAACTTCCCCCTGCGGCCCGTAATGTGTATAGGACCTGATCCCACGGATACGCCTCGTTTAGCTCGCCTCCGCACCAGTCCGGTAAATACACAAGTTACCACAAAACTTGGATACATAAGAAAAAACCGGTCAAGAGCATGTCAGACCATGCTCAGAGTAGAGTTCCGTAGCCGTTACTACAAAGAAATGCACTACAGATGGACAAAATACGATGTGAACAAACGCACCAGAAAGTATTTTACTTACCTACATACTAAAAACGGTATTTCCGATCATGTGGAAAATATTTTTTGTTGAAAGTATTTAATATATTAAACGTTACCTTTGCATTTTTTTTCATATTCCGAAAATATTTAGTTTTGTAACACGTAAAGTAAATAAATATTAAATATTATAATCAAAGATCAGAAACAAATGAAAAAAAAATTCGACGATACTGGACTGGTCGAAAAAAATTTTCATTTGTTTCTGATCTTTGTTTATAATAATAACACTAGTGGAGTGATCCACTAATAAATTGCAAAAATTGTGATTATTATCATGATATTTGTAAAACAAAAAGTAAATATTAAATATGTCAAATCAAATCAAAAAAGCGCGCTGCGGTAGGTGCATTTGTCTATGCACGCGCAAGAGCGATGAGGCAAAGGCTATTTGGCCAATCAGCCAAACATTAATAATATAAATAAACTGAATAATGATATCTATTTAATATAAACAAAATGTTTTGTTTAGAAAACTTTATAATTCATTGAAATTAATAGTTTTTTATAAATACCACTTTAGATTCATTAAAATAACCTGTAATGTCTCTTGTACCTAAAAACTATTTACTGACGTTTAAAAAAACTGTAATGAAAAGGCACTAGTGCGATTACGTAATGTAAAAACACGCGCGTCTATAGCCATTTTACGAGCAAGTGTGTTGAAAGAAACTGTTATAAACTGAATTAGTTCCAATGGTAAATCTCTCATAGATAGGGTACGCCCAGATGCTGCATGCTAGCCCTACTTAGACGAGGTAATGAGTATTTCACTAGCATTACGTAGGTTATTATAGGTTGCAGGAGAAACCAACATAGGTAGGTCAATGTGGGCGTAATAATAACCAACGACGACCATTCAGTTTGCGTATAAGTGTTCGTGGGCGAATTTTCTTTAGGCAAAAATAACGTAGGTACTTTTCTGTACTTACTTGATGTATAAGAAATGTACATACCTAATTATTAATAAGAATAATAAGTAGCAGTTTGTTTTTGTTCTGTTTACTAAGATAATTATATGTGAGTATCCGAATGTAATGTCTGTGAACTTAGCGTACCAAATACTGACATCTCACATTATAGGTTCTTCTTCTTCTCTTGACTTCTGACTAGATATTTTTTTAGATAAGTTAAGTTCTACTAATCTAACAAAAAAAAAAAACTTTTAAAAATGACATGTTTATCAGTGTCTCCAGCGGTTTCGTCTATTAAACCAAAACTAAGCATAGTATTGCAAACTTCGCATATACTTGTCCAGAACTCTTCTAGTTTTTCTCTAGGGCCGTAGTGTCTAGCCTAGCGTAGAAGTCTAGCCATAGAGAACGCCTGAGATGTCTTCAAAGCACTTAGTATCTCACTTGAATGTATTCAGAAACCATAACCCCGACCTCTTCCAGTTTTGCCTCTTGATCTCTCAGTTCTAGACCTGTAACCGAGAATGCCTCATATAGTTACTACACCATAAGCCTTTACGACGCACCCATATGTGAGGTATCAGTATACAATCTTAGATACGACCTAGGAATCGAAATAGTTAGCATCTCGTTTATAAAGTTGTTTTTTCTTCAAATCATTAGTATAAGTACCTACTTATTCAAAATAACTAGACCGAAGTCTAGAACTATTTGAGATGCTTTTAGAACTCTCAATAATTAATGAGATGCGATGATGATAAAGACGAATGACGAGAAGAATAAGTTAAGACACCCAAAAGTATCCGTTCGGCCGCTAGGGAGGGTTCTGATATTCCCGCGGATACTCGGGCAGAAGAACGCTGGCGCTGATGGTGATCACCGACCTTAGTAAAATATACCTACTTATTGAATAGAATAACCAAACCATCTCCCGCTATATACCTGGAGTACTCGTACTCGTGTTGTAAACCCAGTCGGTTTCAGCATAAGTACGATTAGAACAATTTCCTGTTCCGTGAAGGATGTTCCAATGTTTACCTTCGCAATCCATAAAAAGAAAAAGAATAAAGCGGAACGTATTACTAAACTAACAGGTCCAAATCCCGGTAAATCATCAGGGTAAACAGACCGAGTAAGCTGTTTATTTAGTTTCTCACGGTGGCGTATTTATTTTCCCATTAGATAGAAATGGATTTTCATTCAAAAGTTCCAGTCTAATGATGCTCAATGGAGAGGGAATCAGTAGTAATATTAAAGAAAATATTGCTTTCTGAGGGATTTCTGAGATTATAGCTAGTCCATTAAAAACATCTGGAAAATGCGAGTAAAGTTTGTTGTGTCGCTTTAATCCATACTCCATACTATACTCCATACTAAAATTATTAATGCGAAAGTGTGTCTGTCTGTCTGTCTGTCTCTCTGTCTGTCTGTCTGTCTGTCTGTTACCTCTTCACTCTTAAACCGCTGAACCGATTAGGCTACTTTTTATCCCGTAAAAATACCCTTATCCGTGATAAACGAATTTAAGGCGGACCAAGTCGCGGGCAGAAGCTAGTACGATATATTTTTGTCATATGTCCCTCATGTTATCTATATACCTATAGTAAAAATCCATCAATCCAGCGATCGGTTTCTTGGCGTCATCGTCATTTAATAGTTTTTAACTTCATATAATAGTATTAATTGTTTGGCGTTTACTATACCACCATGCGTCCATATAATCCGATTCCCACCGGGTTGCCTAAGGAAAGGCTTATAACCACCTTTTTCTTTAAATAATTCGCTTTGTATTCCCTTGTAATTTTCCTGACCACGCCTCGCACCATACCATAGTAAAATCAATTTCAAAATATGGTTTTACGAAAAGCGGAAATCAACGAAAGTATAATATCATCTTGACAAGAAAATTTGACTATTTACAAATTTATCTATGATAACTGCTAATTTTATGTACTTATTTTGAAAGCATTACCGTAAAACATGAATCTACTTTCAGTAACAGCTATTTACTAATAAATGAAATTGTCTTTCTAAGGAGTCTAAATCGAATTACAGGGAAGAAATTAATTTATCAAATTTATGTAATCAAGTCCACATAATTGCGAATAATTAAACCAAGAATCCGAATTCTGGATATACCAATACCAATAAATAATATAGGTATATTTGTTTTTGTTTTCTTTCTCCATTACTTGAGATATAAAACAAAGGAAACGTTTTTTTCTTCACTTGTGCTGGATACGAAACCTTACTCATTGTCTATTTTGATTGTTTTAGGTCAGTGTCAGTTATTCTCAAAGAGTACTACGTGGAGCCCTTGAGTCTTGAGCTGAGAGGGGACTCCACCAGAATAATGTCAACCTTTCGGTCAGTAACATCTTATCAACTGATAGAGTCAAAAATGCTCAGAAAGCAATCCTTCCAACAATGGAACAATTCATATATGTTTCAGAGGAATTAAGTTAAGTTTAATTAATACATGGCCTAATAACCCGTTGTTTTTTTTTTTCATTAAATATAAGCGGATTTTCTTTTTATGTCCTCGATAAAGACAAAACATAAAGTGTTTAAATACGCTTCCATCGTCAAAAAATGAAAACCGAAGAAGTTTTAGACAATAGAAGCATATGTCCAATAAGACGAATGGACAGACAAAGAAACACGAAGACAACGCCCAGGAACAGCAGTCCTCATCCTACAAGGAACCAGATTTTTCCCTTGCAGAGGGTCAGAACCCTGAAGCAGGGATGCTGCGAGTCTGTTACCTACAGGACTGAATGTCAATGTTAGGTAGTCGGTATATGCGGTTTCTTGAAATATAAAACTAAAACCTGGGCGACCTAATTTTTGCTAATATATATTTGTTTGTCGAGTCGACACTCGTCCAGATAAAGAATACATGGCAAATCTGCATCTACATAAAAAAAATCATCCAAATCGTTAGAGACGTTTTGAGAAACCAATTACATACACGTTATATTTGTATACATATATACAAGAATGGCTCGTTTGAAGCAATACGATTTGAAAACGTAAAAAGAATATTAGAATTGGAATACCTAATAGAAAGGTACCAGTTCTGCCACCCAAATGGGTTACTCTTAAAATCCTAATTGAGGTAAAACTCTATCAAACTCTTTAATTGAACACTTCAACACTTTCATGACACAGAAATCGATTGTCGAAACGCAACTGCGGCTGTATTATTTTTATAGTTGTAGACATTAGCACCATGGGAAATTGAGAGCACAGCCTCCTCCTATTCGTCTCGGAGTTCAGTCCGACAGCACGCGTTCGGTTCAATAACTCGACAGCTACATTCAACTCATACAACCTCGGTGTGCGAGCGACGAAGACAGCACGAGTAACCAAACAGAGTCGCTTAGGATAGAGACCTGCGATTTGTACTAAGACTGTTGGCCAAAAAGAAAGTGATTTGTCTCACTTAATCTGACTTAAGTATAATATGTACGTGCATTTATGACATGCTACATTCGTATCACCATTTACCAGTATACTCTTTAAGTGTGAAGCCAAGTGCATGATTTTTATGAATATCAAAATATCATTATTGATGAAGATTTGGGACATGCAGTGGAAGCCTTGGAACAAAACTTATTCTTATTCCGAAAATTGGTAGCGAGAGATAAAAATTTTTTATACTCAAAAGAAAAACTTACATTTCACTTATTAAGATTAAACATAGTTACATTATCACGCCTTAATTATACAATACACCCGTGAGCGTTTTCACATAGTAACGAAAAATAACAACAGAACTAATAAGTATACTCGGTAATCGTTGGATCAGTAGCAAACAGAATTATCGTGTATAATATTACAATAATATGAGTAATTAATATACTTTTGCATTTATTTATTTAATCTGTATTGCATAAAAGAAAACTTATTTTACAAAAGGCGAACTTAATGCCATAAGGCATTCTCTTCAAATCAACCTTAGGGCAAAGGAGAAAAATTGCATCGATTTGTTTGTGATTGTGTTAAGCCCATCAAATTGTTTTATGAATCAAAGCAAACTGAAGTTTTCCTAAATGTTGATCGCGATCTATTGGGTATTAGATATCTAAATAAATAAATACGAACAGTTTAGGAACTTAGAGAACTGCCGGATCTGAAGATGTTCCAATTGATCCGACCAATTTCTATTTCCTTAATTCCAGTTGTTGACCAAATCTTCTTCTTTCTTCGATCTACGGAAGTTTATTTTTACTATAGACCTACAACCGAACCCGCAGATGCTTGTTTACTTCGCGACATGATAATATAGATGGCCCACATACCTTATGGGATGAGAAGACCAGATCTAGTCATGTACGGGCGCAGGAGTCTGCAGTGTGTAGTTAAAATTGCCGCATTCCACTGGCTGGCGCAGCTTCCCTATCTGGACCGGTTGTTTACCAGGGTTCTGGGTATCCAACTCTATTGATAAAGTTATCACTTAAACGACTATTGGCACACTAAAATGAGCTATATGGAAGAACGGCATCGTGTATGCGTTGATTTCGGACAGTTCGTGCGGACACAGAAACAGGTGAGAGGACGCGTTCAGCGGGACAGGTGATTCGAGTGCGGAGACGCGCGCGGGACTGCAGAGTGCTTGCCCGCTGCGCCGCGCGCGAACACAGCGCGACACCAGCGCCACGACGCGCATGTCTCCTAGCGCCAGCCGCCAGCCCGTGCCGTAGCTTATTTTTTTTAGAGAAGTCTCAGTTGCACATGGACGGACACAATTTAATGTTCATGTGCCAAGCCAAACATTTGTAGGTACATATATTTCTGAAACCCTGAATGCGATATGAGATAGGTATATAGGAAATACGAAATCCACTATAGGGAATTGTGAAAACACAGAGAATGGAAAAGAAAAGGGCCACAGGTTTGACCCAGTTCTGTATCCTCACTAATATTTGAGTGAGACTGGGAGTGGCGCCTCGACTTAACAATATGCTTCGTCGGATGTCTACATACATTAAGTAGGTAGGTATGTGTACCTACCATTATACAAACCAGGTACAAGGTTTCAGTTCAGGTGTGTCGACACGCTATTAGGCTGTGTAAAAAGCGCTACGCCTGTGTAGCTAGACACAATAATACCATTGTGAGTTGTGAGTATTAATCCATACTAATATTATAAATGCGAAAGTGTGTCTGTCTGTCTGTCTGTCTGTTACCTCTTCACGCTTAAACCGCTGAACCGATTTGGATGAAATTTGGTATTGAGATAGTTTGAGTCCCGGGGAAGGACATAGGCTACTTTTTATCCCGGAAAAATATCCTTATCCACGATAAGCGAATTTAAGGCGGACGAAGTCGCGGGCAGACGCTAGTAACTCATAAAACATTATTGTAAACTATAAACATGTATTTATTTATATTTATACCCATTCATTTATTACTAACTTAAATAAAAAAAAGACATAATTAGAAGACGAAAATGCGATCATTTGAGTGTCACAAAATTTGGCGTTGGCTTCGCCAGGTAGGTACACTTCTTGTGTATTGCTCAGCTAATTTGTTAATTACATTACCTCAGGTACCCCCTCCTTCCTTTAATTGTGTGTGTAATGTTTAATTCTTGAAAATGCCGCATGACAGGTTTAAAATATGGCGCTCTGATGAATTCATTTAAAAGGTAGGTAGGTATAATGCGTTGCCGTGAGCAAGTATGTACTTATACATGACTATATAATGTACGTACTGCTGTGTGTGGCTTCTGCTCGTGTTGTCTCATAATTATAGCTATTAATTACACTTTTTAAAATAGGTAATTACTTCGCGAATATTTGCTACTCGTAGGCCAATATTTTTCGAACTATGTCGCGACTCGCGATGTTGTTTAAGATGCGATAATGTTTAAGCACAGATCACCTTTAAATATTGTAAAATTCTCACGACACGACACTCAAGGTCGTCGTAATATAAAAATAATTGATACGGCTCAAACGGTATTTTTGGTATTTTTTTATATACATACTGTTTAAAAGAAAAACGACTACTTTCGGAGACATTAGCGAAAATAATATCTAAAATGATTGATGGTGAATTTTTTTTTTCAGTTTCGGTTACGAGTAAAATATGCTTATGGCATTCGGACGCACGGACGGACGGATATGACGAAATTATAAGGGTTCCGTTTTTACTATTTTGGCTAAGGAACCCTAAGTCGTTTTGTTGAGAGGCGCAGTTTTTCGGCAATAACTCAATAACGGTATAGGTAACACTTATGTACCTACTTCTGGTAATGTTGAATTTTTTTTTTGTGAAAAGTATTTATTAAGCGTACGTACCTAACCTTTGTAAACTTTTCATATTTTTTGGAAATACCAATTAAGCGACTTATGGCCGATTATTTCCGATCACATTTACGTCATTGAAATTGCTTGGAAACCTTAGTATTTTTAAAGGAACTGTCCAAATACCTATGTGCCACACGTTGATGTTTACTGAAAAAAAAAAATCTTGTTACATGTTGGAGTTGAAGTGCCGAATGCCGGGGGGCATAAAGAAATATTTATTTTGTTAGTTAAGTAGCGGCTTATACAAAGACACCGTATACTTACGCTCCAAATTTCATCAATATACTTCATGCTGTTTTTGAGTAAAATGCCTGTGACGCCTGTGACATACGGAAGGGACGGGTGGCCATGACGAAACTAGGTAGGGTTCTGTTTTCGCTATTTTGAATACGTAACCCTAAAAAGGCGTCACACCGGCCGTGGGTCATATAAAATAAATTACACAAACCATTTCGGCCCAGTTGTGACCCTCAATAACTTAAAATCTAGGTATTTGACCTGCAATGTCGCGTGTCTTGTAAGACCAGTTTCTAATTAGGCACCAAATCCTAAATTTGATTAAAAAGCCTCTAAGGTACCTTTCACAAAATATTGACATCCGAAAATTACTATTTTTATCACTGACTGACTGACTCACTCACTCATCAAAATGGCTCACTACTTCCAGGTGACTTAAGATTCTTAAGAAGCTGATACTATAAAGGTGTAATTTGGCATAATGAGGTAAACATTACATAAATTACACCTACCTATTAATCACGTCAAAAAAGTGGTTCAGTAAATTCTTAAAACATATATTTCTAGGGTTCCACCAGTGGGGATGTTTTTAGGGTTCCGTACCAAAAAGGTACAAAAGGAACCCTCATGGTGCGACTCTATCTGTCTGTCTGTCTGTCCGACTATTAAAGCGCCATATCTCAAAAACTACTTATGCTAACTATTTGAAATTTGGAATATTTATAAACATGGTCGGCCCACATGTACTGCACAGGATATATTTTAAAATATATTTTTATGTTCTAAAAAAACGACGAATATGAGGGGGGTAAAAATTGAAAGTCTAGCTACTGGGTCAAATGGGGTATCATATGAAAGGGCTTAACCTGCACATTATTGAACAATTTTTTTATTGTGTTTGGTATTTGTTTTATTAAGGAAAATGTGAAAAAAACACCATTCCCCCCTTTGTCTCCGAAGTTTACCAATCGAAAATTTTGAAATTTTCACAATTTGTATTAATAAACATAAATTTTGTACGGAACCCTCGGTGCGCGAGTCCGACTCGCACTTGGCCGGTTTTTTTTCTCGTCAATCCTGTGGTGTGCGGTGTCGTTGGGTTCGGTACGTAAGGCAGGTACAGTCACCAGCATCAATATTTGCCGTAACAAAGCGGGCGAAAATATCTGACACGTCCTAACTTCCCTAGAAAGTGAGTCGTACATACCTATTTAAAAAATACTGCGATTTGTAAACACCTTTTGCGCCATAGGTATGAGTAGGTAAGTAGAATCCATTCGTTCGTTCTGTAGTTACAGACGACCAAGCATTTATACCTAAAAGTACCCACCTACTGAAAATTCTTTCCTTGGAGTGGGGGCTACGGAATCTTACACTGAGAATAGTTCGACAGGTGCTGGTCCGGTTTTTCGTATTTCCAGGAACAACTGAATATTCACAGATAGGTAGATCTATGATGGACGACGGTAGACAGATCTATGATATGATAGGTATGGGTATGACTTTCTTACTCGCGAACGTTTCTAGTTTATTTATTTATGAAAAGAGTTTTATATACACATCTATATATATATATACAGGGTGTTTGGTAACAGGATGCAAAGTTGAAAGGAGGTGATAGCTTAGGGCATTTAGAACATTTTAAGCGATATATGTGTTAGGCAAATGTTATTAGTTTTTTTTTATTTAAGTTTTAAGATTTTTCTGGGAAAACTCCAAAATTTCAGACTACATCGACAATAGTACTTTTTTTACTGTAGGTAGCATTTTTTGTAATTTTTTTTGTATTGTGCTATGTTTATCGTACACCATAAAAGTTATTTGAAACATCTGTGTCTAAAGAAAAAAAAACTACAGCGATTTAAAAATTTAATAACATGAAAAAAAAATCATTTAAGTGTTTTCTAAGGACGATTAAAAAGAAACTAAAATAGCCCCGGTTCTTCAAATCATTTAAGAAACATTCTTGACTATTGCCCTTTCATTTAAGCTATCGAGCACGACTGTAGCTATCGTATCTTTAAAAATAAGCCACTTAAACCAACTAGAGAGCTAAAATGTTTCACTCTACTTGTGATACTTGTGACGAATCTAATTATGATTTTGTAATAAAACATTGGTTCTTAATACTAAGTTGGCGTTTACCTGACATTTGAAATGTTTTGAAAGGGTTAAGTGCAGTGGACAAAACTGTCACATGCAATTTTAATAAACAAAGGTTCGCGGTGGTGTGAAACAAAAGGGACCGATAGCGGCGGGCGGCGTTTAACAAAGATGACTCAGCCGTTTTACCTTTGAAAATAAGCTACCTGAACTGATAAGAGGGAATTTGTATTTCTTTTTAGTTACGACGAAATCAAACAAAAGCATAAAAGTTAAGTTATTTATTTCCACACTTAATTTAAAAACAAGAAACAATCATCGATCGTTTTCAAAATGGGACCCGCCGTTTCGAATACAAGCACGAGCCCGTTCTTATTTCCGTGGTGGTTGTTCCGAGAGTCATTTCTTACCTTTTATTAATTTCCTCTTCTGTGTAAGCTAGCTCCTTAGCCCGGCCCCAAACGAAATAATCAAGTGGAGTTAAATCGGGTGACCGAGCGGGCCAAGGGATTCGTCCGCCTCTGCCGATCCAACCGTCAGGGAAACAGTTATTTAGGTGGTCCCTTACAGCCAGGGAGTAATGGGCGGGACAACCGTCGTGCTGGAATGTCACAGCACCGGGCAGCTGGTCCTCGTCAATAAGCCCGGGCAAATCGTTTTGAAGAAATTCCAAATAATTTACACCATTTACATTATCTGGCAAAAAATGTGGCCCAATAAGGACTCTGCCGATTATTCCAGCCCACACGTTGAGGGAAAACCTTCTTTGGAAGGACTTTTGCTTTCTCCAATGTGGATTATTGTTTTTATCAGCCCATTGGTGAAGGTTGTGAAAATTCGTGATCCCTTCCTGGGAAAATTGGGATTCATCGGTCCAAAGAATACTTCTTAAAAAGCGTTGCTCTTCGATGTCAGCAATGAGTAAAAATCGACAGAAGTCTACTCGACGTGCAGGGTCTCCTTCCTCCAGTCCTTGAACTCCGGTGCCGTGAAAAGGATATTTTCCCTCGCGATGCATGGTACTCCATACTATCCATATGGACATGTCAAGATTACGAGCTACCACTCTGACGCTCGTAGTCGGATCCTCTGCAAATGCCCGTACAACATCGTCCTCCAAATCAGGGCGATTACGTCCTGGGTTCCCTCCACGTTGCCCAGCAATACCATTTTCACGTAGTCTTCGGAATGAGGTGTAAAACACTCACATTAGGCAACCTCCGGTTTGGAAAACGCTCTTGGTATAACCGTAGAGCCATTGCTCCATAACCGTCAGCTCTGCAGTACATGTAGACAACATGTAGACAATGTCGGCGCATTCTTCGTTCGTAAACTACATGTTTACAACGAAGGAATCGTAATTACACGTGAAGGAGCGCCTACGGCAGCTACAACTTGACACGGTAAATTTTGGATGACGGAGGAAATAAAAACACAATGAACGTCTAACCGCAACTGAAGCTGTAATTAGACTAAATTAGTAGTTTTTGCATAAATACGCAAGTAGCAAATCAGTTTATCTTTAACAATAAAGCATAATGAAACGGCTGGAGTCATCTTTGTTAAACGCCGCCCGCCGCTATCGGTCCCTTTTGTTTCACACCACGCGAACCTTTTTTTATTAATATTGCATGTGACAGTTTTGTCCACTGCACTTAACCCTTTCAAAACATTTCAAATGTCAGGTAAACGCCAACTTAGTATTAAGAACCAATGTTTTATTACAAAATCATAATTAGATTCGTCACAAGTATCACAAGTAGAGTGAAACATTTTAGCTCTCTAGTTGGTTTAAGTGGCTTATTTTTAAACATACGATAGCTACAGTCGTGCTTGATAGCTTAAATGAAAGGGCAATAGCCAAACATGTTTTTTAAATGGTTTGAAGAACCGGGGCTATTTTAGTTTTTTTTTACCGTCCTTAGAAAACACGTAAATCATTTTTTTTCATGTTATTTAATTTTTAAATCGCTGTAGTTTTTTTTTCTTTAGACACAGATGTTTCAATTAACTTTTATGGTGTACGATAGACATTTCACAATACAAAAAAAAATACAAAAAATGCCTACAGTAAAAAAAGTACTATTGTCGATGTAGTCTGAAATTTTGGAGTTTTCCCAGAAAAATCTTAAAACTTAAAAGTAAAAAAATCTGATAATATTTGCCTAACACATATATCGCTTAAAATGTTCTAAATGGCCTAAGCTATCACCTCCTTTCAACTTTGCATCCTGTTACCAAACACCCTGTATACATATATCGACGGCAAAAAGCGGAAACGTAGAGTAACATTGAGCTATTATTACTACGTATAGAGAAGACGGCGCGAACGAAATCTGTGCTACATAAGCGCGGCAGTGCGGGGCGCGCGCCGTCATACTGTCATAGGCGCGACACTTAGGTAACTGGGGCCGGCCGACTGCAGTTGAACGGAACACTAAGTGATTGGGCGGCGTCTTCTCTATATCTAGTAATCGAAAACAAAAAACGGAATCCATTGGCGGTTACTACGTTTCCGCTTTTCGCCGTCGATATATAAGATAGACTATCTATACTAATCCATACTAATACTACAAATCCGAAAGCAACTATTTGTCTATCTGAATGGGTAGTGCGAGGCCCTGGGAGGGACATAGGATAGGTCCTTATATCCCGGAAATCATTCCTTAAGCGGGAGAAAAGGGGGGCCGAAATATGTATGGGAAAATTGGAGAATCAAACATTTCTCAAGTAGGTAAGGGATATGAAATTCTTCATAGCTAATTATACTTTTACATAGGTATAACATAGGCTACTCAATTCTTGGTAACGCGGGCGAAGCCATGGCCCATGGGTAAATGCAATGTGGGACCTACTATTATGGTTATAAAAATGAAATGTCTGTAGCGTACATTAAACGTATTTTCTAGCTAGACGTGTTTGCAAACTAGTAAGTAGGTTTATTTTCGTCTGGAAAAATAACAATTGGTAGTGGTAGAGAAACCAATTCTATTCTTTCGCTATCAGTGTATTACTATATAGAGGTAGGTACCTACATGCCCATTAAAATCCCTCGAAGAGAGTGGCAGCGACGCATAAATTGCTTTCTGATTCTGACCGTATTCATCCTTTACCTTTCGATCGACGTCTGCGCTCTCAAGGGATATTATGAATAAAAACACCTCACAGGTCAAACGAACACTGTGTGCATACATATATGTATTGTGAAATATGAAGGAGTATACATGACACTTCATACATATTTTTTTACTCACTACCGGATTAGGTGATCAATGATGAAATCAGATTAATTAAGTAACACACGATTTTATTTTGTTCTGTCTGTCTGTCTGTCTGTCTGTCTGTCTGTCCGTCCGTCCGTCCGCCCGTCTGTCCGTCCGTCCGTCCGTCCGTCTGTCTGTCTGTCTGTTACCTCTTCACGCTTAAACCGCCGAACCGATTTGAGTCCCGGGGACGGTCATAGGCTACTTTTATCCCGGAAGAATACCCTTATCCGCGATAAACGAATTTAAGGCGGACAAAGTCGCGGGCAAAAGCTATCTTTAATATATCTACGAATTAAGACTAGCGTGGACTCGACATTATAGACTATAAACAAAACTACTGACTGAAACTGAAAGAAAAGAGAGTCAAAATCAAGTCAGTTCAGTTCGTTCAGTTGACTGTTGACTGACAATCTCCGGAAATTACATACTAAAGAGTAGCCGACAACTCTGACATTAGTCGGGAAAGTTTTATTTCGTCGCTTATCTAACAACACCGCGCAAGTCTTTCATGTTAAATAAGTGACGATTAGCTATTGTTTTAAATTAAATTTTATCGTCCACATTTAAGCAATGTCAAAAGAAATCTTTATAAGATATCGTCGATAACAGGCCAGATATAAATATTATTTTTCTTTTAAGAGCCCATTCACACGCCTGCACTGCATCATTCTGATGCCGGCACCACACAGCGCCATATTCGTCAAACATTTGTTTTGCATCTCTTTTGTTGTCTATGTCAAATGAAAGGGATATAATATATGCATTGTAGTAGGAAATTTAAGCTAAATGATATCGTTTTTGACATGTATTAAATTAATTTGAATGACGTCGTTTTGACATACATTGTAGTAATATTTTCTTCTGTTTCCGCGATTATTACTCATTGAAATAAAACAATTTAACGGATTATATCGCGTATATTATCTCATTTTAGTTCCCGACGTTTCGGAAGCTTTCCAGCTTTCCATGGTCACGGGAGGACTGAACGGGAACTAAAATGAGATAATATACGCGATATAATCCGTTAAATTGTTTTATTTCAATACATTGTAGTAGTTAATTTGAATGAAATCCTTTTGACATACGTTGATGTAGTGTAGATATTGAATAAGATAAGTGTTTAGTACCTAAGGACTTACATTATACGCCCTAACAGGGTGTCATGTATCTACTACCTATAATTAACATCTCCTGTGATAAACATGGCTTGTAATGTTGAATAAATGAATAAATGAATAATACGATTGTTCGGCGCATACGGCGCAGTGTGGTGCTAACATGAGGGCTGTTCTCGCTTGCAATCGAATATAAATACAACTTTTGCGTAATTGAAAATAATACTATATCTTTATTCAATAAGTTTAGATTTTTTTTACTGAATTGTGTCGTTACAAATATGAAGTTTAATATGTATTGAGCCTGTAAATCGAGTCACAAAAAATGCGGCAAATTTGAAAAATCATCAGCTGGCAATACGAAATGTATAGAAACATGTTTTTAAGTCAAATTGTTGCCAGATAAATAATCTTAATAAAATCCTTTTGTTAACACTCGCTGGTTAAACTAGTGTACGATGGATAATATTAAGAATTCAACGATCGTCTTTAAAAACAGATATATGTATGTATGTCTGCAATAGAACCAGTGTGAAGACTAGCATAAGAATAAAAATACGATACTCTTTGACTAGTATGACTGAAACGAAGTTCGTATCGCGGCGTCGCCGTAGTCACGCAAATACATTTTAACACGAAAGCTAAGGCTCTCCCGTATTAAGACTCCAACTTCGAATTTAGAACGTCGGACTTTCTTAACTGCTTAGTTTTGCGTTACGCCCTGCCCCTAGTATATTATTTTAGCTTTGGCCCTGCCTCAACTATATAGTGTATACAACCAGGTTAAGGGTCCGTTCTAAAACGAATACGTATAACAAAAAAGAAAAACTTTCCTTCTGACAAAATTATAATCAGAATCTACTGTCGTTTCGGTGTCCTTTATTTTGTTAATGATATAAAAGTAGTTTTTAGAAACACAATTTTCTTGTTTTATTTATTTTCAACGCCTTACTTTTTTATTTTAATCTATTTCATTTAGAACTGTGCTTCGTATTGCAATTTGCATCATTACACGTCGACTTCAAAGTTCAGTATTGACAATGATGACAATCAAAGAATGACAGTGGCGTTTATTATCATATTTACCGGCTGGTCCAGCTGATCTCATGTTTTAGTTCCATTTAGGGAATTTGATTCGAATTCGGATAAAATTGTTTAATTTTATTGGAAGTTCTTTACCCTGAAACTTACTTCTTTTTAATCCATATTGTGTGTGATACTTAGAGTTTTAAATATAGGAAGTCATTAAGATTATAAATATGTCCAAACCCGCTTTAATGTTTCATCCAATCATAAGTTCGATCCAAAGAATAGCTCTTTATGAAACGAAAGCGGTAAGTATCATTATTTCTTTTCGCGTTAATATTAGAATTCTTCAATATGCTGCTCATACAAGGCAAACATAGACTTTACTGTTTGTCTGTTTAGATTCAAGGCATTGATAAGAAGGGGCGTCATAACATTATTTTGTTCCAGAGATTTTACCTAATCGGTTCAAATAATACTCAAACTAGATTCCGGGTGTTAAAAATTGATAGAACAGACTCCAAAGAGCTAGCGCTTATAGATGATAAAGTGGAATACAACAAACAGGAGATACATCAGCTGCTGAACATGATCGGCTGCGGGAACCGCGCAGGAAAGACCTCCGGCTTCAACAAGCTTGTCTCTGCATTTGGGATAGTTGGTAAAGAAAATATGATTTAATTCGCTTACCTGTTTACTACTTGGGGTGGGTACAGCCTGTCTTGCTCTTCCTTACATCTTTTCTCTGTCACTTGTATCAGATGTGATAGAGCTGTATTGAAGAAAAATATATTCCACATATTTGTAGTTTTAACTCTTGACCTCCAAAGTTGGCAAAACACATCATCGCAAATTCATGGCACTGACACCAGGGTCTGCATGTGCCAACTAAATTTCATGGTTCAAAAACTCCGAATATAAATTAATACCTCTTTCTGCGCTCAATATTTTGGTTTTGATAACTTTTTGTTGTTGTAATAGATTCATTTTGTTTTATTACTGTGGCATCTGTGTTCACATCATATTACTTCACTTCATGGTGCTCCATATGTTACCTGACATTTTATTCATTTGTACATTGTGAGATTTTTATCTTTGTAGGTTTTATCAGATTTTTAGAGGGCTATTACATCATTCTGGTGAGGAAAAGAAGGAAAATAGCTATGATTGGTTCTCATTCTATTTACAAAATCGAAGATACCTCAACAATATACATTCCAAGTGATAGTAACAAGCCACAACACCCGGACGAACAGAGATACTTGAAAATGTTCCTTGCAATAGACTTGTCCACCAACTTCTATTACAGCTATAGCTATGACATTACACATACTTTGCAAATGAACATGGCCCCTCCTCGGAAATTGGCACCGGCTTTGTTTCCTGAACCAGTCACTGCAGCTGTGTACCGATCTAACTTACACTCAAAGTCAGAAGAAAATTATGAAGAAAAGTGCACTTGCTTAGGGCAAGATGATGATGAAGATATATTTGAAACTTGGAAAAAGCAGTTGCAACAGAGGCAGCAAAGTTCCGGGTAAAAACATTATTACATCTTTACCTCACTGTAACAATTTGTGAGGGAGTTTAGTAAAACGTCCCGCTTTGTCGATTCTAGTTTCGGAGTTACGGGCAGTTTAGTGAAATATGGCAAAACCTACCGAAAATCGACTTTCAATGAAAACTGATAGAGCATACTGTAACAAACCTATTATTTTGATGTCAATCCATAAATGACCAATTTAAGCACCTTTTTAAGGCCTCAAAGTTTAGTGCCCAGTGTCCCACTTTGTCGAATACCGAAAAAAATCGTCGATATCATATATGTGCCTTTTATAGGGAAACATTTCTACTTTGTCGATATGGAGTGATGAGTAGTTTGTAATATAAGAAAGCATAAGCTATCTTTCGGTGAAAAAATTATGTCTCTAAGTGCTATAGTTTTTTTTTTTTAAATCTTCAAACTTGCATAGGTGAAAAAGCGACAATTCAGAAAACGTTGGTTAAAGTTTGGGACCGCAAAAAACACACTTGTACTTTGAAGTTATGGAGTGGTTAGTATCAAATGAATTGGCATACTTTAAGGATTTCAAATTAGTCAAAATCATGTATTTATCCTTAGTAGTTTGAATGTTACGGAGACTTGAACATAAAAACCCGCAGATTCATCATTAAAGTTGTATTATTAATGTATGCTCATGCTAAAAAAGACAAAAATAATGCTATGGATCCCTTTAGTTAGTTATTATGTCAAAAAGTTAATAAAAAATTAATTGAAAATACAGCATAAAAAATATGAATAAAAAATAGAAGATTGTTTGACAAGTGGCTAAAATAAGCCATTATTAGGACACAAAGTGATTATTTGGATGAGCTCACCAAGTAAGCGAGGACTGTTTGAGGAGGTTTGTAACGAGTATGTAGCTGTCCGCAAGTTATTTTTTTTCAGTGTCATTGAAATTTGTATGGGATTATATTTCTTTTAAACCCTAGGAGCTAAATGTACTATTTTAGTCTCACTGCACGAAGCGAATATGACGTACTTTTTGAGCAGGAGAAAAGAAAAATACGAAATATGAATAGTAGGGTTGGGTAACCATCGATAATGGACTTTTTTATCGATGATTCCGCTAAATAAAAAACAGTATTATTTTAAAAAATATAATTAACCGATAGATATTAAATAACATTTATATAAATACTAACTTGAAAAACATTACACCTATGTTTTAAAAGCTGATTTTATACTTGTAGTATTTTTTTACCGTATGTCCATACGAACGAAACCAAACCGTCCAAGTGGGACACTAAATTTGAGTCGGAAATAAATTCCCTTCAAATTCCGTAAAAAAAAGATCAAAAAAACGACATTAGTATCAATGACTATTAGATTAACAATAACAAACCTTTATCTCATACATAAAATGGGATAAATATACCAAACACATACTTTTCACTGAACAAGCACTAAAGTTTAGTAAATCGACAAAGTTGGACGCTACCTATAGAAAATCACTAAACTTTATAATGGATAAAAAAGTACTTAGAATTTGATATTAATACTTTTTATGCTTGATAAGTGTGTTTTTTAAGTAATCTTATGTTATGTATTAAAAATACACTTGTCATTTGTTTTTTTTATGCTGTACTTTTCAATTCTGTTTTTCTTAACTTTTTGAAATAATAACTAACTAAAGGGATCCATAGAATTATTTCTGTCTTTTTTGGCATGAGAATAAATTTATAAATACAACTTTAATGATAAATCTGCATGTCATGTTATAAATATAGAAAATAAACCCATATTCAGGATTGACATATTTTCGTTCTCTTTTTATGTTCAAGCCTCCATAACATACAAACTACTAATGTTAAATCCTTAAAGTATGCCAATTTATTTGATACTAACCACTCCATAACTTCAAAGTACAAATGTGTTTTTTGCCGTCCCAAACTTTAACCATCGTTTTCTCAGTTGTCGCTTTTTCACTTTTGCAATTTTGAAGACTTAAAAAAAGATAACGATAGCACCTAGAGACATATATCTTTCACCAAAAGATAGCGTATGATCTGTAGTATTAGGAACTACTCATAACTCCATATCGACAAAGTGGGACCTTTTCCCAAAAACTGTCACATTTCATTCTCATTTACTCTAATTTTTACGTAATTTAAGCTTACCTTCACAGTACAAATTAAATATAAATATTTAATATATTGTCCATACTTACATAAAAATTAATAATTATTAAATTCTTAATTTCTAGATCTCAGTCCAGGCCCAGTTTAGAATTTGGTGTCCGTTCTGTGCCGGAGTGGCGATTTGTTTGGAATAGCCACCTACTGTCTCCTGTGCACTCGCAGCTGCACCCTGATTGGATCCTGTATATTGTACATGGCTTCATTGAACAGAGCAACCTCAATATCTTTGGCCGACCAGTTTATGTCACCCTTGTAGCCAGAAGGAGTAACAGATATGCAGGCACTAGGTTTTTGAAAAGAGGGGCAAACATGCATGGAGATGTGGCTAATGAAGTAGAAACGGAGCAAATTGTTCATGATTCTATGGTGTCTTCATTTACTAATGGCAGGTATGAAAAACCAAATTGCATTATTTTTATTATTGAAGTAAGGTTATTCTCTTTTTTAAGTACTTATGGATGATATTTTCTCAATTGTTTTTAGCTTTAGTTCCTTTGTCCAAATGCGGGGTTCAATACCAAGTTATTGGTCTCAGGATATCTCTAAAATGGTTCCAAAACCGGCCATCTCTATTGATCTGAGTGATCCATTTGCTGAGATACCTGGGAAACACTTCAATAATTTAATGAGGAGATATGGATCTCCGATTATGATACTGAATCTAGTGAAGAAAAGAGAGAAGAAGAGGCATGAATCCCTGCTGACTGATGTGATCAGTAACGCAGTGAAGTATCTAAACCAGTTCCTACCTCCCGAGCATGCCATTCAGTATTTCCATTTGGACATGGCTAGGATGAACAAAGGGGCAGATGCTAAGGTTTTGGATAAGTAAGTAGATTAGTGTTTGACATAGTCATCTTCTAATATTTCCTGTTTCCTGTGTGTGGGCTGGTTTCACTTTCAATTAATTAATAAAGGTGTCATGGTCTTCTTGCTTTGTGAAACTCTCGTTCTACTTAAAAGTCTAACATCGGACTAACGGATGACGCAAGGTGAACTGATGGAGCTATTTTTATTTGCAAACAAATAAGTGGCTATTAACTGTATATCTATTATTAACAAACAGACTGTTACATTGCACATTACTTTGTATCCAGGCTAGCCCTATTCGCGCGCGCAGCGGTGCGGCGCACGGGCGTGTTCCTGAGCCCGGGGCGGCGCGGCGCCGAGCGGGACGAGGGCAGCGCCGAGTGGGACGAGGGTGGCACCAAACGGGACGAGGGTGGCACCAAACGGAACGAGGATGGCGCCGAGCGGGACGAGGGCAGTGCCGAGTGGGACGAGGGCGTCGCTGAGCCGGACGAGGGCGGCGCGCGCGGGCACCAGCGCGGCCGCCTGCAGGCCGGCCTCGTGCGCGTGAACTGCGTCGATTGCCTCGACCGCACCAACACCGCGCAGTTCGCCATCGGCAAGTGCGTGCTCGCACACCAGGTCTGTTAGCACTTATAAATTACTTATAAATACTAGAAGGGCACAGTAACTTCGTTCGCGGAGGAGAAACGTCATAACCCCTCTTTTGTTCTTCAGCTTAGTCGGGTAAAAAGTATCCTATAACTACCTAGAGATACCCAGTAACCCGTGCCGCGTATCCGTTTAGCCGATTTGGCGTGATGAAGCCACGACACATATACAAAAAATAAAAATAAAATACAATTATACATATTTCGATTCAGTAACCTTCAAATAGTCGGATAGGTTTTTTTTTTTAATGGACAGACATTTAATTTTTACTACTATAAAGTAATCCCATTAAAGGTATAAGATTAAATCATCTAAGCTAATTTTTTTGTACATTGTGATTAAGGTGTTATATACATTGATTGGTCAGACCATGACGCCCTGTAAGGGCACACAAACACTTATTACTAACATGCATAATATTAAAATACATTGTTTTCAGCATTACGTAAATAATAGTAAAAAATTATAAGAAATATGTTTAGTGTTCATTTTACAATGTTTTACTACGGAAATTTAATTTTATAATTTAATTTATTGAGATATTTATTTATATTTTATAATGTCATTAACGTAAGTTTTGAATTTTAAAATAATAAATAGGTTACTTATTAACAATTTAAATAAGTTATTTCTAATGTACCATTATTTATAAAATCGTCAACAGAGTAATAACACTTCTCAATTAATAATTTCTCGAGTCTATTTTTAAAAGTTAATTCATTTCTTTCTTGTTTAATTGAATCTGGAATTTTATTAGTAATTATAATAAATTTATAATGTGGACTATTTTTATACATAGCCAAGTTAGCTCTAGGTAGTAATAACTTATTTCTATACTGCTTTCAGGTTGTCACAACCTCTTTCTTCTTTTCAAATAAATAAGGGTTTTCACGCACAAAAAGAGCTGCTTGCAATATATAAATACACGGCAGAGTCAATACTTTATGTAGAATGAAGTATGGACGGCAGCTATTGGGGATACGCACGTTAGCCAAGATACGGATGCACTTCTTCTGCATTACAAACAGTTGTTGGGCTTCAGTACTAAGTACCTCTCTTTAATGACTACCACTAACGCCATCTATTGCCTTTTGCTTGAAAACCAAATTCTAAAATTTAACATGAATACATCCGTTGATCTGAGAGATACCATTGACATATGCGAGCTTCAACATTTTTTTGCATTAAACGCATGGATTTTTAAGTATGTTGTTTTTCCTAGTTATACGCCCTTGGCCTGATAGGCGAGCCGGTGATCGAGTTCGACTCGGACTGCGCGCGGCTGCTGGAGGGGCTGTACGAGGACCACGGCGACACGCTGGCGCTCCAGTACGGCGGCTCGCAGCTGGTGCACAGGTACAGTGAACACGGCGCTACTTATCACACGCGTTAATGTCGCATTTCTATGACATTTTATCATTTAATCTAAGAATTATGCTTTTACCAGAGTGGTTGAATCCAATTTTAAATGCAAGTAACCTACCTTACAACACGTTAAGTTATTGCGTAACTAAGAAATTGAAGCATTAATAGTCCAAATACGCATTTTGTAAATACTCTGCTGGTTGTAGATATCGCAATCGCACTTCAAAGGGATCATTTAGGTCGTGGGTGTCGGGTTCAAAACTTATATAGTTAACATGTGTAGTTTTTAATAGATATTTTTTTTTATCAATAATAAAAAAATATCTTAAAAACCGGAGGAGCAATAGTATTCTTGATTCTGTTGGAATTGTGGCTTGACTAAAGATTCCACGGTATATAATGTAAGTGCCAAACGACTAAATTTTATGACATGGTGCATAGATGGCGCACTTGCAGCGCAACTACAGTACCACTAGCGCCATCTTTGCTAAAACAGGGTACTAATTTGTTTATTACCAATAAATAGCGAGCCCCGTAAATAGTGACACATACAGTGGCCTGAGGGCAACATCGGTGCGGAGCGCTAAGGCTGGAGAGGTGTCACTGGACTTTCTACCGAAGCCAACTCGCCACTTTCGTTCCACCCGGGACTCAGGTACGTGGGATCCTTACTCCCCAACAGCTCGCCACAAGCTGCGCTGTGTTAACATTATTATGGTGTATATCGCCTTGAGTCACGGGCTCGTACGTCTCAGATTTATGAGAAGATTGCGTGGGGATATGGATCCAACACGTAGAGGCCATTTCGAGAAATTTGCTGTGACTGTACTTCTGCTGGGACTCGCTCCTGATCATATCAATAAGAGAATACGTCCATGAGCAATTCCCAGCAGATGTTGGAACTATTGATTTTAAAGGAAAGAGATTGGCATGTTCATTTCCTTTGATCAAAGCTCCTTAAATAAAGATATAAAAAAAGGAAAGAGATATTGGGCTATGAGATTGTAGTTTGGATGAATAAATGTTTGGGCCATTGTAATAGGAATATGCCACCCGCCATAACTACCAATCGATCGTTATCTGTGGCGAGTGGTGGGTGGTGACTCGAATTACGGTAAATATCAAGGCACTGCGAACAAACACATACAGGAAAACTTAAAATAAGTTCGATTTAGGCGACGTAACTCCGTAATTATGAATATTATTGCTAATATTTTTTTATCTTTTGATTGTACTACATTGTATTTTAATGTTAATGAAATGAAATGAATACGTCGAGATGATTATGAATAAATGGAATATGAATATAAGAATACGAATCGTTACGAAGAATAAAAATAATCTAAAAACCCGAAAAAAAGTGTTACCCAGTATTAGATATACAAAAGAAAGTGTTACCCAGTATTAGATATACAAAAGAAAGTGTTACCCAGTATTAGATATACAAAAAAAAGTGTTACCCAGTGTTAGATATACAAAAGAAAGTAAATTCCATAATATTAAATCGTATATCGTCGTAGCACTCGCAGCACTATACAATATAGAAATTGGGATGATGACTTTGTTTGGGATTCTGTTTTTCGTAAGGATCAAATGTCTACATGGTACTAAATATAAATTTAGTGGGTACTCTAAAAGTCAGAAATGTCAGTTAACATTTGGCATTCCTACAGTTACACCCACTGATAACGCTCGATACTAATTGCTACTCAAGTATAACGTCTTTCTTGAGTTGGCATACATTCTTTATTTCATGATGCATTGGTATCTTTTTAATCACTAGCTTATGCCCGCGACTTCGTTCGTTTTAAATTAGTTTATCGCGGATAAGGGTATTTTTCCAGGATAAAAAGTAGCCTATGTTAGTCCCCTGGACTCAAACTATCTCCATACCAAATTTCATTCCAATCGGTTCAGCCTTTTAAGCGCGAAGAGGTAACAGACAGACACACTTTCACATTTATAATATTAGTATGGATCTAACTGTAGTTAGATGCTGTAAAATTTGACATGTCGACACCTTTAGACTCAATGAGCGTAAACGCCGCACAAATCAATGCGTATCTACACGCGCTCTGAATCTAAAGGTATCGATGTGGCACCATCCCTATTTCAGGATCAAAACGTACCGGAAAACAGCGCCCTGGGCGTCCCACGGCAACGACATCATGCAGACGCTGAGTCGCTACTACTCCAACACGTTCTCCGACGCGGAAAAGCAGAACACCATGAACCTGTTCCTGGGCCTCTTCATCCCGGACGCCTCCAAGCCGCCCATATGGGAGTACCCGAGCGACTACTACCTACACCACCCCGAGGCTATGGTGTATATACCGAGGAACAAGTATGTTATAGTCTGACTGTTGACCTATGCGTATTTTTGGTAAAAAAGAAACGTCAGAAATGAATTTTTGACGTGTTTTCACACACACGTGTTTACAAATCATATTCAATATTTTGATTAGTTTTTCCGTGCGCTCGTCTACCGCCTACCATCCGCCCTTTCTTATCGTGATGATCTTATGCGCGACGACCCAGTTAATCAGTCGGCTTATAATTGACTAGGATTTTCCTGCGACTTCGCTCGCGTGCCCTTGTATTTTATTTATCCCATGGGAACCCTGCCTTTTTTCGGGATAAAAACTATCCTATGTTCTTTCTAGAGTCTCAAAATATCTCCATACCAAATTTCATCTAATTTGGTTTAGCGGTTTTAGCGTGAAGAGCAAGGACCAATAAAACAAGATGACTGACAGTTGCCATACTTTGGATCGTGTTCTATTTCATTTATTTCATGTTAAAATAACAGTATAATTTGCCTTAGTCAAAACTATAAGTATTTGCAACATGATCGTCATCTAAAACAATAAAAAATAATTAAAATAACCGTTAGAATGTCAAACGCAAAAGAAATAAATTAATAAAACGATTTAAAATAATATGTTAACATTATAAAGTGTAAATAATAAACAGACAAAGATATCATATATCACCCGAAGGGATCATTTACTTCTTGATAAACAAAATAACATACAACGATTAGTTCGTAAATAGCTAATAATAAATAAATCGTAACATTTAAATACTGTGTCACGCTTGCAAAGTTGAATCATTGTAAAAAATAATTCTTATACATAAATGGCGTCGTACATATCGGGAAACGGCTTTTTGTATGGAGATGGTCAGTCCTCTTGTTATAATGGTCCAAGGTGAAGCGGTAACAGACAAAGTTAATTTCAAAATTGTTGAGAATTGTCGGTATTCGTATTTAATTTGTATGTACAAAAATGAATCCCATGCAATTTGAACTTATACCACAGCATGTTTGCTGTTACTGTCATCGGTATAATAATTAATTCAAATGGAGTTTATAATTAGTCGCGAGGCGGCGCGGCGTCAGTAGTACAAGTCTTTTTAAATGTTATTGGTTATGGGAACAAACTACATATTTGATTCCGCATTTATTAAACTACTAACCATAATAGTATTGCAATAACGTTAGTAAAACATCGTCAAACCTTCTCGTCACCTATCCGTCTCTTTCAGATCATTAACAAAATGGTGGGACGACGATGTGCTGAAGTACCTACCGCTGCCGACCAACGAGATGCGCAAACTGTGCTGCGAGATCATCGGCATGCAGGGTGACGGCGGCGCGCTCGAGATGGTCGACACCTACCACGACTACAACCGCCCCTTCGAGTACACGGTCTTCGCCGAGTGCTACGAGTTCAAGGTGCGCGTGTAGGCAGAGAGAGGCATGCGGGCGGGGCGCGCTCGAGATGGTCGACACCTACCACGACTACAACCGCCCCTCCGAGTACACGGTCTTCGCCGAGTGCGACGAGTTCAAGGTGCGCGTGTAGGCAGAGAGAGGCATGCGGGCGGGGCGCGCTCGAGATGGTCGACACCTACCACGACCACAACCGCCCCTTCGAGTACACGGTCTTCGCCGAGTGCGACGAGTTCAAGGTGCGCGTGTAGGCAGAGAGAGGCATGCGGGCGGGGCGCGCTCGAGATGGTCGACACCTACCACGACCACAACCGCCCCTTCGAGTACACGGTCTTCGCCGAGTGCTACGAGTTCAAGGTGCGAGTGTAGGCAGAGAGGCATGCGGGCGGGGCGCGCTCGAGATGGTCGACACCTACCACGACTACAACCGCCCCTCCGAGTACACGGTCTTCGCCGAGTGCGACGAGTTCAAGGTGCGCGTGTAGGCAGAGAGAGGCATGCGGGCGGGGCGCGCTCGAGATGGTCGACACCTACCACGACTACAACCGCCCCTTCGAGTACACGGTCTTCGCCGAGTGCTACGAGTTCAAGGTGCGCGTGTAGGCAGAGAGAGGCATGCGGGCGGGGCGCGCTCGAGATGGTCGACACCTACCACGACCACAACCGCCCCTTCGAGTACACGGTCTTCGCCGAGTGCTACGAGTTCAAGGTGCGAGTGTAGGCAGAGAGAGGCATGCGGGCGGGGCGCGCTCGAGATGGTCGACACCTACCACGACTACAACCGCTCCCGCGAGTACACGGTCTTCGCCGAGTTGTATAGATCTCGTATACAGGTCAACACGTATTTCTTATGCAATTAATATAACCTGTTTAGTTTGTGTTGTCTGTTTGGGAATCCCTTTTGGTTTGTCAGTCAGACAAAGAAATCTCGAGTTCAATCCTCACTTGAGCAAAAAATATATCTGTAAAATATATGCAAAAAAACGGCTTAAAAATGTGCGCAAGATCCTAAGCAGATACAGACAAACGGGTAAGTTTGCAATTTGTTCAAATTCGTATGTATACTATGTATGTGTGTATATACAATTTAATAAATAAATAACCTAAACAGAGGGCTGCAGTGTTTTCTACTGTGGAGTTCGGGCATGACAAGTGTTAACCGGGTGTTTGTTTTTGGTCGCAGATGTGCCACACGCTGCGTGACCTGACGCCGACGTTCGCGGAGAGCTTCAGCCCGTTTGTGGTGCGCGGGCGGCCCGCGCGCCCCCCTCCCCACCCCCGCTTGGCCGGCCGCTCCACCGCCTCCAACAACTCCAGCGAGTCAGTCGCTCACTGCTCTAGTTCTATCTTTAGCGAGTGGCTACAAACCGTCCGTGATACCGGTTTAAGCTACTTGGAGCCATAGGCACGTTTGACGAACTAGTTAACGTTCAAAATAGCACTGTCATACCGTAGAGGAAAATGAAATAGGGCATACTACAGGATATAATCTACGTTACCTTCTAGAAATGGTCGGTGGGTAAATACCCAAGGTAGAAATTGACTAAGGGATAATTTAAGTTCTGGGTGGGCTCGCCCTCTGGGTCCATCAGGCCCATGGGCTCGCGTTGGTGGGTACCGATCGTGACGCTCCACTCCTTCGGTGCTACGCGGAAGCTCGGCTTTCCGACTCGCGTTGGCTAAATTTACCTAGAGGTATTGTTTCTGGGTGGGCTCGCCCTCTGGACCATCAGGGCCCTTGGGCTCGCGTAGGTGGCGTCATTGAGCCTACGGCCCTCAGTCGAGCTAAGATTAGTAAGTAGTGTAGTGAGTGTATCGGTAGGCAAGGCACGCTCTGCGGGCCCTTGGGCTCGCGTAGGTAGAAGACGATCGTTAAACTCTACACCTTCAGTTCTATGCGGGAGCTCGGTCTTCAGCCTCGTATGGGTTGACGCTCGATTTGATCCTACGCCGGTCGAGCTAAAATGACTTAAAGGTACAGTAAGTTTCTGGGTTACCATACCTCCAAGTAATTTATGATCCAAATAATGAAAAAAAATAAGATAGCAACCGGATTTGATCCAGTGCCTTGCCGGGGCGCACGCTCTGCCAATTGAGCTACAGACATTATAAGCGGCTTTTCGCCGTCAGCGCACCTGGTGAGCATCTATGAAATTAATTGTTCACCCTAACTGAGCGAACTTTACAGTTGCCACCAGTTAGCTAGAGATGTCGCTGTAGTGTAAGCATTGATTTTTTACGAAAATCTTGATCTAAAACTAGCATCACGATCTTCGCGATTTCCAATTTCTTCACTAAGAATCTATATTCCTGAAATACAAAGATCCAAATAATGAAAAAAAATCAAGACTCCGACCGGATTTGATTGAGTGCCTTGTGCCTTGCCACAAGATCTTTGCATTTCATAGCCAGGTGCGCTGACGGCGAAAAGCCGCTTAAAATTCAAAAATCTTGTAACAAGTAGGAACAAAATTTGAAGACAAACTGACTCGGCTCAGTAAATCATTTGGCAGAGCGTGCGCCCCGGCAAGGCACAAGGGACTAGTTCAAATCCGGTCGGTCTGTTGAGTTTTTTTCATTATTTGGATCTTTGTATTTCAGGAATAAAGTAGGATATACTGCTGTCCAACTAGAAGTCTAACCAGTGTTGTTATTGTCGATCATTCCAGATACGACGAATGTATTCTCTGACGATGTTATCGCCATCTAGTAGGGCTAGTACTTCTATACTATTATAAAGTTGTTAATATGAAATGTCTGTACATTGAAGATATTTTCAAAAAAAATATTGTTACGGACTATTTGGAGGTCACTAAAACGAAAAATATTTTTTTTTGTATTTTATGTATGTTTGTATGTGTCGTTGTGGCTTCATCACGCAAAATCGGCTAAACAGATATCCACAATTTTTTGGTACACGGGTAGCTTGGTATCTCCAGATGGTTATAGGATACCTTTTACCCGACTACGCTGAATAAAAAACGACGGGTTATGACTTTTTCTCCTCCGCGAACGAAGTTGCGGGCATCTTCTAGTTATACATAAATTGTCAAGGCTGAATTATGAACTTACTCCGATTGTTTCCTTCCAGTTCCGACAGCTCATCGTCGACGGACGACGAGCTGACGAGCTCGCTGCGCAGCTGGCGAGCGCCGACCGCTCCCCCCGCCGCGCCGCCCGCGACCCCGCAGCCTTCCTTCCCCGCCGTCATCCGCCACAACCGCTGCCGGCTGCCCGAGCCGCACAAGCGGGACATGACCGTGTGAGTCCTGCCCTGTGTTGCCCACAGTCCCGACAGCTTGTTGACAAATGTGCTGGCGAACTCATTGAGTAGCTGGCAAGTGTCCATCGGTTGCACTTCATCACCACCAGCCATCTAGCATTGAGCTTCTATTTGAAGTACTAGCGCACTATTATACACGTCAATTATATACTAATACTATTTTCAACAATCATCAATCATTCTACACTCACTAATTCGTAATGCCTCTCGCAGGTACAAGCGCTACGTGAACTTCGAGCGCCGTTCGAATCCGCAATACAAGTCCAACAGTCCCGTCACCATGACAGTGAGCAGCGCGTTCACCATCGACAGCTCCGTCGACGTCATCCCGCCCACCGTGGCGCGCCTCGCGCGCGAGATATACCACGACTACGTCGGGCGGAGCTCCGGACACACCTCCATCTCCCCAGAGTCGCTGGCGCTTTACAGGAAATATGTTGACCTCGCGCAATGAGAGATATAGCCGACAGCTCCGTCGACGTCATCCCCCCACCGTGGCGCTCCTCGCGCGCGAGATATACCACGACTACGTCGGGCGGAGCTCCGGACACACCTCCATCTCCCCAGAGTCGCTGGCGCTTTACAGGAAATATGTTGACCTCGCGCAATGAGAGATATAGCCGACAGCTCCGTCGACGTCATCCCCCCACCGTGGCGCTCCTCGCGCGCGAGATATACCACGACTACGTCGGGCGGAGCTCCGGACACACCTCCATCTCCCCAGAGTCGCTGGCGCTTTACAGGAAATATGTTGACCTCGCGCAATGAGAGATATAGCCGACAGCTCCGTCGACGTCATCCCCCCACCGTGGCGCGCCTCGCGCGCGAGATATACCACGACTACGTCGGGCGGAGCTCCGGACACACCTCCATCTCCCCAGAGTCGCTGGCGCTTTACAGGAAATATGTTGACCTCGCGCAATGAGAGATATAGCCGACAGCTCCGTCGACGTCATCCCCCCACCGTGGCGCGCCTCGCGCGCGAGATATACCACGACTACGTCGGGCGGAGCTCCGGACACACCTCCATCTCCCCAGAGTCGCTGGCGCTTTACAGGAAATATGTTGACCTCGCGCAATGAGAGATATAGCCGACAGCTCCGTCGACGTCATCCCCCCACCGTGGCGCTCCTCGCGCGCGAGATATACCACGACTACGTCGGGCGGAGCTCCGGACACACCTCCATCTCCCCAGAGTCGCTGGCGCTTTACAGGAAATATGTTGACCTCGCGCAATGAGAGATATAGCCGACAGCTCCGTCGACGTCATCCCCCCACCGTGGCGCGCCTCGCGCGCGAGATATACCACGACTACGTCGGGCGGAGCTCCGGACACACCTCCATCTCCCCAGAGTCGCTGGCGCTTTACAGGAAATATGTTGACCTCGCGCAATGAGAGATATAGCCGACAGCTCCGTCGACGTCATCCCCCCACCGTGGCGCTCCTCGCGCGCGAGATATACCACAACTACGTCGGGCGAAGCTCCGGACACACCTCCATCTCCCCAGAGTCGCTGGCGCTTTACAGGAAATATGTTGACCTCGCGCAATGAGAGATATAGCCGACAGCTCCGTCGACGTCATCCCCCCACCGTGGCGCGCCTCGCGCGCGAGATATACCACGACTACGTCGGGCGGAGCTCCGGACACACCTCCATCTCCCCAGAGTCGCTGGCGCTTTACAGGAAATATGTTGACCTCGCGCAATGAGAGATATAGCCGACAGCTCCGTCGACGTCATCCCCCCACCGTGGCGCTCCTCGCGCGCGAGATATACCACGACTACGTCGGGCGGAGCTCCGGACACACCTCCATCTCCCCAGAGTCGCTGGCGCTTTACAGGAAATATGTTGACCTCGCGCAATGAGAGATATAGCCGACAGCTCCGTCGACGTCATCCCCCCACCGTGGCGCGCCTCGCGCGCGAGATATACCACGACTACGTCGGGCGGAGCTCCGGACACACCTCCATCTCCCCAGAGTCGCTGGCGCTTTACAGGAAATATGTTGACCTCGCGCAATGAGAGATATAGCCGACAGCTCCGTCGACGTCATCCCCCCACCGTGGCGCTCCTCGCGCGCGAGATATACCACGACTACGTCGGGCGGAGCTCCGGACACACCTCCATCTCCCCAGAGTCGCTGGCGCTTTACAGGAAATATGTTGACCTCGCGCAATGAGAGATATAGCTGACAGCTCCATCGACGTCATCCCCCCACCGTGGCGCTCCTCGCGCGCGAGATATACCACGACTACGTCGGGCGGAGCTCCGGACACACCTCCATCTCCCCAGAGTCGCTGGCGCTTTACAGGAAATATGTTGACCTCGCGCAATGAGAGATATAGCCGACAGCTCCGTCGACGTCATCCCCCCACCGTGGCGCTCCTCGCGCGCGAGATATACCACGACTACGTCGGGCGGAGCTCCGGACACACCTCCATCTCCCCAGAGTCGCTGGCGCTTTACAGGAAATATGTTGACCTCGCGCAATGAGAGATATAGCCGACAGCTCCGTCGACGTCATCCCCCCACCGTGGCGCGCCTCGCGCGCGAGATATACCACGACTACGTCGGGCGGAGCTCCGGACACACCTCCATCTCCCCAGAGTCGCTGGCGCTTTACAGGAAATATGTTGACCTCGCGCAATGAGAGATATAGCCGACAGCTCCGTCGACGTCATCCCCCCACCGTGGCGCGCCTCGCGCGCGAGATATACCACGACTACGTCGGGCGGAGCTCTGGACACACCTCCATCTCCCCAGAGTCGCTGGCGCTTTACAGGAAATATGTTGACCTCGCGCAATGAGAGATATAGCCGACAGCTCCGTCGACGTCATCCCCCCACCGTGGCGCGCCTCGCGCGCGAGATATACCACGACTACGTCGGGCGGAGCTCCGGACACACCTCCATCTCCCCAGAGTCGCTGGCGCTTTACAGGAAATATGTTGACCTCGCGCAATGAGAGATATAGCCGACAGCTCCGTCGACGTCATCCCCCCACCGTGGCGCGCCTCGCGCGCGAGATATACCACGACTACGTCGGGCGGAGCTCCGGACACACCTCCATCTCCCCAGAGTCGCTGGCGCTTTACAGGAAATATGTTGACCTCGCGCAATGAGAGATATAACCGACAGCTCCGTCGACGTCATCCCCCCACCGTGGCGCTCCTCGCGCGCGAGATATACCACGACTACGTCGGGTGGAGCTCCGGACACACCTCCATCTCCCCAGAGTCGCTGGCGCTTTACAGGAAATATGTTGACCTCGCGCAATGAGAGATATAGCCGACAGCTCCGTCGACGTCATCCCCCCACCGTGGCGCGCCTCGCGCGCGAGATATACCACGACTACGTCGGGCGGAGCTCCGGACACACCTCCATCTCCCCAGAGTCGCTGGCGCTTTACAGGAAATATGTTGACCTCGCGCAATGAGAGATATAGCCGACAGCTCCGTCGACGTCATCCCCCCACCGTGGCGCTCCTCGCGCGCGAGATATACCACGACTACGTCGGGCGGAGCTCCGGACACACCTCCATCTCCCCAGAGTCGCTGGCGCTTTACAGGAAATATGTTGACCTCGCGCAATGAGAGATATAGCCGACAGCTCCGTCGACGTCATCCCCCCACCGTGGCGCGCCTCGCGCGCGAGATATACCACGACTACGTCGGGCGGAGCTCCGGACACACCTCCATCTCCCCAGAGTCGCTGGCGCTTTACAGGAAATATGTTGACCTCGCGCAATGAGAGATATAGCCGACAGCTCCGTCGACGTCATCCCCCCACCGTGGCGCGCCTCGCGCGCGAGATATACCACGACTACGTCCGGCGGAGCTCCGGACACACCACCGTGATAAGTCTTCAGGGGATAAATATTAATTTATACATTTACTCAATGAAAGATGGATGAATATAAGATCGCCTAAATATTGATAGGTTATTGATCTCAAATATATTAAGGACAAGCAAGCGAGTGCACATTTGTAAATATATATATCTATACTATTATAAAGTTGTAAAAACGAACATACAAAAAATCCAAAAAATAAAATTTTCGATTCAGTGTCCTCCAAATAGTCTCTTACGATTTTTTTTTAACTATGTGTTATTTTTACAACTTTATAATCATTCTTATAAAATCCTTGAATGGAGTATTTTTAAAAGTAAAATAATGTCTCCATTCAGCAAAATATCCTATCTATGTACAATATTTAGGGTTCATTACTACCTACATAGAATCTGGCGTTCGATTCAACGGTTCATTTATGTGCATATCGTTCATGCATTATTTACGAAAGGTATTTTATTAAAAATTATAAATAAAATAAAAAATAAAATAAAATAAAAATCATTTATTTCAGATGCGAGATCCATATGGTGTTAGTAGCAATTCCAATGGCAATAACTTACAAAACTAGGTGTTAGTAAACTAACTTATTTTAACTTCCCTGTACAAATGCCCACCCAGTGCAACAACATAGGGCAATCCAGACGTCCAGCCAACATGCTCAGGATGCCGTTACTGCTATTCCTCACGCGTCTTAGCATCGAGGCGACCCTTTTGCGACGGATAGCGTGAAAACCATCTGTCCGGGCCTCCGCAAACATACCGGATGCACTACAGTGGCGAGGAAGCTTAAACAGCATCCTGAAAATGTTATTGTACTGGACACGCAACGTATTATAAACGTATGCTTCACCCATAGACTGCACGAGTAGAAGGATGTGCAAAACGCCCTAAATAGTGTCAGCTTAACATCTCTTGTACACCGTGCAAATCTACGAATGAGCATGTTGCCCCGCACTGCCAGGGCCCTTCTTTCTCGTTCTATATCAAGGTCATCGTCAAGGTTATCCGTGGCTATATGACCTAGATATTTAAATTTATTAACAACTTTGAGAGCCACGCCGCTCAACACTATCTCAGGTGGATTATATTTACGGGCCTTGAACACGACCATCTCACTCTTACTGGCGTTGTACCTAAGACCATGTCGATCGGCGTAACTCTCACAAATCGCAATCAGTCGCCTAATGGAGTTGATTGAGGGGCTTTGCAGCACCATGTCGTCAGCATAACTTATGTTATTGGCACATACCCCGTCTATATAAATCCCCGACTATGTAAATAAATCTGTTTAAAAGCTAAATATGTTTACTGATTTATTTACTGCCAATCTAGCTTATGATCGGTCGTGCAACCTAGATGTCGTCACCTTCACCGACGCACCGACCCCAAGGCGAGTTGCCGCACCTTTCAATATGAACGGTAAAGTATATAGTATGGGAAAAGCATAGGCCATCAGGGCTCGGAAACGGGTATCCTCTTCATTCAAAATAACCGGTCATTATTTGTCTTTCTTTACGAGGTAAATTTGGAAACTGCAAATTGTTGCCCAGCTCTAATAAAAAAAAATAGAGGATGGACCAATCTGCCAAGGCACCAGCGCTCGCAAACGCACTCATGAATGGTTTGCTCAGCTGAAAGCTCAGATCATAAAAAGGGCTGGATGGGTAGCGGGGGCGTGGCTTTTGATGCCGCCGCGACATGAGAATAATAAATAAATCGTAACGTACGATTTAATTATTATTCATGGACCTGACGCGGTCCACCGCAAGCTAGTCGCAACTTTGACGTGAATGAGAATGATGCTTTCTTACATTTAAGAAAAATGCTGGCTTGTTCCGACATTACCTGTAAAAACAGGAGTAATATCAATAAGTACAAATCCCGATAGAATCAAGCATAGGTCGATTAGACTAGGTACACTATATCTGTTCGTAGCGCCCGCGCGCGACTGCCCCCACACGCTAGGCGCCGAGGATGTGTGTGGCATTCTGCCGCCTAGCACACTTCAGTTTAGAATAACATGACATGAAAATGGACACGTAAATTCGTAGATAGATGGTGGTACGAAAGTTACAATTTTCGACTTTTCACATCAACCTTTAGACTGGAGCGCGTTCGTCGCATTTTTTTAACCGACTTCAAAAAGTAGGAGGTTCCCAAAATTCGTCGAATTTTTTCATTTTTTTATGTATGTTCACCGATTACTTGGGAACTATTTGACCACGCTTTTTTTTTTCAGAGTGGAGGTAATTTCGAGTTGGTCACATATAATTTTGATGAAGATCTGATGATGGAATCCATGAGGAACTTCTCAAATATGATAGTTATCTATATAGGGATTTCAGTATTATAACAAAAAAGTCAAGCATTTTACATTTAAAAAAAAATTGTGAAGTGGAACTGATAAGGAATACCAAGACCACAGGATGCCATCGGATTATCGGAACTCCTTAATTATAAATTAATATCGTAACATTTAAATTCTATATCACAGTTGCAAACTAAAAGATTCGTAAATAATAATTCTAATACACATATGGCGTTGTACAGATTGGCAGTCTTATTGTTAATTCTTGCCATCAACTCGGTAGTAGTGACATCTAGTGGTGAATAGTATACCTATAATAATTTTCTTCGTAGCTGTTAGATGGCCTAAGTATACACACGTTAGTAGTGACATCTAATGCTGCACAGAATGCCGATAATTATTTAAGTATTAGCTGTTACATGGCGTTAATTAAATTAGCCGTGACATCTAGTGGTGAAAGGCAGAACACAATGTCTATGAGACGGCGTTATTATTATAACTCACTATCAGCGCGTAAGTAGTGACATCTACTAGTGAATAGAATACATATAATGATTTACTAAGAAGCTGTTAGATGGCGTTTATATCAAAGAGTTAGTGGTGAAAAGCTAATTCACGCATCACCTGTTAGATGGCGTTAATATTAAAAGTGTATTCTATTTATAACTAGTGACATCTAGTTATAAATAGAATACACTGAGTCGCTGTTAGATGGCGTTTACATCAATGAGTCAGTTGTGACATCTAGTGACGAAAAGCCAATTCACGTTTTACCTGTTAGATGGCGTTAATATTAAACAATTACTAGTGACATCTAGTTATAAATAGAATACACTGAGCCGCTGTTAGATGACGTTTATATCAATGAGTCAGTTGTGACATCTAGTGACGAAAAGCCAATTCGCGTATTACCTGTTAGATGGCGTTAATATTAAACAATTACTAGTGACATCTAGTTATAAATAGAATACCTATAATGGTTCACTAAACCGCTGTTAGATGGCATTTACATCAATGAGTCAGTTGTGACATCTAGTGACGAAAAGCCAATTCACGTATCACCCGTTAGATGGCCTTGATATTAAACAATTACAGTGACATCTAGTGGTAAAAATAATACTAGTATGATTTACTAATTGGTTGTGACATGACGTTAATATCCATTAATTCGTGATGAAGGACATCTTGTGGCAAAATGCCGAATGCGATTAATTGTTGACTTACTCTAGTAATAACACTTTTTAAGAGTCCCCGGCAAGCGCGGCTCGGCCGAATTTCACCTTCCCATATAAACGGAGTTTCGTTCTCATTTTAAAACTACGTGTTGGATTGTAACGAAACTTTGCATATACAATGACATGAGGTATATCTAGGCTTATAATTAATTGATATGGCTCCAGTTTATAAAACAAACGAAATACACCAATAACAAGTTTTGCATGAAAAACTTAAATTTGGTGTATTTGTTTACTATGGTATCTGAAGCTATTGTATTTTGATTGTATTGTATGGATGGAGTTCGCCCGCAGATTTTGTTTAGTAATTTAACTTGATACATAGCTACAGAACTGAAGTGCTTGGTCTATCTGCCTAATATGTTTCATCGCTGTATAGATAAAAATATATATTTAATTTATCTATTATACATATATATATATATAAAAGTAAGTAAGTATACCTATACAGTGTGTCTGATCAACGATGTCGGAGCTTTTAAGGTTGTGTAGTACAATCAATTTCATCGATAAATCACCACGTGTTTTTTTAGGAACACCTCGCGTTCTATGTTCGGTCAGGTCCGGGTTTCCCAATTCTCAGAGCTCGTCCGCGGTCCGTAGAAGGCTACCAGATAGAACGGCTCCCTTGCCGACTAAGGGTCCATTCGATGGACAATTTAGGTACTCATTTAAGAACTGCACTAATTGAAATTACAAAAGTGCATCTCGTATTTCTGTGTAAAATTTTTGTATTAATGCAAAACTAATATTTTCTTTTGCCATTTATCTAGTAACCTCCTTTTATTTGGATGACACATGTGCGTGGCGCTGCACGGCGCGTGTTCTCATTATTAACGCTTTATTTAATTATGGTATTATCAATGATTAATAAACAGTAAATATACGTTAATGTTAATCAAATGACCATTTAAATTGCTTGGCGGTATTGCCTTAAACAAAGTGTCCAGTTTCAAATACTTGGGACATGTAATTAATGAAAATCTAAAGGACGACGCCGATATTGAAAGGGAACGTAGGGTACTGGCGGTACGAGCTAATATGTTGATTCGCAGGTTATATATTCATGACATATTGTCAATCATTTTACACGTGCAGTCTGTGGATCAACTACACGAAGCGCGCTTACAGTGCTCTACGTGTTCAATTCAATAATGGTTTCAGAATGTTGTTGGGGCTACCACGCTTTTGCAGTGCGTCAGCGTGGCGTCAGCCATGTTTGCGGAAGCACGCCTGAATGATTTCCATGCTATAAGACACAGAATTGCATCACAAATGTATCCCCTGCGGGCCAGCACCAACAGCTTTCTGGCCGATATATAGCAGAGAGATGGGACTGCCCGTTTTGCAGTCACTGGGCGTCTTTTCATCGCCCTGTGTACCAAGACCCCAAATAAAAATTAAAGAAAAAACTGAGAACTAGGTTAAGATGTACTAACTCTAGTTATTTAAGTCTGTAACTAACAAGCTATGGGCAAACCGGCCTGAAATAAATAAATTATTATGTATGTCGCACCCGCTCACGGGACAATGGTGTCCCGGACCTTTGGGAGGCGTGCGCGGAGCCGAAGCCAACGCGTAGAGGCCCTTTCGACAATTTAATGAAATGTAAGGTGTACACCGCGCGGGTGCTGTTCCTGCCCGTATCATGGGACACGCACAGAGACAGCACTCGCTAGATGCAAGAACTATTGGAGAGTGATGAGATCTAAATATGCTGGGTTATGGGATTGAAATGATGGACTATATATACTGGGCTATTGCTTGAGACAATCGAACGTCTACCAGGAAAAGTGTCCCATGGCTAAAGGCACTGGTAGACGATGACTTGCCCACCGCTAGATGGGCCCTCGTAAATAGCGACACATATATTATAGTGGCCTGAGGGCAACATCGGTGCGGAGGGCTAAGGGTGGAGAGGTGTCACTGGACTTTCTACCGAAGCCAACTCGCCACTTACGTTCCACATCCACCCTCGAGCCGCAGCTCTAGCGACTCTACTCTGACCGGCCAGTTAAGGCAAGCCAGAGGTGGGGGCCTGATCCAACACCTTCCTTCAGGGTCCCCCAGAAGCACTCAGGTACGTGGGGTCGCTACTCCCCAACAGCTCGCCACAAGCTGCCCTGCGTTGACTGATTGCCCCGGTGAACCAGCGGGCGGTGGGATCGTCACATCCTTACGCCTTAAAAATTATTATTATTATTATTATTATTAAATATATTCATTCAACATTTTTATATGGAAAATCTACAAATCTGTTAAATTTTTGAAATGAATGATCAGAGAAAGTATTTTATGTACATTATTCATTATTATTTTATCATAATTATTATTTGATTTAACAATGGGTATGCCTAGGTTTGGGCCTTATTATGCAGCCTCGAACAGAATTGATCTATTGTGGCGGGCTAGGTATGCATAAGTGTATTTATAAAAAAAATATATTTTTGAAAAGAGTATAAAAACAGAGGCAGTAAATTCAATTCAGGAAGGTTTCCCTAGAAATATCCACCATAGGATAAAACATCATGCAGATGATATAAAAGTAGATACACGATGAAATGGCATAGTTTCGAGAAGAAACAATATAAATAAAAAAGATAATTGATACCAACTTTTTATCGCGACGCAACCTAGTCCCTAATAGCATGCAAATTGAAATATATGTTCTTGCTGATCAGGAAAATGGTAATTTATCATGCATTCGTTCTATATATTACATGAGAGTCTATTTCCAAAAATCATCAAGAAAAAATACAAGTTTTTCACGAAATAAAACATTTTTTAAAGAGAAACAGTGTAAGTAAAAGATTAATTAAAAAGACACGATGTAAAGAATGTATTCATTATTTTACATGTTTAATCAGATGAGACAGAAATTTAATAAAGATTAGAATATACCTAAGGTATAAATATGTTCCATAGTGACGCTAATGTTGTATGAAGGACTTATTTAAATAACCGACTTCAAAATCGATATCGAGTTCTTAGGTCAATTTATTTAACAGGCCATTACTAAACAGAAACATAGAAAAAGTGTATAACATATTTTCAATGTGGGTATTACGAAAAAAATATGAAAGCTTATTTATAAAGACAAATCCATTTTACAAAATTTGTTTTCGTAAATATGCATGATTAACATGTAGTTTGAAGTCGGTAAAGATATTTCTAATACATTCATCATTATACGGCAGAAAATGTATATGCAGTTATTTATGATCGATTTATGATGCGAGGATTAATTATGATTTTATTATCCTTAGGTTGAATAGTATAATCGCAAGTAAATCTGTAACTTACATTTTGATTTATTTCTATTAGAATTCGTATACAGTGTCTCAACGATGTCGGAGCTTTTAAGATTGTGTAGTACTACAATCGATTTCATCGATAAATCACCACGTGTTTTTTTTTAAGTCAACGGTCATAAAATGGCGGCATTTTTAATTTTTGAAACACCTGAGCACGGGTGCATGTGGTATTTTTGCTATTATCTGTCAATTATTCGTCCTACGAATACAAAAAATATCTTACTAGATAGCTAAACATATCAGCAATCGATTAAATCTAACAATCATGCGCAAACGTTTCAATAACAGAGCAAAAAAATATTAAACGTAAATAATAAGGACAAAAACGCATATTTTTTTCAGATTTCATTTGTTTTTGAAAAAACTAGGTCATTTACCTACTTTTTTTGTTCTGTGTTTGTAGTACGGAATAAGTTTATATAGTTACGAATAAGTTTAAGCGACGTCTACATTTCTAGGGCTTCATAGCCAAAATGGCATAAACGGAACCCTTACAGTTTCGTCATATCCGTCCGCTACTTTGTTTGATAGTTGAATAATAGTAAAATATATTTGTAGGGGGAGCATTCCATACAAGTAACCGGAACTGAAAAAAAAAATCAGCAAATATCAATGTGCGGCGCATGTTTCGACAGTTTTTTAAATAAACTGAGGTTTCTAAGATCGGAATGTCGGTGGATTTTTAAAGAATAATTATTTTTTATACAAAACAAATGAAAACCTCTGTAAATTACACTATAATTTTTATCAGGAAAAAATAACAATTAACACTTGCAACGTAATAGTAGACATTATCTTTGCACTGTCAACCCCCCTTCGTCCTCGTCCCGGGCGGCTTGTTCACAAATCTGGAATATTGTTAGGTATTTAAAAATGTGTATCTGGTAGCCCTTAGAGCGGCCTCCATGTTTTTAGGGTTCCGTAGCCAAAATGGCAAAAACGGAACCCTTACAGTTTCGTCATGTCCGTCCGTCCGTCCGTCCGTATGTCACTGGCACTTAACTCAAAAACTGTAAGATCTATATTGATGCCGCTACTTAGTTTGATAGTTAAATAAAATTATATATATTTCTAGGGGGAGCACTCCATACATGTAACTGAAACTGTTTTTTTTGTAGCATATATTAATGTGTGGCACTTCATTCGACAGTTCTTCTAGAAACACTTTGAGGTTCGTCAAAAATAATTTTTGACTTAGTGAATATTTTCGGAAATATTCGCTCCGAAAGTAGCAAAAATTGTATCCTCCCCTCTATTTTATAAACGAAATGTTCAAAAACTATGAAAAAATGTACAAATATAAAGCTTAATAAATACTTCCAACGAAAATTGTTTTCAACATGATCGGACATACCGTTTTTAAAATATGGCAATATTTTAAAAAAACCGCGCTTCTCAGCAAAAGGACGTAAGTGCCGGGGAGATACGCTCTTTTGTCAGTGTTTATTTTTCATATCGTATTTTTTTCACTTGTAGTGCATTTTTTGTATAAACGGCTGCGGAACCATTGAGCATGGTCCGACATGCTCTTGGCCGGTTTTTTTTATGTAAATGAATGAGAATGGTTTTTACAGTGTGTCGAACAGCTTTGGAATGACAGCCCGTCATGTCTGTCAAAAAAATCGAGTCAATATTCTGATTGCAAAGCAATCACAGTATCACAGTTTCGTTTCTAATCCGGGTGAAGTGTGATAGCTGCCTGTAGCAAGTGCATAGAAATACTTTGTTGGATGTAGAAAAAGGGGCGGATGGGCTTAGCGTGGCCGTAACTGACGACTAAGCAAGCAGTCATGGCTATGTCCAAAGGGTTTAAAGTGCTGGAAAAATCATCGCCACCGAATCCTTACAGTATAATCCTACAGCACAGAAATAAAGATACTGCTTTATTGTTTGAATCTCAGGCCGTAGTCTCGCTTTCACCGCAAGAGACTGACACGCTTCGAAAACAGTATCATAAAATCGCGGACGCTTACGGCTGCCTAGGCGTTCTACAGCTGAACTCCGGCGAGTCCTGTCTGCTGTACCTCGTGCTGGTCACCGGCTGCTGCTCGGTGGGCAAAGTGGGCGATGTCGAAGTCTTCAAAATTACTCAAACACAATTTTTACCACTGTTTTATCAGTCTCAAGAGGACAAAGTATCTGAGGTGAGAAAATTATTGAATTCTGGAACTTTCTACTTCTCTTGGAATACAGGCAAATCGAATGATAATTTGTTTGATCTCACACTTTGTGCACAGCGCAAAAGTAAAGGGGCTAATCCAGACAACAGATTCTTTTGGAACAGAACACTTTTCATACATTTAATCAGGTTTGGAATAGATTGTGATGATTGGCTTACAAGAGCTATGTGTGGCTCTGTGGAGATCCGTACCATCTATGTAGGCCACAGACAAGCAAGAGCAGTCTTGGTATCCCGCCTGAGCTGTGAAAGAGCTGGAACTCGTTTCAATGTGAGGGGATGCAATGATGATGGTAATGTTGCCAATTTTGTTGAAACTGAACAAGCTATTTATATTGATGATTCTGTTGCTTCATATATTCAAACAAGAGGATCCGTTCCTTTGTTTTGGGAGCAGCCTGGAATCCAAGTTGGATCTCATAAAGTTAAGATGTCTAGAGGCTATGATGCCTCAACTAGTGCTTGTGACAGGCACTTCTCTGCGCTGAAGCGTAACTATGGGTCTGTGATTGTGGCAAATCTTTTGGGATCGAGTCTAATAGGAGGCAGTGAAGGCGAAGCCACATTGAGTAACGCTTTTCAGAAACACCTTACTGACTCGGCTCATGCAGATGTGGTTCAAATCATATTTGATTATCATCAGGAGGTGCGAGCCTCTTCAATCGAAGGTGCATTAGCCAGATTCAAAAAGATAATAGAGAAACATTATGATGACATGGGGATTTTCAGTGCCAAAAGTGTTGACATTTACAATATACAGAAAGGTGTAATCCGAACCAATTGCCTGGATTGCCTTGATAGAACCAATTCTATCCAGACATTTCTTGGTTTGGAAATGCTGGGTATACAACTAATGTTGCTGCAATGTGTTGATAAGAAACAAAATGTAAACAGATTTGAGGAAGTTTTTAAACAGATGTGGGTTAATAATGGGAATGAAATATCAAAAATATATGCTGGAACAGGAGCCATTCAAGGTGGTTCTAAATTGATAGATGGTGCTCGGTCTGCAGCTCGAACTATACAAAACAACTTATTAGATAATTCCAAGCAAGAGGCTATTGACATATTGTTGCTGGGCTCTACCTTGAACTCTGAACTTGCAGACCGTACAAGGATATTACTGCCAGCCAATTTATTACATACTTCAACTTCTGTACTCAGAGAGATGTGTCGTAGAGCCAACGAGTTTACACAGCCATCTCCAGTAAGGATCACAATCGGCACATACAATGTAAATGGTGGTAAACATTTCAGAAGTCTTGCTTATAAAGATGTCAGTTTAGCAGACTGGCTGCTAGATTGCCCTAACAATGCATTAGTAAACACAGTCCATGGCAAAGAACATCCATCAGACATATTTGCTATCGGTTTTGAAGAGATTGTTGATTTAAATGCTAGCAACATTATGGCTGCTAGTTCAGACAATGCAAAGGCATGGAGTGAGGAGCTAGAAAAAGTTTTATGTAGAGACGCACCCTACACTCTTCTCTCCAGTCACCAATTGGTGGGAGTTTGTTTATTTGTATTTGCAAGAAAAGATTTAATTCCTCACATTAGGGATGTGGCACTTGATTCTGTTAAAACTGGTCTTGGAGGAGCCACTGGCAACAAGGGCGCAGTTGCTATTAGATTAGTTATTTATGGAACCTCTCTATGTTTCGTATGCGCCCATTTTGCTGCTGGCCAATCCCAGGTGACTGAACGGAACGCTGACTACACAGAAATAACTAGGAAAGTGGCTTTTCCAATGGGGCGATCTTTATACTCACACGACTACGTGTTCTGGTGCGGCGATTTTAATTACCGATTAGATTTGGATAAAGACGAAGTACGATTACTCGTGTCACAAAATAATATGCAGCGACTCTTGGAGCAAGACCAGCTATCTAGACAAAAAGCACAGGATTTGGTGTTCAAAAATTGCTTTGAAGGCGATATCACGTTTCCTCCGACATATAAATATGATCTCTTCAGCGATGATTACGATACCAGCGAGAAATGTCGCGCACCGGCCTGGACGGACCGCGTTTTGTGGCGAAGTAGGAAGCATACTATCGACCCGGATGGTACGTCAGAATTGGCCGCCGGTAAATTGCTTCACTACGGCCGTGCCGAGTTGAAACAGAGCGACCATCGACCGGTAATAGCGATCCTAGAGATAGAGGTGTTGCAAGTGAGCTACACAAAATGCATGGAGGTGTTTTATGAAGTCGTAAAAGATCTGGGACCTCCCGATGCCACCATTATTGTGCAGCCTTGCGAGGATATAAACGGCGACGAATCGGTCTTCGACGACAATCTGATGGCGGCTGTCTTACAAGAGCTCGCCACCATTGGCGAGGTGACCCTGGTGCGGTTCGTCGACGACCATTCCCTGAGCATAACGTTCCGAGACGGGCAAAACGCACTCGCCGCGGCGCAGAAGGAACACATATGCGTCTGTTCGATCCCATTGCGTATCACTCTGAAATCGCCGAATTGGGTGGAAATCGTCCGATCGGAATTGAGTCTCTGTACAAATAATACGACTCCCCTATTCGGCGACGCCCAGGTCGAGAGGCCGCTGCGATCAGCGCCGCCGACTCCGCGGCGGCAGCAGCCGAGCAGGCCGCCGGCGCCGTCCCCGACCCCGCTGGTGCCGGCGCGCGCACCCGCCCCTGCCGCCAGCCCCGCGCGGCCCCCCCCCGCCAAGGCCCGCGCCGCTGCCACCGCCCGCCGACTGCGCCAAATCCGACGCCGAGGAGCCGGTGGCGTCCCCGCCGGCGGACAGCGTGCCGCCGCCGTCGTGCTCGCCGCCGCCGCTGCCACCTGCCAGCGGCTCGCCGCCGGCCGCGGCCCCCGGGCCTCCGCCGCCGGTGCCCGCGCGACAGGGCGCCCCGCCGCCGCTGCCCGCTCGCCCGCGACCGGCTTCGTGAACGAATTTCCCGTTAATCTTTTAATTCCCATTTTTTTATTAACTATACTTGAATGAATCAAGTACACGGGTGAGTGTCCCGTACGAGGTTCCTTTGGTTGGTTTTGGCTTATTTGTTAATTAAGTTATTTATTGCATAGATTACGTAGTGGATATGAACTTCGTTAGAGAAATTTAAATGTATCGAGCAGTAGCGTAGTTTATAGAAGCTTAAGAGAAACTTCGCGCGTTGGGCCGAGTAATCATTTTGTACATTAAATGTAACCTATCACTGTAGTGCAATGCATTTCCTAGACCTCAGATAAGCTAACGATGACGCGTAGCATACGAGGGTCTGGTCCAGGCCAGGGGTAATATAGATATATTTTATTTAAAGAAGACTATAATCATTAAGTGATTCTGATTCATATATGGAAATAACTCAGCATACGATCTCATAATTTTCACGAGCTTGGCATTTCTTAGCCTTTATATTCTTACTTTACCAAGGTATAATATTATTAAAAAAAATTACAATGTGTATACATTGCGTCTAGCCATCGAATTGTTACACTTTTATTTAATTTTGATTCACGTACAGCCGTGTGCGCATTCCGACTAATCCGAGATGCTTGGTTACTGTCACAGATATCAGTAATTTAAAATTAGCACCCACACTATATCTATGAAAAAAAAAAACAAAAACGTCATACAAAGTAGTTATAACGCCGAATGTATTTTTTTGAAATCCATAATTTATAAAGTAATTTTTGAAGATGAGCTCGCGCGCGGTGTGTATGTTTTTGGTGAGTAAGTATCGCATATTTCTAGGCATTCATCTGCATACAACATTACAAAGGAACAAATATAAAATAAGGATGACGCGTGTACCCATTAATATAACAAATCACTTTATATCCCTTTTGATGTTGTTTGCTGTACTGTTAAAATATATATAAATCTTTCAACAGTAATGGGCACATTTTGATGTGATTTTGATACTTACATGTATGCCTATTGCTTAGGTATTAAAATACTAAATTAAGGGTGTCCATTATTCTTGAAAGAGTACCTGTACTGTATTTATACATAATATGTATCTTGTGCAATCTACTGTTACATAGTGAATTGATTGTCCAATAGTAAACTGTCTACACACTTACGTGCTTAGTGTCTAAAAGCTTACTTTCCATTTTCAGTTGTGATAGTTAAGTGTGTAGATAGTCCGTGTTTTGGTGTTAGTGTTAAAATGTTTAAGTTAGTTGTGTTCTTAGCAGAGGCGGCTCCGCCAGTTGGACAGACCATTGACCCTCATCTCATTGCAAGTCATGGATCAATGGTATTCAACCGTGTCTGTCGCTATAGGTTAAGTCTATTCTATAGTGCTTATAATCTATTTTTTAACGGAGCACTACGAGATCTTGTTGGTTAGCCACTCACATATTATATCGTAGTCCTTTGAGGAAGTAGCTTATTTTTTTTCGAACGTCATCTGTCGGGCTAGTACAAGGGGCCGCGACCGCGTTCGTGGGATGTTCTCCCGTTTCTTTCACACCGTATTAAATTTAAATACTATACTTGATTAAGTAGTTTGTCGCTCTATAAAGAGTGAGCCGTTGCGTTGTATTAGCCCTTCTGTAGAGCGGATCTGCCTCTGATCAGTCGCCCAAATATTTTATCGTTGCACTATCAAAGACCAATGGCCAGTCTAGATAATATTCATATTCATGCCGTTCATACACACTACTTAAGTTGATTGGCATGAAACAATAAAATGAGGTAGATGTTCTTCCCGTGAAAATTCGGTTACGTGAGCGGGCGCTTGAAAACTTCATTAGGTGCAGTACACAACTGCAGCGTGCATGCGGCATCACTGATCGTGATCCTGATCCAACGCGGAGAAAAGCACCTTGTTTTATTGTACCATGACCGATTGATTAATAACTCCTAACAACCTCAGTTTACTGCGGATACGATAAAAATTATTTACCATAATGATAGTAACGTCCGATATTTTATTACGTTTTTTAATTATCTATTAGATGTTATCGATTTAAATCAATACAAAATAAGTTTAGTTAGTTATATAGGTACCTAATTAAAGTTTCTGAGCAACGGTTTTCTGCGCTTGAACTCATACTGACCGCTAAACTCTAAGGATTTTTCCAACCTTATAAAAGTTATAAATACAAAGATCTATGTAAATCATAAAAAAATCCAAGAATCCGATTTGATTTGAAATTTGAACCAATGCCGTGTGCCTTCTGCGCGCTCTGCCAACTCAGCTACAGACTCCAATCAGTTTGTCTTGGAATTTTGTCACTATTTGTCCCCGGTAAGCCACAAGGCATCACTTGGTTCAAATCCAGTAGGAGTCTTGGATTTTTTTTCATTATTTGGATCTTTATATTCATAAGGACAGGTCTTTAGTTTCATCTTAGTGAAGAAATTCACTTTAAAACTCACGAAGATCGTGATGCTAAGACATCATGCTTTTCGTATAAATCACAGACCGGACCTACCAACAGAGTTCCCCGAGTCGATGCTCGAGGCATGGATTTCGGGTATTAGTTTGTATTCCTCATATCGATGTTCCTGCTATTTCAAGAGGTATCGGTAAAACTTGTGTTTGTTATCCCATCCCATATATGAAAAATATTTACTTAACGGAATATACCTATTATGTGCTATTGTGGTTGAGATATGTATATAATATATATGAGATTCGTTTAACGTACTTTTAAATACTTTTTTTGTACATAAATATCAATTGCGGATTATTATTAATCTACTGCTTGTTTTTAAATCTTATTTGTAAGGGGTATCCAAGGACATTTAGGTACCTACTATATCATTAAGATCTTGTTTGTTTGCTCGACCTGAAATAGGGTCCTCAATATATATAGAAGTAAAAAAAAACCGGCAAGAGCATGTCGGACTATGCTCAGTGTAGGGTTTCGCAGCCGTTCATGCAAAAACAATGCACTACAGATGAAAAAAATACGATATGTAAAAGTGCATAAGAGCGTATATCAACGGCACTTTACGTCCTTTTGCTGAGAAGCGCAGTTTTTTTTTGGCAATAGCTCAAAATGGGTATATCCGATCATGTTGAAAATAAGTTTCGTTCAAAGTATTGATTAGGCTTTTTCTTTGAAATTTGTTCTACTTTCTTGGACATACCGTCAGGAAATTTAGGGGGGGGAGGGGGGGGCACAATGTCTGCTACTTTTGGAGCGACTATTTCCGAAATTGATAACTTAATCAAAAAAAATGTTAGATACCTCAATGTATTTAAAAAAACTGTCGAAATATTATGTACCACACATTGATGTGATTTGCTGATTTTTTAAAATAATAATTCATACATTTTTTTGGTATTTAATTATCAAATTAAGTAGAGACTTATACAAGACACTTATAGGTAGGTACTCCAAATTTCATTAATATACATCATATAGTTTTTGAGTAAAATGCCTGTGACATATGGACGGACGGGCATGACGAAACTAAGGGTTCCGTTTTTATCCATTTTGGCTACGGAACCCTAAAAACGAATCTCTGGATAGATTAATATTACGAACTCTGAATTGAAATCTTTATTGTGTATAAGTAAAGTACCTATCGTCACTTGGGTAGCCTGAGCGCAAGTATTTTTCTACAATGGCTACCTGTTTAGAAATTCGATTTCGCATCGGTTTTAGGGCCAAATCCACTCCCAACCCAGTTACAATAGCAACCAATTTTGATTCATATACCGGTTTTCCCACTACATTCGAAACCAATACAATTGAAACACTACACAACGTCTCAAATCTATAGCTTAACATTATCTAATTTACCCTGCCCTCGTTCTCTTAAATTTTGTAGATTATTCAGTAGGTCACGAATGTGAAGCTCGAACTTCAATTGGCACGCTTTAAATCGAGTCAGGCATGGAATTCATGTAGTGCACACTACATATGCCCATGGCATAATAACTACGCTACATAATCTAGCCTAGGTTGTCTCCCTTTGAATATCGTTATCAAGTATTACTAATTACGAACGTGAAATATTGTACATTTTTGAATGAATGAGTTTTTACTCAATAAGTATCGTATTAGGTAACTTCACTTCACTCGACCGGAGATTTATAATTTAAAAGGCATATCATAGGCATGTTTTATCGCGCGTTAACAGAAATCAGGGATTTATTATGTATGGTGTAGTCATAACATAACAATCGTATTAGCAAGGACGATTAAAACAAGGGGACTGACCATCTCCATACAAAAAGCCGTTCCCCGATATGTACAACGCCATCTATGTATAAGAATTATATTTACAATTATTCAACTTTGCAAGCGTGACACAGTTATTAAATGTTGCGATTTATCTAATATTAGCTATTTGCGAACTACATAATTGTTACTATACTATGTTTCTTTATTCAATTATAACATAGTTACCTAAATGTTTATTGTTATGGCGCCATCTAGTTTTTGCTAGAATCGGAACACGATCCAAAGTATGGCAAGTGTCAGTCCTCATGTTCTAATGGTCCTTGGTTTAGTTAATTTTCCTTTTGAATTGATTTATGGCGTATAAGTAGTTGAAATTATGGATTAGTTTTGATTACTTATTCTATGGTTTTACTACGTTTAGGTAGGTACCTATTTTTGCCACCTACCATGTTTATTAAAGGTTCTAGCTAGATTATGCATCAATCCGCATATTTATTTTTTTACTTTTCTACTTTGTTATTATTTGTGAATTAAAATTATGTGTTTGTTATTACCCTCAGAAAATTACATGTGTTTATATAAAGATTTTGGTGAGGTGTAGATAGATGTGCATATTATGCATATGCAAAATACTGTTAGTTATTCTGTTATTGTAATGTAAGTTCCGAAAACATAATTTATGTACATTCATTAAGTATTTGAGTGAGTAGAGATGCAACACAATTACACGAAATGTAAATCATAGACTGCTGTTTACCAAGTGCTTTACGAAGTTGGTATTGTGTAAAACGAATTATTCTGCATTATTAGCTGGTATCAACATTATGTTAAATATATATTATGTGAAATATAGAACTGTTCAAGCAATCATTAACTTTATTTTCCTTGTACATAACATTTCAACATTTAAAGTAATTAAACAAAACGTGATTATAATCCTTTCCTTTATTGGAATTCTATAACACAGGCAACTAATACATAATTTACAGTTAAAATTATAAATTCATTTAGTTTTTCTTGACAGCATGCGAATAGATGGTGTGGCCAAAGCCAACAAGTCCCAGCATGCAGAGGGCCATGGTCAAGCGGTACAGAATAGCATCCATAGGGCCTCCCTTCAGGAAGACCGGCAAATCATTATCTTTCTGGAAACAAATAAAAAATGTCAGTATCAAGAATAACTAAATGGCTAGACAGATTTCAACACATTTTAGTACACTGGCAAATCATTGTTGTCTCACGATTTTCACCACAACGGAAAGACAAGATGTGGTAACTTTGACAAAAATAAACTCAGCCACAGGACTGTCTTTCAGTTTCATAAAGTTAATTCTGAACATCATTTATTTTAAAGATATTTGCTGAGACAAATAAATGCCATAAAAAGGGTAAAGATTCACCCACACGGCTTTGGTGGAGTCCATATAAGCAGATTCCCACCAGGTTGCCAGAGGAAAGGCTTTTAACCACCATTTTCTTTAAATATGAGCAAATCAATACACTTCGGCTTCCCTTATAATTTTCCTGACGCCATGCCTCTAGTACACGGGTAGCTGGGGAACCACAGATAGATAAAGGAAACCTTTTACCTGACTATGCTGGAGAAAAAAAGGGTTATGATATTTTTCACGTCTGTGAATGAAGTTGCAGGCCCATACTAGTACTTTCTTAAAAAAAGAAGTGCCAACCACAAATAAGACCCAGTTTTAAGTTGTTCAACAAGATTTAATGTATCTAGTATTGCACCTAAATGTAGAGTTACAATAAGAATGAATACCTGGAACTGAGCCTGCTGTGCGCGGATGTTCTCGGGCACAGCAGGGTACGGGATGTTGGTGCCAGGGACCAAACGCCTCTTGCCTCCAGCCGCGCACGCCGCCTCGGATACCGTTGACATATGAGTGGTGTTGTACACCACGGGCACTTCCACTCGTTGCAAAGCAATTGGTGCCTACGAATAATCACTCCGATAATGAATCAAACCACATGAAAGAAAACTATCACGTACACTAGCTATTTTAGGACGACGATACTTACAACAGGGAATAGTGGAGCTTGCAAGTTGGAGGCGGCAACCAGCCTGCCTGTAGCCCTGCTTAGTTGGTGGTACATTTTTTATTTGGAATATGCTTAGTGCCCGAAGAGGAAAAGATTTTCTTCGATCGTAGAAGTATTACGAAACAAGTAGTTATCACAGACAACACTATCACTGCAGTTAATACTGACGATTATACTTAATAGTACTGACATTCTCGAATCTCACAGATTTGAAATATTGCTCATTCGATTGTAATAAAGTGTATATTTCAATAGCGACGTTACTGGAAATTATGTTATCTGTTCAAAATCGTGTCTACTTAACTCAAGTCAGTTTCAGATTTTTAGGTAAGGCAATAATGAGATTAAGTGGCTTCTAGACGGGGCAAATTAATTGGTTGGCCAACTTACTAATATATTAAGTCGACATACAAATCAAGTGTGCCTACAGTACGAAGAAAAATATATAGGTATCAGATCGATAGACAGAGCTTAACTGATACCAAGGACCATTAAACCAAGAGGACTGTCACTTCACTTCCCATATTTTGGATCGTGTTCGGATCGCAAGGAGATATTCTGTCAAAAACTAGATGACGCTTTGAAACTAAACATTTAACGATATTATAATTGAATAACAAAACATATAGCTAGAGTTACACAAATTCATTGCTTTTGTTATTAATTATTAAGTCATTAGTCACTGAGATAAGCATTTAAATTTGTTTATATCTAGCTCATACAGGCACACTGCAGATACATTTTTAAATTTTGCGGTTTATTTCATTCTCATCTTTCATTTGCCAGACTAACAATTAGTTCGCAAATAGCTTATAATAAATAAACCGTAACATTTAAATACTGTATCACGCTTGCAAAGTTATTATAGATGGCGTTGTACATATTGGGGAACGGCTTTTTGTATGGAGATGGTCAGCCCTCTTGTTCAAGTCAGCAACCTTGGGCCGAGGTGTGATGGCATGGCACGGGACCTAGGCAGGGTGAGGGGAGATGTCGCGGGGACTTCATCTTTGCATTCGGATTCGGTGACTAGGACGTGGTGGTAGTGGTGTAGTTTAGAACGGACGATACATTGTGTTACTTTGTAATTTCACTAATTTCATAATTTGTATTAAATCATTTGTAGTAAAAATTGGTCTTAGCTTCTGATTCTTAAAATGGACTTTGACTGATACCTAAAGAATGTTATATATCATCTGCATCATGAGTACTTAAGTGACCCAACCGAATTGTCTCGTCTGCAACTTAAAATAACCTTTACCGTTTAGGGTCATATTTTAGTGAAAATCCAACTTTTTCATTACTATAGATAACTATTTTATTTTATTTTTAAGTAATCATTTAATCATATCTTCAAGCAAGTTATGTAAATTATTTAAAACCTTTTTTCAGCTGGCGAGTTCTCAAAAGACGCCATATTTTTGTTGCTAATTTTGACAGTTCTTTTCTGGAGCACGTTGGAAAAGGTGAGTGGTTATGTTCCAATTTTATTACAAAAATCGTGTTCACAAAGTGCTAACTGTTATGCAGGCATTTTTTACTATGATATGCACCATCTATTATGCATAATGTGAACCCGCCACTCAAAATATGTTGGTGATGTTCGAAATTTGAATTTCCGCGTGGCGTTGTCACTTACACGATTATCAATTTTTCTTTTGTTTTCCGTCTTCACTTCGAGGGTCACACCCGACACACATTTACTGTATTTACACAATTTTCTTTCCAGTTCCACAATGCAGATCTTCGTAAAAACCCTCACGGGGAAGACCATCACCCTCGAGGTAGAGGCCTCCGACACCATCGAGAATGTGAAGGCTAAGATCCAGGATAAGGAGGGCATTCCCCCAGATCAGCAAAGATTGATCTTTGCCGGCAAACAATTAGAAGATGGCCGCACCTTGTCTGATTACAACATTCAGAAGGAATCTACTCTTCACTTGGTGCTCAGGCTTAGAGGAGGTAAGAAAAGTTTTATAGACTTCAGTGCGCGTTTATGCTCTTTGACGTGACGAAAGGAAGAAGCTTTATGGATGTGTGCAGGTTCACCTGTGTACCAATAAAAAACCATATTGACATTCTGACACCCCGGCTGGTGCACCAAAGAGTGTGGTGAGGGGCATCTCCTAGCATGCTCGCTTGCTCGCCTTGCCCCGTAACAACATCCTTAAAAAGAAGTAAAACTTGTATCTGACATTAATATGGGGTGATAACAATTTGTATAAATTTCCAATACATGAACTTTTTTTTTCCAGGTACTATTGAGCCTTCTCTCAGAATTTTGGCCATGAAGTACAATTGTGACAAGATGATTTGCCGCAAGTGCTATGCCCGCCTTCACCCCCGTGCAACCAACTGCCGTAAAACCAAGTGTGGCCACACCAACAACCTGCGCCCCAAGAAGAAGCTGAAGGATTAGATTTAAACCAATAAATTTAACAGCCTTGTCCATCTGCGGTTGACATAAAAACTGTAAACAAGTAATTCAAATTAAAGTTTAACAACTTACACTAAATGATTTTTTGTTATTCTGTGTGAATTCCATTATGAACAGCACAATATCAGAAGTAATATTAAGCTCTTTTCCGATCATATTGCCATGAAACTCCACAGCTTAGCTAAGTTGGCTTGTTTTATGTGATATTTGACACCTCTTAGTTAACATCAAATAGTTACGTCCAAGATCGAAGTATGTTGCAAAACATCCTTGTCTGTATGCATTCACACAAGCATGGGATAATATTATTCAGATGGTTGTGTATTGCTACAACTCTGCTTCTAAGTATTGATTTCCATATGAGACAAATTATAGGCTTTTTAGGGTTCCATACCAAAAAGGTAAATAAAAAACCGGTCAAGTGCGAGTCTGACTTGCGCACCGAGGGTTCCGTACGAACTTAACTTGCCACTTGGAGTTAACACATTCACAGTCCAGAGCCCATACCATGGGTCACGACGTAATATCTTTACAAGTCCGTGCCCCACACATGGGTCACTATAGACCGTGACCCATACGTGGAGCATGGACGTACGAGGAAATCAAAACATTATGTATGGGGACTGTGAACGTGTTAAGTTTGCCTCTGGTTTCTATGGCGTCACATAAAAATGAGGGGCAAACTTAAACTGGGTTATTGTTATTAAAAAATGATTTTTGGTGATTAAAAAAAATGTAAGACAGATATATGGTTATAATTTTCGTGTAATATTCATATTAAATTACATAATTCCAGAAAATTCTGGATTTTTCCCTGGGTAAACTTCGGAGATAAAGGGGGGGAATGGTGTTTTTTTTTCATTTTCCTTAATAAAACAAAATCTACTCACATTAAAAAAAATAGTTCAAAAATGTACAGATCAAGCCCTATCATATGATATCCTACTTGACCTAGGAGCTAGACTTTAAATTTTCGCCCCCCCTCATATACGGCATTTTTTTTAGAAAATACAAATATATTTTAGATAGCATAAGTAGTTTTTTTAGACATGGCGCTCTAATAGTCGGACAGAAAGACAGACAAAGTCGCACCATAAGGGTTCCTTTTTTACCATTTTTGGAACGGAACTCTAAAAAAGGAGTCATGGTCAGACTGTCTATTTGTCACATTGCCATATCCCTGGAACTAATCAGTAATCACGCTGTCTATTTGAAACATGGCTAGCCCAAGTATGGCAAATGATACAATATTGAATATATTTTTATTTTCTGTGAAAGATGATCAATATGACGAAGGTTACGGTGGCTATTAATGAAGGAAAATGTGGAAAAAAATCCACTTGGTGGTATTTTCTTTGGGACCACAATGTGAGCCAGGCGATGGTGCCATGAGGAAAAAAAAGCGAAGTTTGGCATACAGTTGGCTACAACCCCTCGCCTCATTCCCAAAAAACACATTCTTAGGCCAAATTTCAGAAGGAGATTTTAAAGCCAATGAGTTTATGAGTTGATGAAAATAATGAGTTGATCAACATTGATTCATGTCGCATGGATTTCAAGAATCCAAGCTTTAGTTATTAATGGCCGATTACGCTTAGGTTGATATTGACAGTAAATAATAATGATCACTAATAGAGCACGGTCAACTGGGCCTCAACGTTACAGATTTACCAGCTAACATTAACAGGTTTCCGAAAATACTGCACCTATATTTAAAAAAAAACTGCCCAAGTGCGAGTCGGACTCGCGCACCGAGGGTTCCGTACAAATTTTTACTTACCCTAACTTTATTCCCCGGTACCGGTTGAGTTAAGTTTGCACCTGATATTTACAGCATTGCATACAAATCAGGTGCAAACTTAACGCAACCGGGTTGTTCAAATAGGTTTTTGCAAATTAAAAAAAAATTAGCTAGTTAGAGACATGGCTATAATTTTCGTGTAATATTTATGTTTATTAATACAAAATATTTTCTTCTGTTTCCGCGATTATTACTTATTGAAATAAAACAATTTAACGGATTATATCGCCGTATATACGGGTGGACTGAGAAAAGCCCCGTGACCATGGAAAGCTGAAAAGCTTCCGAAACGTCGGGAACTAATATGAGATAATATACGCGATATAATCCGTTAAATTGTTTTATTTCAATTTATTAGTACAAATAGTAAAAAATTCAAAATTTTCGAATTGGAAACTTCGGAGATAAAGGGGGGAATGGTGTTCTTTTTTCACATTTTCCTTAATAAAACCAAAACTAATCACAATAAAAACAATTAAAATATGGTTTGAAAATGTGCAGGCCAAGCCCTTTCATATGATACCCCATTTGACCCAGTAGCTAGACTTTTAATTTTTACCCCCCCTCATATTAGTCGTTTGCTTAGAAAATATTTTTTTTTTAATATTTTCTGTGCAATACATGTGACTATGTTTATCAATATTCCAAATTGTTAGCATAAGTAGTTTTTGAGATATGGCGCTTTAATAGTCGGACAGACAGACAGAGCCGCACCATAAGGGTTCCTTTTGTACCTTTTTGGTACGGAACCCTAAAAACAAAGTCCGCGGAGCCGAACGCGTCTGTTCGAGACAGACGCGAAGACTCATTTATTTCTGGGTGATTTTAGTACCTACATAAGATTCTTGGCGTCCATATGTTGTAGTTTGTAAGTCTTCATACAAAAACTTAATTTCAAATTCGTTGTAATTCTTCAGAAGGTTGTCATGGTGTCATGAGATTTGGGTTGCCGCGGTAATAGGGATTACCCAATTACCACGGTAACCCGAATGATAAGGGTAAGGAAACGCCTTTTACGGTTATGTTAAACAAGATTTATTTAATTACAACATGTAAAAATCACAACCTATCAACAGTGGATATTTGTTACAATAAACATTGTATTTATACTTTATTTTATTATTATTTATTACACGTTTAAGTTTTGTGCGTTATCGCGAAACTTAGATAAGGTACAGTCGATAGCTTATACCTCATTTTATACAATTTTACACTTGTAGCTAAACTTTATATATTTGTATAAAAAATAAAACAATATTCCATTATGAACTTACTGGACGGATAAAACAGACTTAATATACCTAGATGTTTCAAAAATATAACGCATCTTTAAGATTAAATTCACATTTGGCATGGTGTGCCGGTATCAAACCATACCAAAATGAACTACTTTAATTTTAGGCGGTTTTTGAGCAGCATTTTCTGTAACAAATTTAATTAAAATTATAGTTAAGTATACAAAAGAATTCTAAGGACGTAGGTTACGTTAAGCAAATTAGCTGTAGGTAGCTACAGCTTATTTGTTAGAATGATTTTGTTTCACCGCTTGAGATTCGGGTTGAATATCGATACCCTAGTTCACACTCGTAATAATTGCAGTATTTTTGCCCACGAAATTTTAACCTACATATTTTTGCCCTTACATACTAAATTACAAACATTTAATTCAAAAATTTAGTACGATTGTGCACTAGGATATTTACATTTACTTAAATAATCATTTCGAAAATGAAGATTTTGGTAAGGCCAAGGTTCAGTACAACTATTGAGTGTAGAGGTAAGGAGCACAATCTCTGTGTATGTCAAAAGACGTTAATAGAAATGGCTCATCTCTATAATAATACTATAATATTTCTTTTTTTTTAAGACCTACCTATTTGCCACCTTCCATTACGGAATGCGCTCCGATTTAAATTTGCGCGCGAACCCTGCTAAGCTAGCCTGAACGGCAAGTCAGGCAGGACAGTCCAGCGCCTAACCCACAACACACACGCTCACAATGCGCTTGTGTAATATCGTCCGTGAACTATGTACGAATTTGCTCAGCACGCGCACAGAACGCTTAAAATCCGGCCGCCGGACCTGTCAGTGTTGCCAATTTATCATATTTTATGCTAAATTTGCTATAATTTTAAGTTGTCTAGCACATTGTTTGTAGTTTAGTATATTTTTTAGCATACATTAAAAATATATTAAAATAAAGTAAAATCATGATATTAACATTTTCATTGGTAATTTGAAACGTATACGGGACGTTAATAAATAATTGACGATGAAAACGATGAGACCGATCATGAAAATTCCATTTTTGGTTAGGATTCATTTTTCGTTTTTGTTGTCGCTAAGTTATTCCATTTTATAATAACTCATCTACAGGTAACGGGTGGCAAAAATATTATTCAAAAATTCAGTCGAATAAAACGCTTTCAGTCTTTGCTTGATACAAATAAATTGTAAAAATTAAATGACTTTTTATTTGACATAGAAAACTGTTAGCATAATTTTCGGCATTAGTAAATAGCATTTAGCATAATTGTATCAAAATTCGGGCAGTAGTTTAGCAGATTTTATATTAGCCTTGTTCGCAACACAGGCGAAAGTCTCGCGACCAATCCGCTCCATTGCTTTCATGCGGCGAATTAAAAAAGGTCCCCCTTTTACTGTAATTTGTACGCGTAATGAAGGGCGTTCTAATTTGGCAAGGGTTTTTGTTTACTATATTTTGTTTTGATTTTGCTATTCTGGTGCCATAAATGGATTCTTTGTTGCGACACTTGCAAGCTGTGATAAAACTTAAATTTCTTGTATTACTTAGTTTACTTTTGCCGTGAAATAGTGTTTATTGTAGTGTTTGTGGAAGTTAACTTTCGTCGAATTTAGCAAGCTAGAGTTCGATGATAGGGTAATGGTAGTTAATAAAGGTAGGTATGTTGCAGTTAACTCAAACTCAGAGCAATATTACCTACTCGTCAATTTCACGTAAAGTATTAGGTACGAAAGTGTTAGCTGGTTGAATACACACTTTGCTGTCCGTCCATTTTATTCGGGAAGTCTCCAAAGGTTAAGGAATGACACAGACAGGCTATGTCGAATTCTGCCTACCCTAACTAAAAACCCTATGCACGCCACTGAGTAGCGCCACAGTAGCAAGGATGTGTCTTTGGAAACAGATGTTGAAAGTCATCGAATATCACCGATGTAAACAAAGAGAAAGAAGACTTAATATTTCACGATTGCAAAAATATCCACGATGCAAGAAAAAACATTTTTAACTTAATTAGATATTTACATCCGAAGAAGAACGAAGGATTGAGGAGCATTTCGATAAAACTGTTTTGAAATTGGTTGTTGACATGACGGGTACTGACAAACAACACTAAATGAAACATTTGAAAATACAGGTAATAAAAGAAGCGTTTGTTCTAAACGGACCTAATGATTGCACTTTTAAATATTTTTAATTTTACGGGGCAGAACAGAGCGTTTTGACATTTTGAAAAAATAAGTTGATTTGAATTGTCAACAAAAAGCGTATTTATTTCATACTCTCTGGCTACTCTAGCGGCATTTTGGAGCAATTGGGAGCTATTATTTACTGCTTACAGCTGGACACCTTTGCAACTGTTCCCCGATATAAGATTGTGCTCCTTACCTCTACCCTCAATATATACAACCTTCAAGTTTGAAAACGTAAATACGAGTCGTGACTCGTCTCCATCAAGTAAAAGTGCGATAGTAAGTAGTACGATGCAGAACTACATACTAATAAGTGACAACCGTATCAAGTAGTTTTATAAATTAGCGGGACAGCTTAGGCTAAACATCAGAGTATGGGCTGTGAGAGTGTGATCTTTTGATATATCGAACCGACTTAACCCTCCAATTAGCAAAGAAATCAAAAACATGGCAAAAAGTCACTGAGCTTCAAAACAAATCACAAATTAATAATATAGATAGCAGCAAAACTCTAACCATTTTCGCTATGACGAAGTTCACAAAGTTCGGTTCAGCGAGAATAGTAACTGCGCAATAAAGTAAAAAATCTACATTTGAAATCGAAGAGTTAATCGATTCGTAACAATTAAATGTGGTCGCGACCGTGCCGGGCGTCATGCAGAGGGGTCACAAAGTTAAAATTCGAACTTCGCGTCGCGCCGTCCCACTCAAATAAGGTATAATGACCCCTCTACACGATCGCCGATCATCGGCGAGCAGGTGGGACGCGGTTTTACATTAGAAAGAGCACCATACATTTCCATCTCATTCTAACTTATTACTACGTCCCGCCTGTTCGCCGATGATCGGCGATCGTGAAGAGGGGCCATAACACGAAAGGGAGGTGGACCGCGCGATCAAAACTTCTAATAGAGAAGATGCAATGCGTTTATTTTTCATAACCACTGGATTAAACAAACGTCGAAATATTAAATTGAGCCTAAAAAGGTAAAAATAAAGATTTATCTTTTATCCAAAGGGTAAAACGGGACCCTATTACTAAGACTCCGCTGTCCGTCTGTCACCAGGCTGGACCTCATGAACCGTGATAGCTATACAGTTTAACGCATTTGATAACGGCTAAAAAACGTAAACGCTTGGACACGCCTCACTCCTCCATACTCTAGTGGCATAAGTGTCGTCACACGTGTTGCTCGATTTGTATGGAGCGTTTAATGGTCAGCCTGACTTAGAATCTCGATTTTAACGATCTAGTGTTTAATTTTCAATAGGTAATATATTTCATAGTCATAAGAAACCGAATCGATTGTTATCATTGAAAAGACATAATGCATCTTCTCTATTTCGAACTTCGGGGTAATCTCTCAGGTGCGTCATGCAGCGTGCTCGTGCGTGTGTGGCGGGCGTGCGGCGTGCGGCGAGCGCGTGCGGCGTGCGTCACACTTCGACGTAGTCGCGCGGAGTACCGGCGGCGTGCGGCGCGGGCGGCGGCAGCGGCGCGAAGGCCGCCAGGTAGTTGTGCGGCGCGCACAGCGGCAGACTCGCCGCCAGCTCGCGCGTTGGCGACGGACACTGCCCCTCCTCCTACACCAAACGTACTAGTTGGGCCATTTTATAATAAACTACATTTACTTTCTTTTTTTTCTATTGTCATACAAAGATCAAAGCGCAAAGAAAAACATGATTGCTCTCGCACGTGCTCACACCAAGAATGCCATCTTTGAGAACATGTTGTCGTAAATAGCGCTAATACCTTACAAAAAAATTAAGTAGGTAGAAGTGAAACTGGATCGGTAAATTTGAGGCATAGAGCACAGTGCTCGCTGGTGGACAGGCTGACACGTTGGACCCGTAATCCAAAGTGACCAGGTTCGATTCCTGGTGACTGCGTACGAAAGTAATCGTGTTATTATTTGAGCTTTGCTCTTTGTATCTATATCACAATAGATAATAATGTGGTGTTAATTTACCAACATTAAAAACACAGAAACATTCGATTTGTATTAAATTTTTTTTCTACTCAGAATCATGAGTAGATCTATTAATCCTGATAGAAGGAAGATTAGATAGAAGAAGACTGAAAGCAGAAAGATCCTAAATGTTCGTTAAATGTTAAAATTTCCGTTCCGTTAGGTACTTCAACAGAACATGTTGAAAATCCTATACAATAAAGTAACGACATGGAAATAAAAAAATAAAAAATGTTTTGTTTTTCTAAGATCAAAAATTTATTCAGGATTCTAAGTAGAAAATATATAAAATTTCAATATTCTGATAAAGAAAGTAAAATGTACCGCTTTTTATAAAAAGGCCCAGTTATACCACGGACCTACCAGTGGCGAATCTACTCATAGGTAACGATGCAGTTGGATCCGAAACATCGCAAGATACGATTGTAACCATGTCGTGAAAATAAGTATACGTATTTTTATAATCGCCTTATGCACTCCATTTGCATGGACAATAAGAATACAAGTGCACTAAAAGTTCATTTCCGGTGGGAAGGTATCAAAAGAAGGCGTGATAGAAATAAGTTTGGGCACCCCTGACTATTTTATCATTGTTTCCATGGAACACGGGTGACAAGTATATTGTCAGGTGCGAGAGGTGAGAGAGGGACAGCAATAAACAGCCGAGAACCCGTTAGTAACGTTAACTGGGGTTACTTTGATCACTCATTTTTAATCCATAAGAAATTTGTTTCTAAACGCGTTTTTTAGATTTTATTCTTAAGGGTGGCAACCTCGTTAAAAAAACATATATGACGCGTTCAGAAATATACTCCTTACAGTTTAAAAATGTATGATCAATGTTACCTCGTTGCTCAAAGTAACCCCAGTTTACCGGTACTTAGGTTTTACCGCAAATGTACTTCGCTGTTGAGGGTTGAAATTAGTAGCATGGGAGCGCGCGTTAAAATGAAGATTTTTATAGTCAAATAATCTAAATTCGAAGTATGGAAAATACGAAAAAAAAAACCTACTTTCATGCTATGTGAGTATAGTGCAAATTGCGGAAACTTTCCAAAATGATTAAAAAAGGTCTTTGGACCGGTAAGTTAACACTAGACTTAATATACTAAAAAATGCTTAAAAAAGGTCTTATAAACATGTAAGTTAACACTAGACTTAAGACCTTTTTAAAGCATTTTAGAAAGTTTCCGCATTTTGCACATCAGTATCAGTGGGTTACTAATGTGTTGCACAAAATTTATTGGCATATTTTCGTTTCGCATAGCAACCATTGGCATAATCATCATTTCGCACAATTGCTTTTTGCCTAAATTTCTTGGCATACTATCACTTCGCACATGTTTCTTTGGCAGAATAGTAAATTGGCATAATGTCGATTAGAACAATACTCCTATGGTCGAATAATTGTGTCGCCGAAATTTATATGGCATAATATTCCGTTTGCATCCTTGAGTGTAATTATGTTATAGTAATGATGTAGGAAGAATTCGTTTCTGTGAGGCACGCAGTCAAGTCGGATCTCCCTTTAGGTGAAATTGGTAATGTTAGAAATCGTAAGCCAAGTCGGACCTGCGCGGCTCGCTCGCTTCGCTCGCTCGATAGGGTCGCAGTTCAACCTAACACTCCTCCTCGCTTCGCTCGTCGTCGTACCTAACCTAAGCCAAGTCGGATCTGCCGTAAGGTGAAATTGATAATGTTAGGAATCGTAAGCCAAGTCGGACCTGCGCGGCTCGCTCGCTTCGCTCGCTCGTTAGGGTCGCAGTTCAACCTAACACTCCTCCTCGCTTCGCTCGTCGTCGTACCTAACCTAAGCCAAGTCGGACCTGCCTTACCTTCGTTTCTGTGAGGGACGCAGTTTCATCCTAACCTTACCTAATTTTCTGGCAGCGATTCGGTTCTGTGGGTATGCTATGGTACAATTATGCCGAAATAAATTCGGCGGAACTTATATTGTGCTACATAAAATTCTGTGAAATAAAAGTTGGCGATATTAGTATTCTGCTACATAAAAATTGTGGTAAGTATATAATTATGCGATAGTATGATTCGGCTAAAAATTATTGTGCGAAAACGGTTATGCGAAATGTATTTTGGACAATAGAGATTGTGCAAGATAAGGGGTACCCCAGTATCAGTATATGTGAGCGATAAGAATACTAACGGAGGCAACGACGGCGATGGTGACGGTGTCGGAGAACTTGACCTTGTTCTTCTCGGGCGGCGGCCGCGCGCGCTCCGAGCCCGTCCGGCAGCCGCGGTACCTGCTCAGGAAACTTGTTAACCCTTGGCCAGTTAAACGGTTTGCCGACGATCGGCCATGGGGATGACGGTATCACTTGATTAACATCCTGGCATACAACTTTACATAGGTACTTAAATACTTTCGCTGATCTAGCTTGTTGGGCCTTTACGTACTAGAAACGAAATTACTTGCTTTTACCGGGACACGGTTCTTAATGAGAAAGCAAGTTTTAAAAATATTTTTTTGCTATTTTTCTTCCATTATAATGTTACTTTTATAACTTTTCATTTGGCTCCTTGGAGAACTACGCATAGAGTTAAAAAAATATGTTTAAGGTAGGCTACGTGTAGCTATTACAGTACATATTAGTATATTGTAATAGTTATGAATTAAATAAAAAAAATGCTGTCTGTTGATTTTCTTTCGGCTCTCTTCTCAACAGCGGTTTCCTTTCCGGAAATGCCGGTAGACTTATAGACTTGTAAAAATGACCTTGTGGCCTACGTACAAAATAAAGATCAATATTTCATTAATAGAAGAGACCGGGGCTTCAATTAACAAGCGAATTTCTAAGGAGCTGTAAACAACACAACATAAGTGATTTCTGGAATGAGTCCCTGTGACAGTACTTACAGGTTGAGATTCGGGATTTTTTGTTTTGATGTGATGTGCGTCTATTTTGAGAAGGTAACGAACTTTTTTCACTGTACAGTCTTTTGACTTACGAGTTGAATATTTGATTTTATTACATATTTTTTGTTTCGTAGTAGCGCGTTTCGTTCTCAATACTACATATATTTAATAACGCTAATGTGAACTAATCCGTAATTAAAATTAATTTAATTGAAACAATACAAGCATCCATGGGACTAAAATTAACAAAATATATTCTTACATTACTCTACATGCAGGGTTAATAAATAGCACCTAATTATTTCTCTTAGATGTTACAGCATAACGACCCGGCCACGAGATTCAGAGAATTGCGGCGCGGGAAGCGTTTTATCTGTCCATTGCGCGGTCGTGCCTCGCAACGCACTGTGGCTAGTTGGGATCACACGCAATGAATTAGAAGAACCGCTGCCGCCGCCGCCGCCGCTCGAAGTCGTGGCCAGGCCGTAAGGACTTAATGGCGAAAAACTACTTGACCCATGATTTCGCTGGCAGTCTTCGAGTCAGATGCTTTACAAATAATTGTAGAAGTGTGTTACAACGTATCAGCCTAATGTTAATTGTTTCACGAAGTAAAACATATGATTATTGAAAATCAACGTTTTCTTTAATAAAGGGAAACCAGTAGACAGCTGTTAATAAACAAAATCTGAGATTTAATGATTTTTGTTCTTTTATAGAGATCTTTTCTTTGGGTTTCTATATCCTTTATACCGATAAAACTTTGTTGCCCCTTTTGTACTTACCTACCTATCTTCTGGGAAAAGTACCATTTCTTTGTCAAATTATACGGAATGATTTGATTATTGAATACTTTGGACATCATATAACATAGAAATTATATCAATATATTTGAATGTTTCGGAGCTACAAAGAAAAATGGTAGTTTTCTTAATTCTCGCCCCGGTCTCCCTTATTTGATTTCCTCGAGCTTCTGGTATTCTAAAGAAATAAATGTTTTTTTTTAAATCATCCACCTTGGTCAGTATTGATGCGCAAATTCGATATCTCTCCACTCCAACTCCAACACGATGCACTTTAACCACTAGCCGAGCCAAGTCTAAACTCTTTAAGCCGTTCAAAAGTTAAACGCCTGTCTTCGAATTCTACGAACGGGTAACTCGGGTAGGCTTCTGTGTTAATCTGGCGAGCCCTTTTGGCAACAACATTTACGTTACGGAGTCTTTGCGCTTACCTATACATCGCGCTCGGAGCCTCCTCTCTAAGCTCAGTCTGGAAGAGGTGTCTGAAGTGCACCGCCGCCATCTTCTCGTCGTGCGGGCGCGGAATGACGTCGACGACGCTCGGCTTCTCCTTGTGGAAGTTCAGCGCGTCCAGGCCGGGCCACTTGCGGTCCTGGTCGCGGACGTCGGTGGTCCAAATGGTGTTGTTCTTCTCGAGGTACTGGTGCAGGTTGGGGCGGATGCCGGTGGCGGAGGGCAGGTCGCTGGGCGCGAGCGGCACGGGCAGCAGTGTGGGCAGTAGTGTAGCCTGTAGCGTGGATTGTAGTGTAGACTGTAGGGTGGGCTGCGGGAGCGGCACGCGCGGCAGCGGCGGAGGCCGCGTTCGGCTAGCCGTGGAAGCAGTTTCGGCGTCGGAGCCCGACCGTGAGCTGCACTGGCAACAGGAGCCCGAGCAAACGGATTCTGTAAACGGAACAGGTCGTAATGTTAGTACGTTGGCCATTTATTAGGCACGAATCATAATGCAAGTCGAATTAAAGACAATCAGATCCGTCATATAAGCGGCCCGCAAAGCTCCACGTGCCGTAGCCGCGGGAGTACTGACCGGGCCGGAGCCGCGCGAGGCTGGCGGCGAGCTCGTCGGCCTCGGCGGCCAGCGCGGCGAGCCCGGCGCGGCGCGCGGCCCAGCGCACGTCCACGCACAGGTCCCACGCCGCCAGGTCCACGCACAGGCTCAGCGCCTTCTCCACGCGCCCGCGCCTAAATACAATACTCTTTTTAACAGAAGCATGTCACAACACTACGAATCGGTCTTCGGAATGAAGAGTAACCCCGATCTCCTAGTGTAGGGTACCTCAACAAATGGTGAAAGAACTTCCTGGCGAGGTCGTGCACGGCGGGCGCGTACTTGCGCGCGCAGGGCTGGTGCGGCGCGCGCGGCGCGAAGTAGGCGCCCAGCGCCGCCTGCGCGCGCGCCTCGCCGTCGGCGCCCAGCGCGCCGCGCAGCGCCAGCGCCACCAGCGCCGTCGCGGCGCGCAGCCCCGCCGGCCCCGCCTGCTGCCAGTCCAGCGCGCGCAGCAGCGCCACGGCGTTCGCCGCGCGCCCGGCGCGGATCCACGCCTGCGCGGACAGGGAGGTGAGCGTGTGTGCGCGACCGTACGTCGCACTTCGAAGAGGTTTACGAATAGTCAATTTTCGAATTCTCGGAACGAGGTGTTTAAATATACCGTGAGTTAGTGGTGGCCGAACGTATTGAAGCTATTTGAATTCAATAAAACGAGTAATGTAAGTAATAACATCTTATAATTATTTTACAATTTCTCGATCGAGAATTTTGCCGATGACGTGGAAAAAACCGTATGCGGCGAAAACTTGCTACGCGCGGAGCGTCCGCCCTGCGGGCTCGCGGTCGTGGATGGGCACTGTACCCCCTCCTAGATAGATAATCTTTAAAATAATGTTGTTCGTAACCCGGCGCACCGCGTCAGGCGGCGGGAATGAGGTACGGCGTATGTGGTTCTAGCTAATTTGTAGTGATGGGACATATTCATTACTCGTATCACAAATGATTGCCGATACGAAGTATTATAATACTATAGTTAACGATCAAGTTAATCGACTTAAATTTATCTCAAAACAACTCCGAGATCCCCCATAATTTCTCCAAGTCCATCATCGGGTATATCTTGCGACACTGGTACTAGCTGCTTGCCGAGAGGATACAAATAACCCAAATTGCATAACTCTATCTCAAACAAACTCCCGAGATCCATCATAGTGCTTCCAAATCCATCATCAGGTTCTGTCTGTCTTTATATCGATACACTACGCTAGCACTATCTGTCTGTATGAGATGTCGCAATTGATACCAGAAGCGTAGATATTACTTTCATTTATCTTATTTTATATTTGGTATAAGTAATCATAATCATCATATCTATACTATTAAAAAGTTGTAAAAATGAAATGTCTGTACATTGAAGATGTGGGGTCGGAATTGACCTTATTATATTTATTGCTAAATATATGAAATAAATAATTCGTTATCCATGCGATAATTATATTAAAATTATGAATTTTATCAATTTCATAAAAATAATTAATCACAATGACAATAATTAAATGTAACAAGTAATAATAATACATAAATAAATTACAATGAAATAATAATTCAAGTAAAAACAAATAAACAGAATAATTAATAAATATAATTTTGTATAGTTATAAAATATGTATAATTATATTAAGATTATATTACCTACATGTAAGATAAGTTAATTTGCTATATCAATAATGTAAAACTTAAAAATCGAATCATGTTTAATATTTTGTGCCGGATAAACCGATCCGGTTTCTTATTAGAGAATCAGTGGCAGCTCGCTTTTGTTGTATGCAGCCGCGCGCGTAACCGGTCCACGCGAGACGAATGCGCTCCATACGCTTAAGCCGCTGCGTACGATTTCTTAATTCTAGCCTAAACCTAGTGCTTAAAGACTATCTTTCCGCTATTGCTATGTTTGTTCCTGGGTCTTGGATGTTTTCTATGTATTTAAGTATTATAATTTATCTATATATTATGTATATCGTCGCCTGGTACCCATAGTACAAGCTTTGCTTAGTTTGGGACTAGGTCGATTTGTGTAAGATTGTCCCTGATATTTATTATTATTATTTATTATTGCTTATTCCTTCTATTCTAAATTGTTCTGCTTGTGTATTGTGCTAACCATTTCTTCTGTGTGCCGTGTTAAAAGACAATAAACCGGTGTATAAACGGACATTTGAAGTGCTTATTTATCTCTGCAACTGCATTTACCGGCCGGTACGCTTATACATCAATAACAGGGCAAGCATTACACTCTTTCTATAACGCTAAAAAGATATTTTCAAAAAATTGATTGTTACGGACTATTTGGAGGTCCCTAAAACGAAAAATATTTTTTTTGGATTTTATGTATGTTTGTATGTGTCGTTGTGACTTCATCACGCAAAATCGGCTAAACAGATTTCCACAATTTTTGGTTCACGGGTAGCTGGCTATCTCCAGATGGTTATAGGATACTTTTTACCCGACTACGCTGAAGAAAAAACGACGGGTTATGACTTTTTCTCTTCCGCGAACGAAGTTGCGGGCATCTTCTAGTATTCACTAAATTAACCGAACTAGAAGTAACTCTTGTACCTGAAGTTAAAAAAAAATACCGCCCAAGTGAGAGTCGGACTCGCGCACCGAGGGTTCCGTATAAATTTTTACTTACCCTAACTTCCTTGTATCGCAATCCCTTTCCCTATGACTGAACTCGATACACACCGAAACTAACTGTGGCACTTCACTAGCGCTACACGTGCTTTCGTTAGAAAGGAATAGCCTAATTGTGTTTTGTATTTGATCAAAAGGGACAGAAATATTTCACTACTTCTTAGTAAAGCGTAGTGAGCGCGAGGCGCCTAAAGGTGTGTACACATTTGTATCATTTGCCCGTATCAGATCATCGTCGCGTGGCATGATCGCGTGTCATGATCACGCGTTTGGACGTTGCGCCGATCCGATCGCTCGAAATCCAAGTTGCTACGCGTATCACACACTTATATCGGACGAGTACGGCATGATCGGCGCGCCGACAGTGAGCGTCCAAGCAGCGCGATACGCAGTCATGCCACGGCACGTTGATCGGATACGAGCAAATGATACAAGTGTGGACGCACCTTAACAAGATCCGTCTAGTGAAGGTTTTCATTTCAACATTAACTGAGGTAATTGGCAAGTACTACCAGAGCTCAAAATGCAGCAGCGTGTTTTTGTTCACGTTATTTGTAGTCTCGGCCTCTTAGTTCCGTATTAGTTAATTTATTATTTTTAATGAGACATACTACTATGTGGCCACTTAAATGGATTTATCGCTACGAATAATAATCCCTAATGTGTAAAAAACGTTGTGTAAGCAAATTGAAATTAATTTAATTTTGATGTTACATTATTGCGACATGACAACGGGTATAAATACTAGATAAGTTACAAATAATAAGTATCAATACTAGTTAAAATATGACTACTGACGCGACCGTAAAATGCCCCCTCGATTGCGATGTATGACATGACTTGCGCTATGGCTAACTTGACCGTCACGCGATCTTTGGGCACACGGCAGACATAGCCTAGAAAAAACTCGATCTTGAATACGAGTTTGAATGTGTGCGCACGAGGATGTGCTTTGGGAGAAATCCGTCAGTAATGGAAATGGATGTCTTTTAGACGATATATGTCATGAACTCAGGGCTTACAAATTCTGCATATCTGCAAAACTATGCTCAGAAGCTCTCTAAAGCGCTCAGATAAATATATAGCGGTCGTGTCACAACTGAACAACACTAAAGTAACTAATAAATATATATAAAATGTAGTATAGTTACCGTGATCAGCTCGGGGTGCATGATGCGGAGTAAAGCGAGAGGCCCTCCGCTGAAGGACGCCAGAATGAGAGGGCCGCCCCGGCCACTCCTTGTTGCTAATAACTGCATTCGACGTGGTTCCCTGAAATAAAATAAAAGAAGCTTTAGAATCATTATTTCGAATTTAACAGTTACGAGAACTAAAATGGTAATATTCGGGACAACGCTAGCTAAAAATAGGTGCAACACAAAAAAGTTACCGTAGTAATCGATACTATTATAAAGTTTAGTAAAATCAAAAATGTCTGTAGATTGAAGATATTAAAAAAAAAGCGGCCAAGTGCGAGTCGGACTCGCCCATGGCGGGTTCCGCAGCCGTTTATACAAAAAAATGCACTACAGATGATAAAACACGATATGAAAAAAAAAACACTGACAAAAGAGCGTATCTCCCCGGCACTTACGTCCTTTTGCTGAGAAGCGCAGTTATTTGGCAATAACTTAAAAACGGTATGTCCGATCCTGTTGAAAACAATTTTCGTGGGAAGTATTTATTAAGCTTTATATTTGTAATTTTTTTCATATTTATTGAACATATCTTTTAGAAAATAGAGGGGAGACGACGACACAATTTTTGCTACTTTCGCAGCGAATATTTTGGAAAATATTCACTAAATCAAAAATTTGTTTTAGAAACCTCAAAGTGTTTAAGAAGTACTGTCGAAATAAGTGCCACACATTGATATTTGCTGAATTTTTTTTTCTTTCACTTTCGGTTACATGTATCGAGTGCCCCCCCCTAGAAATATATATATTTTTTATTTAACTATCAAACTAAGTAGCGGTTTTCACACAACATCTATGCTCCAAATTTCATTAATGTACATCTTATAGTTTTTGAATAAAATGCCTGTGACATACGGACGGACAGACAGACAGACATGACGAATCTATAAGGGTTCCATTTTTGCCATTTTGGCTACGGAACCCTAAAAAGTGAAACGGACTATTTGAAGGTCAATTAATCGAATATGTTTTTGGATTTTATGTAAGTTTGTATGTGTTATTGAGTCAGTGTTCTAGCCGTTAGGATGTGTCAGATATTTTCGTCCGGTTTGTTGCAGCAGATGTTGATGCTGGTGACTGTACCACAAAATACACCGTGACCGTTAATAACCCGAAAGACTTAAACCACATATTTTTGACGACTGTACGAGTAAATAATGTTATATCAACATGGGTCTAATTATGTGTCTTAATTAAATTACTATTTCGGTACGAATTAAATCTTATTAATTGCCCGCTTCTTTGTGAACAAGCCTTTAGGTGGGAATCTCAAGTTGAAGAACAGAGAGCGAGCATGACACTTCACGAATCGCTCCGAAATCATACGATGAAAGGCGAATGGCGTGACTTGTATTCCATGAATGACAAGAAGTGTCAAGTTATGTCTAGCAAGATGTTTGTGTTGAAATTATTTTTATTTATTGGCACCACCAAATACCACAAATACTAATGTATCCAAACTTTATTAGGTGCTACGACATTAAAGTGCTCTTACATTATTATTGAAACTTTGTGTCTTAGGTATCTTTTTTTTGACTAACAATCACAACCATATATTGTTAGGCATGATAATATTCGAAGGAAATCATACTACTTATTTTTTTACATCATATTTACCTCTTACCTCATACAGGAAAGGGACTTTGTTGTAACAGCGATCATGCTAACCTGTACCTATAGTAAAATAAACAACAACATGAACCAGTTACGCATTTTTATTACGAGTAATTTAATGAATTAGATATTCAAAATGTGTACCGCCGTTTCCAGCACAAATATTCAACCTTGAACGGATTTCATGATTCAAGTTAACATAAGTGTTCTTGATTTTTTCTGAAACCGTTTGAATTCTTATTAACAACTCTTCTCTGGAGTTCACAGGTGTTGAGTAAACCTTATTATTCAGAGTTCCCCATAGAAATAAATCTAGCAGAGTTAAATCCGGTGACCGGGCAGGCCATGCTAAAACTTCGCTCCCACGGCCGATCCATCTCTCGGGGTATTGTTGGTTCAGCCAATTACGAACATCCAAGCCGAAGTGGGCCGGGCATCCGTCGTGCTGGAACCACATAGTTCGTCGGGTTTCCAAATCGACATCTTCTAGCAGGTCGTTTAATTCATTATTTAGAAATAATAAATAGTTGTGAGAATTCAGTATATTTGGAAATATGACGGGACCTTTGTGCTGGTATGAATTTTCACTTTTCGCATGGGGATTTTCTTCTAACCACATATGCTGATTATGGGAATTAAAAACTCCCTCTCTCGTGAACAACAATTCATCTGTCCATAATATCTTATTTAGAAATCCAGGATCTTCCACTAATTTCTGATTCATCCTTTGGCAAAAGGCAACTCGAGCTAGCCCGTCATTGTTAATTAATCCGTGTACTTTCCTGTAGTGAAAAGGATGCAGGCCGTACCTTTTCCATAGCCTTAACTTGTAGTTAACATTGACCATTCTTGCTACAGCACTTGATGACAAAGTTGGGTCTTCTGTTATGATGTTCATTATTCTGTTCTCTGCTTGTTCATCTAGATTTATAGCCCTTTCTCTGTGAACTTTTCCAAGCCCTTTTTCGCGAAACTGTCGACGGACATCCGTAAAAGACGAATGGTGAGGTACACGACGGTTTGGGTATCGTCTTCGGTATTCGGCGACTGCCTGGAGCGAGTTCCCATCACAAAATCCGTATACAAAGTGGATATCTGCTAAATGAGCCGAAGGATAATGCGGCATAGCGAATATTATTTATTACAGTCAATAAAATGTTCAATGTTATTTTATCTTGCGTGACAATTAGTTATCATTTGTAATGTGTCATTTTAGTGACAATCAATTTCAAACTAGCCAGTTATAAGAAGAACCACTCTCGCGACTTAGATCAGAACAAACCTAATTATCTCTATTCTCAGTGATAACAAAAAAGCTACTTGAGATGGAAGTGTGTAAGATAAGATATTATAATTATTCGGATTAATACACTACACTGTATTTTACTTGCATGTTATATCCTTTTATCTCGTGATGAAAATATTTTCGGTAGTAAAAACTTTTGGTAGATAGATACCAAACTTCTTTATGAAACTGGCTAACAACCATACAGTTAGTGCATCTACGTGTAAATGAAGTAAGTGGCTACGTCATGCTCACGCCCTTAAGGTGTGTTACACTGGAGATTTTTTAACTTTTGATTTGTTGTAAATAATTAATATCTCCTTAATTATGAGTTTTTGGACTATATGTTACATAACTTTATATACTCTAATTAGGCTCTAGTATCGTTAGCTTAAATCTTTCGGGTTATTGACGGTCACGGTGTATTAAAGCTGTGCATGACCGTCATGTTACGTATCGCGAGTTAGAGGCGACTCTGGGCATATGTATGACAAGCATTAATAAGATATTACAGGAACATGAGGTGTAAAAATGACTTGTTCGCGTTGGATCCCGCACAACTAAGGATCAAAAAAGAAGCACGCGTCGAATGGTGCAAGAAAAACTTGAAAAAAATATAACCATGGTGACTCAAAAGATGTTTATAAAATCTACGCAGGCGACGACTTCAGTATCTATGCGTATGATCCTGAAACTAAACAACAAACAACAGCGTGGGTGAACCGAATTCTACGAAAGTAACTCTTGCAAGAAACCTTGAAGCAAATGGTGGCCTGCTTTTTTGGTTTTTGGGGTCATAAGGCTACAGTGCCATTAGATAATCAATTCGGAGTAGTACACGGAAATCGTTTTGTACATTGATCATCAGAATATTTTGATAAACAATAACACCATATTTAGTAATAGAAGTAGCAGCCGTAATAATAATACACAACACAAGCCTTATTGAGCTTATTAAGAAATTAGTGGTATCAGGCACCGCTGCCGCTCTGTTTTCCTGCCTTCATACTCGCAACGTAGCACTGTGTTACCGTAGCTGCGCGGCCAGGTGCAGGCACACGGCGGGGTGCGGCAGCGGCGCCAGCGCGCCGTCCAGGCACTGCAACCGCCCGCCGTCCTCCGCCGCCAGCGCCAGCCCGCCCGCCCATCGCACGTCCGTCGCCACCTGCAACCACGTCTCTATGTTATACTGCTCTCTCGACACTGCGAAAACGAGGCGTCCAAATCCTGCAGTATGAAGATGCACATATTTTGTGTGACCACAGAAGCGGGCTAACATAAAATTAACACAACACAATGTGACATTATTGTGAACTGTGACTATCAGTGGCGTGGCGGCCATATAAGCCGATTCCCACCGGGTTGACCAAGGAACGGCTTATAACCACCTTTTTCTTAAAATATGAGTAAATGAATACGCTTCGGTTTCTCTTGTAATTATCCTGACGCCACGCCTCTGGTGACTATGTGAGATCGTGTCGTGTCTGTGGCAAAACGACGATCATAGCTGTTATTATAATATGTACACAACAAACTAAGAACGTAAGCACGAGCCTATGATCTCGCAAGCGCGCAAATATTCCACGGATTAACGTTCTCACACACTAGTAGAGACGATGATACTGGATAGGTACTCACGAAGCCGACCCTGGTGGAGTGCGTGAGGCCTGCGGCGGCGTGCAGCACGTGCAGCGAGCCGTCAATGCAGGCGGCGAGCACGCGCAGGTCGCAGGGCGCGCGGCGCACGACGCGCGCGGGAGCGGGCAGGCTCGCTCTCGCCGCCGCCTCGCGCAGCGACGACAGCTTCGTCGCGCGGACGTCCAAGGGAGGCAGCTCGTAGCGGAGCCAGGATAGGCTCACTCCGCTCTGTCATGAAATCACTTATTGAGCGCCCAGTACACTACTCACGAGGGTTGATCGAGGTTAGTCAAAAACGATAGTGTAGATAGAAGAACTTCACTTTGCTTCGCACATTTTCTCCTCGCTTTTACCGATTCCCGATCGTTGTCAGTTTTTGCACGGAATGAATTTCGAAGCAGTCTGAAGTTCCGCAGGTTCGCACGGTTATCCGAGTGTATAGTCACGCACTTCGACTTTCAATTCAACTAACTTTGACGAGCGCTTCCTCGAAGTATCGAAGCGAGTAGATTTTAAGGCCCCAAGACTTTTAAACTTTGCTGAATCTAGCATCCTAAATGGGGAGGGCAGTTAAAACCTCTCAGTAGTCTCAATCCAATGTATTGTTGCTTACCTGTCGTCCGTGACTTAATTCAGAAAGCCAAAAGTGTACTAAGGTCGGTGAATACATATCGTGTGTCATATACATATGTGCAATGTATATGACACACGATATCCAGAACGATTTACTTGGTTTTTATAAATCGGTAAGTACTTCTTGATCTCGATTGATGAAATTCAGATATGTACGTCGACTAGTATAGGTACCGTTTAACTGACAACGTGACAACATTACAAATTTTGAAGTCCTATAAATCGACACTCATCTAATTAATTTAATAATATATACTTTTGAAAATATTTGAAAAAATGTGCAAGAAGATCAATCCTTTAAATTATATTTTTAATTAGCGATTTTTTGACAGTTACGTTACAACACACCAGCGCACCTATGATAGTTGCGTTTGTCACGCGATACATAAATGACATAGCTGCCGTCACCTTCCGACACATATGTGAGTGCGAGAGTGACAGACGCGTTATCATATCATTCATTTATCTCGTGATACGACATTAATATTACAGAATCGAATGAGATACCATACCTCCTGTGTAGAGGAGGTATGGTATCTCATTCGATTCTGTAACTCCTCTACACAATATTTCAAAATGCCATTCGAATCTGCAATAGAAGGCACCATTAATGCTGTGACACTCATGAGTACGGTTGAAACGCTCTGAAATTGACCCGCAGCTGGGTATCTCCAGATAGGATACTTTTTACCAAGCTATAATAAAAAGATGGATTATGACTTTTTCTCCTCCGCGACCGAAGTTGCGGGCGCCATCTAGTAAATTTTATTTTCCAAATGTTAACTAACGATCTCAAGAGAATAATATTCAAACACAATAAGCGATTACTTGTTTGATCCGTATTTATTATGTTGTATCCATTGGGTACGCTTACGTGATGTAACAGTATAAATAACATTTAAAAGCGCCATTTTTCATGAGAGCGTAAAGATTTTGTGAAAGTTTTATGTCTTAAGTGCAATACTATAAAGAATACATAGTAAACAAGCAAATTACATGGTCATAAAAATAGACGAGCGACGTCAAACTGGCAGTTCTGTACCCAGTAAAATTTCAATATTTTTACGATATACTATAAATATTAGACCTAATTTCATAGTACCATAAATTGTTTTTTATGGAATGTATAAAACAACGAATGTTTGGAGATTTTCTATCAATATAAAGTAAGATTACATGCTACATAGTTTGCATGGTCAACATGTAACACGTAAACAAAAATAAGAAGGGAATGTGAAGGGAAAACTAGCACATTGAAACCATTTATTTTTTCATAATTCACCTTTAAATTTTTCCATGACAGCCTTCAATCCTTAATACCTCATCCTCCTTCATATTTCATATGCGAGTATTATTTAGTCTGTCCTTCTTTAACGCAAATGTGGCGTGATGGAAAGAATATAGTTAATACGATTCTGAGGGGACCTAGCTAAAAATGCTTCTTGGACGGGAAACCGTACGTCAGCAATTAGAACTGTCTCTCTGCTAAAACGCAGCCTTGGCGAATCCCTCTCCGCATCTCGAAAGCGTCGGACGTTTGACTGTAGAAGATAACGGAGGCTTTCATGCCATCATGAAACAATTGTATAAGCTTTAACAGCTTCGGGGGACATCCTATTTTCTCAAGTGCAACATAAAGCCCCTCCCTGCTGACCGTATCGAAGGCCTTGTTAATGTCGACAAACGCGATCACCAAGGGATGTCCTGCTCTCGACACTTCTCATGAAGTTGTCGAAGGGTAAAAATCATATCCGCAGTGGAACGCTGAGATCGGACGCCACACTGCTCCTCGGGATACACGCATTCGGCAAGAATTTGCAGCTTAGTCAGCATGACCCGTACAAAAAGTTTACCGACGATGCTTAGAAGGGAAATACCACGTTAGCAATTACAATCGCCGCGGTCCCCTTTTCCTTTGTTTAGAGTCACAATATTTGCATCGCGCATATCGTGAGGAAAAAGCCCTTACTCCCAGCATTTCCTTAGTAAATTATGAAGCAGAGGTAATATGCACTTGAGTATGAGGATTTCGGTGAGGACACCAGCACTCCCGGGACTCTTGCCACACTTAAGCTTAAGCACGGCCTCATGAAGGTCTCCAACTGTGGGCAAATTATCAAGCTCAGCCATGACGGGTAGGGTCGGAATTAAATCCACGGCTACTGGATTTATGTCGACAGGTCGAGAATAGAGTGTAGTGTAATCTTCCTCCTAACCATTAAGCTGACGATCGCTATCAGTTCGTGTCATCAATCGACTTCGCTGGGATTAAGTCAGAAGTTTAGAGCAGATTGACGCTTGTGGTCATTTAACCGGCTGAAGCTAATGCAAGTTGTCAGAAAACCAGTCTGACGTTCGTCTAGTCAGGATGAGGTCTAGTTGGTGCCAGTGACCTGAACGGGGATGTTTCCATGAGACTTTACGCATCGCTTTAGCTTTGAAATATGTTTAATATCAGTCATACACAGCAGGAATTTTGAGCAGAATTCTAGCAGGCGTTGAACGTTTTCGTTCTGTTTTCCTACACCGTGATTGTTCAGAGAACAGAAAAAATACTTGCATCAGCGTCAATAAGCAAGGCTAGCGACCTACCGATGCAAGTAATCAAAATTAAGAGAAATATGCAGAAAAATAGCTGGTTCACGCATTGTCTGCAGTTTACACGTACAGTACACAAGATGAATGTGTAGTAGTGTAAGAATTAGAAATAAATCAGATACCAATTGTCCGTTGGTGTTTCACTACCTTCCCATACCCGAACCTATGCGTGCTCAGGGCTACTCTGGGCGTATAGTCCCACCCAACCATTAGACTAAGTTCCTCTCACTGTGGCGAAGACTACCTTCAAGCCTTAATCGATCATTCTGAGTCTGGAAGATCGCCATTGAGAAAATCACCATTCCAAAGACCCTATTCCTCCCCGTAGGAATCCATCTGTTACCTTAGGTCTCCTGGTAACAGATATCCTGGTTAAAATCGTAAGTTAAGGTTAGGTTAGGGACTTAGGGCAGTAGGCTCCCTTGGCATAATCAACCCTTAATCTACGCAGTCTGTGAAGACGCACGCTGAACAATTCACTTACCAACTTACCTAATTTACCAATACCAATCTACATACCTAATTTACCTATACCAATACAAATCACCAGGTTTGTATTTTTGTTCCCATCAGGGACCCTTATTCAGCGTGTGCTTGTACAGTGATTACATAGGCATTCGGGCCAGGAGTCGTCAGCATCCTGCCCAACGCGAGCGTTGAAGTCTCCAAAAATATAAAGTGGGATCGACTTGGTGGTATAGGTTACTAACAACAGACCACAAATTATCGTAAGTCGTCTTTTGACTCTGCTGCCGAGGTAAGTGTAGGGGCATAGACGGAAATAAGGGTGATAAAACCATAATGCGCTCCAATATGCCTCGAGGTGACTCTATGTCACTTAAGTATACCGGGAAGAAGATCGTATTAACTGTGAAAAAATATGTAAACTTGCCTTGAGTTGGAGAGACCTGCTGAATGGCGTAATATACGGAAAATAGTATTAACATTATCTACATTGTGAATGTTTTTCTGTTTATTGTAAAGTCAGACATGTAAAAGTACCTTTGAGGCCTACTTGCAGAATAAAATTTTGTATTTAAAAAAAGGGGTTTTACTGTATTTTTTTCTTTACGCGCACATCTACACATTTTTTATTCTACAGATAATCTGTTGAGATAAGAATCTGTAGAATTGGGACTCTGTAAACATGATAATCTGAAGAATTGGGAATCTGTAAACATGAGAATCTGTAGAATTGGAAATCTGTAAACATGATAATCTGTAGAATTGGGAATCTGTAGAATTTGGAATCTGTAGAATTGAGAATCTGAAGAATTGGGAATCTGAACAATTGAGAATCTGTAGAATTGAGAATCTGAAGAATTGGGAATCTGAAGAATTCGGAATCTGTAGAATTGGGAATTTGAAGAATTTGGAATCTGAAGAATTGGAAATCAGCAGAATTGGGAATCTGTAGAGATGAGAATCTGTAATTGAAATCTGTAGAATTGGGAACAAACCTATTTTTTTACATAATGATAGAATGTATAGGCCAGAGAATGAAAATAAGCTACTCAAATAATAGCCAAAGAAAGTATTTAGAAAAAGACATGAAACGAAACGTACCAGGGGTACGAAATTAGATCCTAGGAATCATACCTTATGGCACACAGTCTGTTCGACAATGTGGATGATATTGTCATTTTTTGATGAGATCTCTGCTGACAATGTTTCATTCTCCAGTTGATGGTATGCTATCAAACTAATCTGTTGCCTGAAATTAAGAAATACACAAATACTAAAGTGATATTTTCGCTTTTGTAGCCTATACTAAAAAAAATATAGTTAAATGGAATACTACTTTCAAAAGTCTGGAGTGTCTAATTTTCAATTTCGGAAGTTAAGGGGCGGCCTTCAGAAATCACAAATGATATATTGAAAGATATCCTTTCTCTGCCAGAAAATTGAGTATGGAGTTATAACAACAACTTCATTAGTAATGTAAGAAAATTGTTTAAAAATTACCCTTTAATCTGGTATAAATGCATGTTAGCATGATCTTCGAGTATGGGGCTCCACGGCGCCGGCTCCATGGCAGAGGCACCCCACACAAGAACCCTAGCACCAGAGCTTGTCTCACAAGACGATACCTTCCTTTCTGTGCGGCGGGATCCGCCGAGTTCCACAGTCTGTAAGTTATGATAATTGTAGTAGTAAAAATATTTATGTATTTTAATTAAAATACAAATATTATATTTTGTAATAAAATACAATTTGACTAACAGGTCTCAGAAAAATAAATTCAAATTAGTGTGTCAGTTAGATAATAAATAAATATTGGACACATAGTTTTTGCTTTTTCTAAGTTATCAGGAGTGAAACACACAAAATTTTTAAAGAAATATTCTACATGATGTACTAATTATAAAAATATTGTCATCAGCCCTGTTGGAGACATCATTAATTACTGATATAATAGAGCACAATTCTATATGTTATATCATCAGTACTACAGATAACAATATCTGGATAAAATTATAAGCTATATAATCCCATCAAAATTAGTAGCCATACTGCCTACCAGAGGCATGGTGTCAGGAAAATTACAAGGGAAGCTGAAGCATTTACTCATATATAAGGAAAAAAGTGGTGGCCTTTTCTTGGGCAACCCAACAGGAATTGGCTAATATGGATGGCATGCCACTGCTTTGTATAAGTTGTAAATGATTATTCTAACAGTGTATGAAATTGTTCACAACCTTACATACATTTAGTAATAAATGCATATATATACATGACACATTTGGCTCAGTGGGTTGTACAACGGCCTATGAAGCTGACGGTCCCGGGTTCGAATCCCGGCCAGGGCAAATGTTTGTGTGATGAACATGAATGTTTGTTCCTGGGTCTTAGATGTTCTCTATGTATTTAAGTATTATAATTTATCTATATTTTAAAAATAGTACAAGCTTTGCTTAGTTTGGGACTAGGTCGATTTGTGTAAGATTGTCCCTGATATTTATTTTATGTATATGATGTGAAACTTACTTGGATGTGAGGATCTCTGTCTCTTATACGGCATGGTTGACTACTCGACAAGCTTTTTCCAAATGTCACAAGTGTTGCTGTCCGATCAGTATGTGTAAACAGTAAATGAGATTTGCAAAATGCAGCTGTAAATTTATGAAAGTGTTTAAGATATTTGTAGTTTTTCAAAATAAGGCACTATAGTCAATAAAATATTAATAAAGTAAAAATTTAAGTAAATGAGAAATAAATCAAAATAAACATGCTTCTTAAACATTCAAGCTGTGGAGCAACAAACCTCCAGTGACAGACTGCCCTGATATTTTCCCAACAACATATCTGTCGAAGAGGATCTGTGTAACATCTAATGTGTTGGGCTTCACAGTGAGGTAGGCAATGGCACCAGAGGAGAACACGATTCCAATCAGACTATCACTTAGCCACTCGCAATATACGGCCGTGCGCTCCCGAAACTTTGCTTCGAGCTGTCTAATTTGCCGAGGCTTCACCGCCGCCCAGTGCCCACCCCGACGCTCACAAAAACTTCTCTTCCCATTATCATACACTGATTCTTCCGATTTCTTCTTTGTTTCATACCTAGAACAGATTACTGCTAAGTCAAGAACGACAAAAACTTTCGCACAATGTTAGGAAGTTCACTCACTTGTAACTTTTAAAGTCCCCGTTTTTCAGGTGCACAGATTCATCACATGTCAAAAATTTTACATTGTAACTAAACATCGTCACAATAAATATGCGTGTATGTAGGCAGAACACATTTTTTGGGAAAGTTTTAGTCACAACTTATTTACTTTAGAAATTGTTTCCTTTTGCTTTAACTTGTATAAATGACAGCAAGCGAGTTAGCGAGGAGACAGGTATAAAGCGTTTTTACAACTTTCAACTTGCAGAGGTGTTCTTTACTTCCATGATAAATGAGATTTATTGCTATGATTTCTATTGTATTTTAAATTGTTTATAACGATAATAATTTAACAATATACGTATTCGCTGATTGACGACTTTTAAGTTATTTATTGTCTATATGCGATACCATTCATTCCATTATTTGGTCTTGGCGAGTGTGTAAGTACAGCCGAATGCATCCGTTGCGCTATATGCGAAGAAAAATCGTGTTGCATTCCTTACGTTTGACGTAGAAAAAAAATGCAACATGAATGTTTAGCGAATACCTATCTCTGTAATTATTCCAAATTACAAATGGATAACATAAGCAGTTCCTGAGATATAGTGCTGTAGTAGTCTGACAGACAGGCAGAGTCGCACCATAAGGGTTCCTTTTTTACCTGTTTTGTATGGAACCCTAAAAACAATTGATATGTAGCAGTTTTATATGGAGTTTGTCCTAAACATATTTTTAAAACTTCAACATTTACAAAGTTAGGTAGTACAGGCGAAATTACGGGTTGCGACTACCTAACATAAGTACCTACTATTTATTTACTAGCAGTCTAGGTCTAAGTAGAAAAACAAAGACTGACCTACTAGCCCACCCAACGAAAACCAAAAGCAGTCTATCAGGGGGAAAACTCGTGTACAAGCAAATTTTGGCATACTTGTAGGAAATGGTGTTTTAAACGACATGCTAAAAGTACTGATGGGTGGTGGTGAAGCTAGCGGGTGGAGGGGGGTATAAAGGACTCTTTTTTTAGTTTTTCGTTAATAACTCGTAAACTGTGGCCTATAGCAAAAAAATGTTCTGACACACAAGTAATCTACATGAAATTCTCTACGAAAAAGATTCTTAATTTTTTTCTTTGGGATCAATATTTCATGACATATGGAGGGAAGAAGATGACAATAAAGATATAAACACATTTCTAAAAATTTTATTCCTAATTATCTTCTAAATAAAATTCCAAATTATCGTCAAAATCTAATCACAATAAAAAATATTCAAAAATGTACACAAAAGGTTATTTGTGAAAAATTGTACATTCTTAAACTGTTTCATGTACCTAACCAGGAAAAGTGTAAACAAAACAATTAATTAATAAAAAAAATGCTAATTAATATCGTGTATTTCCTCCACGTACTCTTATTAAAGTTTCTACCCGCCTAGGCATACTGAGAATGATGTTATCGATGGTCTCCTGGGATAGTCTCTGCCATTCCTCAACTACGGTGATTCACAGTTCACCCACATTGACAGGAGCTGGAATTCTGAGTTTAACTTTCCTTTTCTCGATCTCGCTTCACTCTATAACGCTGATATTCATAATAATTAAGATATGCTTCAGTTATGCGAGCGGTATGCAGCCGAGCATTGTCCTGCATAAAAACAAAATCATCACCGATATATAGGGCAAACGGTAAGACATTTTCTTCTAAAAATTCTCTGATATAGCGGTCTGCAGTCAGACTCCGTCTGTCAATCACTACCAAGTCTGTGCGAGCTCCCAAAGAAATGCCCGCCCAAACCATTATTAATCCGCCACCGTATGCAACTGTAGTTTCAAAATTTGTCTGAATGTATCGTTCTCCTTTACGTCTGTATATTCTTTGATGATTTACGAGCATTCTGCGCTCATCACTAAACAACCTTACTCCATTGGTCCGCGTTCCAAAGTCGATGTATCTGAGCAAAAGTTAATCTGTTTCTACGATGATTTACCTCGAGCATTGGAGCCTTGGCGGGCACGAATGAACCCAAACCAGCTTCTTCGAACCTTCTTCGTACCGTACGCTCACTTACGGTTACACCTCGCACTGCTTCTGGCTCATGTCGGGCTTGGACGGCAGTCAAACGGGGGTCCTACGTACATGAAGCCGAATGAAACTATCATCCCTACTCGTTGTGGGTTTTTTCTGCCTTGTCCTGCTCTTCTCACATAAGTACCGGTCTCCCTGAATCGTTGGATACTGCGATGGATTGTTGAAACAGGTCGACGAATATCTCTGGATATCACTCTGTAGGTTTGACCATTTCGAGTGCCCTGGCAATCTAAGTTGGGGCTAAGTCAGGCATAATGCAGTCCTCAACTTCAAAAAGATATGTATTTAAAAAAACGAACAAAAGAACAGTCTCTAAATGACATTTTAAATCAAACTCACAAGAAATATATACTCGAAGTTCGCTCGAGATAAGGTGTATTTGTACAAAATTAAACAACTGCATAAAAAGTGATGTTCAGTTGTTTTCTTAATTTGAAATTATTCTTTTTAGGGTTCCGTACCAAAAAAGTACAAAAGGAACCCTTATGTTGCGACTCTGCCTGTCTGTTTGTCTGTCCGACTATTAAAGCGCCATATCTCAAAAACTACTTATGCTAACTATTTGAAATTTAGAATATTTATAAACATGATCAGCCCACATGTATTGCATAGGATATATTTAAAAATATATTTTTATGTTCTTAAAAAACGACGAATATGAGGGGGGATAAAAATTAAAAGTCTAGCTACAGGGTCAAATGGGGTATCATATGAAAGGGCTTAACCTGCAAATTTTCGAATTTTTCATTTTATTTTTTTTATTGTGATTAGTTTTAGTTTTATTAAGGAAAATGTGAAAAAACACCATTCCCCCTTCATCTCCGAAGTTTAACAATCGAAAATTTTGAAATTTTCACAATTTGTATTAAAAACCATAAATATTACACGAAAATTATAGCCATGTCTCTAACTAGCATTTTTTTTAAAATTAGCAAATAACCTATTTGAGCAACTCGGTTGCGTTAAGTTTGCACCTAATTTGTATGCAGTGCTATAGATATCAGGTGCAAACTTAACTCAACCGGTACCGGGTAATAAAGTTAGGGTAAGTAAAAATTTGTACGGTATCGGTGCGCGAGTCCGACTCGCACTTGGCCGGTTTTTAAATTGAATGCCATATAAACCAGCCAGCAACCGTACATGATACTGATTGTAAAACTTTTTTTATGTTCCGCTAAATATGCGTGTGTGTAGTTTTGTGAATATTTTATTTTAGTTTAGTTGTAAGTTTTTTTCTTCTCTGCATTGTAATTTGAATTTTCTCTAAACTAAAATATTAATTGGGTATTTGATTTCACCCTTTAGTTCCTATAAACTAATTATGTCGATTTTCAATTGTTAGAAAATGGTTTCGATATTATTTATGCTCACAACCATCAATAGTCATAAAAATTGTTAAGCATACTCGTTGTTGAATCTAACATTAATGTTAAATAATATCAAAAATTATAATTAATAAAAGACATAAAGTACATGTCCATAACATCTGAAGTCATATTAATCACTTTTCAGAAGAAAATGATGTCCTATATTATTACATAAGTACCATTATTTGTATGCATATTGCGTTTATGCTTAAAGTATATTAGTCATATCTTTAATCATACTATTATTTGTTTTCATATTTGCTTTTTGCCTAAAGTTTATTAATCATATATTTAGTCTTACTATTATTTGTATACAAATTGGCTATTTTCTCTAAAGTTTATTTGTCATAATATTTAATCATACTACTGTTTATATTTATATTGGTTTTTGGCCTAAAGCATATCATTAATAGTAGGTTAGGTTAGAAATGGGACTCTAAACAGAAACGAACATCTGATACGAGTATAAAGACACAAATCGTACATGGGCAGAAAAACAAAACGGATTATTATAGATATTCGGGATAACAAAAACGCTTCCAAACAAATGTATAGCGGAGCGTCAAAATGGTTCAAAAACCGAAAACTGTATGTTAGGTTAGGTTTGTATTGTGACCATGCATAGCGGAGCGAGCGAAGCGAGCGGAGCGTCAAAATACTTGCTTGCATTTACACAATTGACAAAATGGTACATGGGTCAAAAACCGAAAACTGTAGGTGCATTTTTTGGTATGAACGGCTGCGGAACCCTACACTGAGCATGGTCCGACATGCTCTTGGCCGGTTTTTTACCTTTTCTTCTTGGTACGGAGCATTTCTGAGCTTAGCCACCATGTTCTTATGCACATTATCACTCACTGTTAAAAATTGACTTAGGTTTCGGTATTTATTCTGAACGGACGACGCATTCCGCAGTTACTCGTACCCATGAAGGGGCTTAGTGTGATGACTATATATATGATCATATACAAGTAATCATTATACAATGTCAGAATATTTTATATTGTTCAGAGTGTAAATACCTAGACCAAGCATTCATAATTCTAACAGATTTGATTGAAAGGTGACTTGTATCGAGTGTTTTCAGCTATCATATGATTAGACGTATACCTTCGCGGAGTGGGACTAAATATAAGCAGATTTACCCCTAGGGGTACAAAAAGCCTTAAACGGAGCATAAATATCTTCACTCTGTACCAGCAAGTGCGCTCGATATACTTATTCCATTATCTAGAGCCTGCTTATACCTAAGAACCTCAAGTAACAAATATTATTGGTGATTTATATAGCACTATCAGTATTTTAGAAAACATGTATTTTTTTAAATAAAATATATTGTTTCAGATGGTTAACATCTTTAATTAAATTTTAGTTTAGTCACCCGTTCCCAAAAGTTATGCCGCAGTAAGAACACAGTTGTTAAAAGACAAAAATAACTTAGTTAAAATGTAATAGGTGGCATCTGGCGAACGCGTCTGGTATTAAGCGGATCCCAAATTATAACAATCACCCTTGGAAAGCTTTCAGGTACCCATTATATTTCGAAGGAAATTTAATTACTTACCAGAGGGCATCCCTGCCGGGTCGGATATCAACTTAGTAAAAATAAGCTTACATTTTAAAGTCGCTGATGGTCGGGTGAGATATTTTTTTTATTAACTTGGGTGGGTACTTAATCCGAAGCGTTGTTGGGTTACAATTAAGGTTTTTGACGTTAAACGTCTTTCAGTTCGCCTCATTGATGGCTGTAACTCTGCGACTCAGTTAACATGTTTTGATCACATGAGTAGGCAGTTCCTCCGTGTCTATACGGACCCATGGTTGTTCAGGGTAGGCACTGCTTTCGTGCATATATGGACCCTATGCTACTAAAACTGTCACTAACTATGTGGTATACGCAATTCGTTTATATTTCGTTGAGTAGAGTAAAGTAGCCATTACTCAGGGTATCTGGATGAATTGATGGCGCCAGTGTCGTGTGACTGACTTCGAAGTTTGAGCTAAAATTTAACGCTTACTGGTAAGTAAGGCTGTTTTATGCTCATAGCTCACTAGTGCATGAACATTATTAGACAAAAGCGTAAAATGCGTAGCTACTATTTACGTATATTAAAATAGAATTATTAATAGTTAAAGTAAATTTTATATCAATTTCACTGAAAAGTTCTGAATACTCCGGCTATTTGGCGCTTCCAATGCATATCGTGAAGCATCTGAAACAGCTACACTAAAAGAAAAGCGGAGAGCTGGAGGAACCCCGACCATGGCCCGCCCGCACTAAATGGTTCCATAATTGAAAGGAGCTCCTCGAATCAAGGCAAGCGAAGCAGCCACATTCGTACCATAAAGCCGATAGATCAAGCCGATTGTCGGCGACACAATTTGTTGCGGCCCAATATTGAACCATCCGAGTTGATTCATTGGGACACCAATGGAGATAAACGAGTCCTCCGCTACACTACATAATATATTATCATTATTTTTTGAAATAAATGATAGTATTGACTTAGTATGCCGATTAAGCGTCTTGATTAAATAAAACACTATATTGTGACGTCTAGAAACGCGGTGAGTATACAGTAACTTTTACTGGTGCTGTCGAAATTTTTGATTAGGCCAATTGGCGACACACCGAACCGCGTCATGGGTCGCCGCGGGGGTTTAAAAGTGGTCTGCCAATTGTCCGTAAATTGCTTTAATCAGGGACCCTGGATGTATTTAAGGGTTTTTTCCTTTCGTGATTAGCTTCAATTATAAATAGATCAAGTTATATCAGAATGAATTAAAAATCAGTACAGCTACAGTAGCTACATAAATATTTATTTCATTATGAAATTGGGAGGCTTGCGAGTCCAACCATCATATTGATGTGAATTCAAATTTTATTAATATTATTAGTTTACCTACAGAATAAAATGCATGTATAAGGTAGACAAGGACGTGCTATATGACAAACAAAATTACGACTACATATTACATAGGTACTTAAGACAATAGGTATGAGAAACAGAAAAAAAGGTTTTGTATTCATTCTGCTTTACTGTTTTTTTTATCTCTAAAAAATGCTTAAGATTTACGGCAAATTAAACGTTGTCATGTATCACAGAGATAATGTCTTGAGGCAGTCTACTACTGGGTAAAGTAGAGGTAAAAAAAAACTTAGTCTACTCCCAAAGTAATGAAAATAAGTACAAAGGATTATGAGTAGAAGCGAATTTCTAGAAATAAATGTAGTATGTAGTACTGTTGTATTAGAAGAATGAAAACTATGCTAAAGAAATTTTATAACGGTTTATATTCTTCATCTTCTACGAGTATGAATGAATACTTTTGCAAAAACACGTGTCGTTTTCGTAACGAAATTAAATTTTCTGATTGCAGTAAGTATATAAAAAACTGTTCTGTTCCGTTTTGTGACAGCAAAAATAACGGAAACTACCGAGAGAACTTAATAGGAAACTTTCAACTGGCTTAAAAGGGACTCAATTTCCTTGCAAATAATTTCAGTCCGCTGCGCAGCGTCGTCGCATTAAAAAGGTTTATTATTAGTGTAATAACTGTAAAACCCTTCTAGGTCGTTGAACAAAGCAAAATTATTTTGAAATAATAGAAAACTCTGACGTTCTCGAGCGGAATGTTTGTTTGTGCCTAACGAGTGTGGTTTTCTACCACGATGGCATCTACGAGTATCTCTAATTAACATTGTCAGTTAGTTAAATACTTGTATTATGTAGCTTAAGATATTTCTGAAATTTATTACTCACTAATTAAGTAAGTAGCTTTTGCTTGCCGATTCTCTCTTTTTATCCGAATTTTTATTTTCGAAGAAATAGTTAGTACCCCCTGAACTGACAAGTCAGGATTTATTTTTTAGTTACTTAAATATAAATTTTGAAGTTAACTGGTTTGCAAAACGGTTATTTACGTTGTAAAGTAGAGTAGGCGTAGGTACGGTACGGCCGGTACGGGGGATACCAGATAGATACAACACATCTAACTTCTATAGATTCTGATGACTTATTCATAATAATTATAATAAAAATATACGTTACTTTGGTTTATTTATTTAATTAATCTTTATTGCACAAAAGTAAAACTAAAACATATGCCAAGAATGCATATGCCATAGGAGATTCTCTACCAGTCAACCTTGGGCCAAAGCAGATAAATTGTCTTATAATAAAGATAATATGAAATTAAAATAATGTTATGGTCTATTAACAGTTGTAAATTTCGGCCACTTTTTTTGACTTAAAAGACTTAAAGAGTCCCCGGTAAGCTTGGCCGAATTTCACCTTCCTATACAAAAGGAGTTTCGTTCTCATTTTAAAAAGTTTTATAATGAGAACGCAACTCCGAAGTTCTACGTGTAATAACTCAGCGTATTCTATTGCCATCTGTTGTTCACCGAATCTTCTTTTCACAATTTCGTTACATTCTTGAACTGGTAGGCATGTGAAGAGAGACTGGACATCAAAAGAAAAAGGAAAAGAAGATTGAGTGAACAAAAGATGGCAATAGAATACGCTGAGTTATTACAACACTGCCTTACATCTGGCTATATGCTATGGAATGGTGAATTCTATGGACAAGTTGATGGTGTGGCAATGGGGTCTCCGGTGTCCTGTCGTCGCCGATATTTTTATGGAAGACTTCGAGGAGAGAGCGCTTTCATTGGCAGGTGCCAATGAAATCTCTCAAGCCGAGGATCTTTAAAAGATACGTAGATGATACTTTTACTATTTTAACTAGATCTACTTGCATTCTTAGATGTGCCAGTAATTAGAGGTCCTAACAATGACATAGGTCATACTGTATATAGGAAACCTACGCATACTGATAGGTATTTGAATGGCAAATCTTACCACCATCCCAGTCAACTTGCTACAGTGGGTAAATCTTTGTTTCAGAGAGCCAGGGGTATCTGCGACGATCAACATCTGACTGCTGAGTTGCAGAATGTCAAACGTGCGCTTCGAGCCAACGAGCTCCAGATACCACGTTCCAAGCAGAAAGCCAGTATGAAGAAACCAAGAGTCGAGCGTAAACCTGCCGTATTACCATATGTGAAAGGGGTCACAGACTAGATCGGAAACATCTTGAAGCGTGCTTCTATAAAAACATATTTCAAGCCGTTGAAGAAGGTGTCTCAATACCTGACACCCGTGAAGAGTAGCACCCTTTGCAGAGTGCAGGCATTTATAAGTTGGACTGCGAGTGTGGTCTTTCATACATTGGTCAAACGAAACGTAGTGTATCAACCCGCGGGTGAAGGAGCACATAGCAGATGTCAAGCACCGTCGGTGTAATAGGTCTGCAGTCTGTGAACATGTCCTTGACAAACCAAACCACTCAATTAAGTTTGATAAACCTTCTATCCTTCATCATCATCATCATCATTTCAGCCGTAGGACGTCCACTGCTGGAAACAGGCCTCCTCAATAGATTTCCACATGGGCCGTATAGAGGCGACCCGCATCCAGCGAGCCCCCGCAACCCTAATCAGGTCGTCGGACCACCTTGCGAGTGGCCTTCCCACGCTGCGCTTGCCGGTACGTGGTCTCCACTCTAGAACCTTTCTGCCGCAGCGGCCGTCGGTTCTTCGAACTATGTGCCCTGCCCATTGCCATTTCAGTTTGCTTACCCTGTATGCTATGTCGGTGGCTTTGGTTCGTCTACGGATTTCCTCATTCCTGATTCGATCTCGTAGAGAAATACCGAGCATAGCCCTTTCCATAGTTCGCTGAGTAACTCTGAGCTTCCTTAAGGGGCCCATGGTCAGAGACCACGTCTCGGCTCCGTAGGTCATCGCCGGTAATACGCACTGGTTGAAGACTTTCGTCTTCAAGCACTGAGGTATGCTTAACGAGAAGACACTTCGCAGTTTCCGAAACGTTGCCCATCCGAGTTGGATCCGTCCATTGATCTCTTTCTCGAAGTTGGACCTGCCTAACTGGATTGTTTGTCCTAGATAGACGTATTCGTCAACAACTTCGAGGACCGAGTTACCAACCAATACTGGGGTGGGCGCTACATGGACATTCGACATGATCTTCGTCTTGTCCATTGATTCATCTTAAGGCCCACCTGTTGGGATACTCTGTTGAGATCTTCGAGCATCGTACCGAGATCCTCCAGCGTCTCTGCCATGACCACGATATCGTCGGCGAACCGAAGGTGCGTGATGTACTCGCCATTAATGCTGATGCCGAATCCTTGCCATTCCAAGAGCTTGCAGGCGTCTTCCATTGCGTTGGTGAAGAGCTTCGGAGATATGACATCTCCTTGTCTCACACCTCTCTGCAATGGAATCGCCTCCGTAATCTGGTCTTGTACTCGGACCGACATACTGGCGTTGTTATACACACTCCTCAGCACCTCGACATACTGACAGTCAATCCGGCATCGCTGGAGCGACTGCAGTACTGCCCATGTCTCGACGGAATCAAAAGCCTTCTCATAGTACACAAACGCTAAGCAAAGCGGCAGATTATACTCCTCGGTTTTCTGTATAACCTGCCGCAGCGTGTGTATGTGGTCTATGGTACTGAAGCCTTTTTGAAACCCGGCTTGTTCGGGAGGCTGGAATTCATCCACCCTGGAAAACAACTTGTAGACATGGCTCAGAAGCGTGATGGGTCTATAATTCTTTAGCAGCGTTTTATCACCTTTCTTGGAAAATATCACCACCACACTCCCGTTCCATGCCTCCAGCGTGATGCCCTCGAGCAATACGGTATTGAAGAGCTTCTGAAGGACCTTAAGTGCCGGTGTTCCACCCACTTTCAGAAGCTCTGAAGTGATTCCGTCATCACCCGGCGCCTTGTTGTTCTTGAGCTGTTTAAGGGCCATTCTAATCTCGACAGGCTGATGTCCGGGATATCTTCGGTATAGTGTCGGGTAAGCTTGGCTCTCGGGTCTTTGGCCAAGTCATGAGCAGGTTTGGCAGCCGAGGTACATAACTGCCCATAGAACCTCTCGATCTCTCTCAACACCTCTGGCTTCGTCGACACTACACTGCCGTCTTCTGTCTTCAGCTTCGTCAGCTGGCTTTGCCCACTAGACAGGTCCCTTGCAAACACTTTAGAGCCCTTGTTCCGCTCTATCGTCTCTTTAATATGGTTAGTATTAAAGAGACGAATATCGTGCCGCATGGACTGATGGATCCGTCTATTGAGCTGCCTGTATACTTCAGCGTCTTCAGAAGTCTGCAGCGTCATCGAGCGTCGTTTAGCCATGAGGTTGAGAGTATGATAGGATAGTTTTTGGGGTCTATCTTTGCGGCGGGGTCTGAAGAATTTCTTCCCCACCTCGTGGTCAGTTTCTACCGACCTGTTATTTATATCGTCCACGGAAACGCAATTATCCAGGCAAGCGAAGCGATTTGTTAACTCCAGCTGAAAGTCTTCGGGGTTTTGTATGTGGGCTGTAGTTGGTCGGAGCGTAGACGAGACCTTTCTAGGCGGACGTTCATATTCAATGTGCCTCGCACCATTCGGTGATCGCTACCGGTTTTCACCCTGTTGATAACTGAGACATCATTGAATATTTGCCTCTTTGTGGATAAAATTAAGTCTATCTCATTTCTCGTGGAACCGTCGGGACTCATCCAAGTCCATTTTCTGTTAGGCGAATTTTTGAAGAAGGAATTCATCATGAAGAGTCCCTCCTTCTCCAGAAATTCGGCTAGCCTCTGGCCGATTCTGTTCCGTTGCCCATATCCAAATTGCCCCACTTTCAGCTCGTTATCGCCTCTCTTCCCCTGCTTTGCGTTTAAGTCTCCCATAACAACAGTGAAGTGTGATTTGGAAGCACGTATGGCTCTACTGACGTCCTCATACATAGCCTCCACCTCCTCATCCGGGTGAGTCGAGGTCAGTGCTTAGACCTGTATGACCTTCAACGAATATCTTTTAGATACTCTGAGTATCAGGTACGCAACCCTGCTCGACACACTCGAAATTGTCACAATGTTGTTAACGAGAGACTTGTGGGCGAGAAACCCGACACCACCCTGGGACTGCTGGTCACCCTCCCGGTAGTACAGCAGGTTGCCGGATTTCAGGGCTACCGTGTCCTCCCCCTCTCTTCGGACTTCAGATAGCCCTATGATGTCCCAGCGCATCCTACTGACCTCCTTTTCCAGCTCTGTGACCTTCTCGTCCGTCAACAACACGCGCTGTAGGTTACCAGCGATGATCTACGTCGGTTGTCCGTTCTATCAATAGCCGAGGTCGTTTGAAGGAAGAGCCCCACCCGGGGATTCTTAGCACCCCTGGCTCCAGTGCTTGGCCGACGTCCGTCCCCGCCAGCTTTGCAACTGGAGCCGCCGGGCACTTGGGGACGTGGTAAAGTTGTCATCTTCATTGAGGGTTTGGACCGTAACCCGCCACGCTGGTCCGGTGCGGGTTGGCGGGTCGCCAGGTCGCCTCATCTGTTGGTCAGTCATCTCCCGAGAGATGTAGGTTGGGAGCTCCTTACACGCCCTTCTATCCTTGGCAAACAAAAAATATATTTTCCCAATATGCTACGCGAGGCTATTGAGATTTAAAAGCATCCTAATTTCAATAGAGAAGATGGATTGTCGCTACCACCAGCTTGGGATCCTGTAATACATATCATCAAGGAACAAGCGAGACAGGACTGCATAACCTTAATTTCCGAACGGTGTAAAATATCTTATCTGTTTATAAAGTAGTTTAATAGTCTCTGTTTTTAAAATATTATAATTAGTAATGAGGTAGCCTGGGAGTTTTTCTTTGCAGCGTTTCTTTTCTCCTCAGTATGCCTCATTTGTGAAATGCTGCTTGGTAAATAATTAAAATAAAATAATTAAGCCCTTCTGGCATATATGTAACTGTCTTTACAGCTTAGGCCCATCTGGCATGTATGTACACCTTTATTTGTTTTTTCAAAAATGGGTAGTTTGCACAAATTGTAACTTTGACAGAGGAAAATACATCTTTTCTCAGTCCACACGTGACCATGGAAAGCTGGAAAGCTTCCGAAACGTCGGGAACTAAAATGAGATAATATACGCGATATAATCAGTTAAATTGTTTTATTTCAATGAGTAATAATCGCGGAAACAGAAGAAAATATTATAGACTACTTATACTTAATGCTTATTGTACATACTTGATTACATGACAAGAACGATTTTAGATCTCGGTCACCATCCAAGTTAAAATTAATTTTGGCACTGACTCCTCGAGGGCGCCCAATCATTTTAAAAGCTTCACATTGTGGTGATGATATCAATAAATTTCCTTTATTCCCGGCAGCGCGTTCAATAGAAAGTATCAAAGTTATATTCTAACGCCACGTCGTTTGCACTTCGTTACGCGGTTGTATTTTACGCGAATGGCATTTCCGAAGCCGTAAAAAAGAAAAATCGCGCGTGAACATCCAATAAACAAAGCGAAATACCGACAATAATAAATTCAAGTGTTTGGTTCGCACTGGGTAAAATACAAATATCCGATAGATACGGTTCTTTAACGTCCCACGGGGCGGCAAGAGGGCGAATGAACTCGGAAGTTATAAGAATTTCTAAATAAGTGACTACTGTTTTTTTTTAATGTTTTCATGACCATGGATTCAATGTCCTTCAGTCGAAATGAGTACAAAGAGGAAATGTTGCCAGCATCATCTGAATCATGCCGAAGGGCCCGTTTTTTCTACCCTTTTTTAAACATATAGATTTTTAATATTACAATTAGTATACATTTTGGTCTTTAATATATTATTTGTATGTACTTAATTGTAAAAATAAACTGTGTCTGTATACAGTAGGTTTTTAGGGTTCCGTAGCCAAAATGGCAAAAACGGAACCTTAAAGTTTCGTAATGTCCGTCCATATGTGACAGGCATTTTACTCAAAAACAAAAGACTACTCCTGGTACAATCTGAATGTGATTTGTTTGAAAATGGAACAGCGAGGCTGATGAATGAATGGAAGTGAGTGCTAGAAAGACAGCAAGATAAACACCTTGTAGATGTAAGTTAAATCCCACCAAAAACATTCTGTAAAAACTAGCCAAGTCTCGATAGAGCTGCTTGTTTATCTCTAAAAAGTAATGAAATCTAAACAAAGTCGTGCCATTGCACCAATCGTTGACGGTCGGACTTCGGGCGGTGTCATGGAGCACCTGGTTTTGTACCCTTGTGAACCCTTCAACGGCCAAGTCACACAACATTAACTATAATAATAAAAAAATCGCAGTAAAGAACCTTAGACTTGGCACGAATTTGTCTAGATTTCATTACTTTTTAGAGATAAACAAGCAGCTCCATCGAGACTTGGCTAGTTTTTTACAGAATGTTTTTGGTGGGATTTCACTTCTTTTTGTAGAAACGTGGGCATAAGAAACGAAAATAAGAAACGTGGGATTTTTGACATCAAATGAAGCGGCCCACCAAGTTGAATATTTTTTGTAAAGGCGGTATGTCGATCTCTAATAGTTTGGTTGGGCTCTTGTGTTTTCTAATCCGGGTCACCAGGTACTCCAGATCTTCGATTATCCTAGTTTTATAGTTTTCCCTTTATGTGGCCATTAAACCCTATTTCAGCTCTCTGAGTTTATGGGAAGTACTAGTTCTATTCTGATGATCATGAGTGAGTGAGTGAGTGAGTGAGTGAGTGTCATGAATGCGAAACTTTGCTTTCACTTAACTTCGGAACTAAATGACCTACAGACTTGAAATTTTGGATTTTAAGAATGGAATTATAGCTTACTGGATGACAAAAATTTCTCGGTTCTGGTCTTATCCAGAAGTTCTCAAATAGGGGCCTGAAAATGCGGCGAAATGGTTCCAGTAAACTTTACTACTTAAAAGCAAACACTGCCGTATCATCCTTTACTGAGTTAAGGATGGTACGGCAGTGTTTGCTTCGCGCTCGACTTGGCGGGGGCACTGCCGTGCCCTCTGATTAGTTTTTATTTACTAGTTCTTAGGTACTTTTGAATCAATGTAACGATTTGGTTTGTAAACTGTTACATTATATTTGTGGTTCATTTAATAAATAAATAAATGTAAGATGTACTATATTGATGAACTTTGGAGCTTTGGTATCTTGTATAACCATTTAGTATGGTAGTCAAATCACAAAATAAATATTTCTAGTGGGGGCACTTCACACATGGAACAGAAAGAGATTTTTTTAGCAAACATCAACGTGTGGTACATATTTCGACAGTTATAAAAGAAATTGTTATGAAGAGAATATTGTCGAAAATATAAACGCTCCGAAAGTAACGTCAATGTGTCCCTCCCTTTATCATTGAAACCGTATGTTCCAAAAAAAATGCAAAGATATCCCGTTTTTGAGTAATTGCCGTAAAATTGCGCTACTCAAAAAAGGACATATGTGCCATAAAAATACGGTCTTTGGCTGGTGCACTTTATCACATCGTATTTTTTTGATCCTTAGTGCATTTCTTTATAGTAACGACTACGGAACTCTACGCTAAGTATGGTGCGACATACTTTTGGCCGGTTTTTTTCAAACTGGGTAGGTCGGGCTAGGCCTCCTTACCAGTACCTAGTCCGATTCAGTGGGGGAGCACAAACGCACAAACGGCTGCGGCTACATGGAGTAGGGTGGGTGGGGACTAGGGTTGTCAACTATTTCTAAAGCAAATATAGTATTTCCTAGCCCAAAGTACAGAGAATACAGTACAGTACTCTGAAAAACAAAACATTGTACAAAATACTTAAGACTGAGAATTTATTCATTAAACATAATGCATAATATTTACTACTTACTAAAATTCGGCCTGTTATTGCAATTGGGTGGCGCAACTATCTGAGTTGATAAAAGTCCATTTCTCCACTCCAAGCAGATTGATTGGTGCATTACATCTAGTTGATATGCATAAGGACTGATCGAAATATAGTATTTTTGCGTACTATATATTTCTTTAACAGTATATAGTACACAGAGTCAAACGCTGATTTTTAGCCAAAACCTTGTTGGTGACAAACGACCACCACACAGGGCATCGGTCTAAGACCAGTCTGTATGACATCAGAAAATAATCACAATATATACATATAAGAAGCATGAACACAATAATTCCAACTATAATTAGTTACTACATTTATCTCAAAATCCTTGAAAGCATGTATACGTAGGTATACATGTTTGTGCATTAGCACTAAAATAAAACAATAGTAAAGAAAATAAAACAATAATATTAAGTACATAGATACGCCGCTCAGGTGCACTGAGCTTTTTGCATGAAAATCAGATGGACTTTGTATTTAAGTCTGAAGCTGTTTACTGATTTAGAGGTTCTGATAGGTGGTGGCAGATTGTTCCAGCACTTGGTAGAAGCGTATCTAAAACTGCCACGAAAAGCGGCAGTTTTGTGGGCGGCTATTGAGAGACTGAATAGAGCACCCCTGGTTTGGTACATTGTTTTATGTTTGAGCCACGTCAGTTTTTGATATAGATATGCTGGCCTCTCAGTTTTAACCAAACCGAACAACAATGTCGCGAGATGCAATTTACGCCTGGCTTCCATTTTAAGCAGATTAGACCCAATTAAATAGGGGGTGACATGTGCTCTAGGTGGAATAAAGATGCAGTAACGTGCACATGCATTTTGAATGCGCTGAATGAGCCGTTGTGTTCTAGCAAGTAAGTACGGACCGTATACTATGTCGACATAATTTAGTTTTGATAAAATTAACGATTCACAAAGACGAACGCGAAGATCAGTGCTAAGATAATTACGTATGCTATACATTATTTTCAAGCGATAAAAACAATTTTGGACCGTGTTGAGGACATGATTTTCAAAGCGCAGATTGCTGTCTAGCAGCAACCCCAAGTTACGAGCTTCACTCACGCATTCTATTTGCTTTCCCGCCAACTCTATATTTGGGCTATTAGCTGATATTTTAGCGATCTGCTGTTTGGAGCCAAGTATCATAAATTTTGACTTTGCTGGGTTCAGGACAAGTGAGTTTTTATCAGCCCATGACGCGATGTTTTTCAGGTCTTCGTTATATTTACTGTTGCCGAAAGGGTTTCAGTTGGTGGAAATGACAAGTACACCTGCAAATCGTCTGCGTATACATGATACCTACAGTTTTTAACTCTTTCCACAATATCGGCGCTATACAGTATGAAAAGGATCGGCCCGAGAATTGATCCTTGTGGTACCCCTCTGTGGACAGCATGAGCATCAGACTTCAAGGTGTCACCATTGTCCTTCCGTAATTCTACTATTTGTAATCTATTACTGAGGTAACTATTAAACCAGCATATGGTTTTGGTATCAAACCCGTAGTATGATAACTTCGACAGGAGTAGTGAAATATTTATGGAATCAAAAGCGCGGGAAAAATCTAGAAGAGTTAAAATAGTACCCTCACCTTTATCTTGAGCGCATAATATGTTATCAACTACATCAGGAAGTGCCGTAGTTGTTCCGTGTCCTTTACGGAAACCGGACTGCATAGCCGGCAAAATGTTATTAATCTCAAGGTAGTCGGTTAGTTGCTCACAAACAACCTTTTCTAAAACTTTTGACAAACAGGGTAGTATGGTGATTGGCCTTAGCTCATCGACATTGGATGGATTGGGGTTTTTTGGAAGAGGTTTTACCAGGGCAGTCTTCCAAAGTTCAGGGAAAGTAGATGTTGCAATAGATGAATTAATAATGTGCGTTATTGTCTCTAATGATTCGGGGAGTATCATAAGAATCATTTGCAATGACATTTGATCTATGCCTTCAGCGTTAGATTTTAGTCCTTTTATAATTCTTATTATGGAACTCGAAGGCACTGGTTGAAGATGAAAACATAAGGAACTGTATCTGTTAAACTCATAATGAGTTAAATTGGAAATTGTAATGTCGCTATATCCGGGGACTTCGTGACAATTTGTTTAAGACTCATACTCTGAAGAAACTTATTTAGGGATGTAGTTTTAGGCTCAGAACAGTTCACATTTATATTAAAATCGCCTAGCAATATAATGTAGTCAGTACATGCGAATGACGATATGGACTCTGTTATAGCATCCAAAAAAAATTCTACGTCTTGCCATGGCGGGCGGTAAGCTGTGCCAATGAAGAGCTTAGTGGAATTAATGGTTAGACTCAGCCATATTTGCTCTGCGTGTTCTGAGACTGGATGAGAAATGATGCGAGTATTGACACCTTTTTTGATATAAAAACCGACACCACCTCCTCGGTTACGAGGTCCCAGCGGGCGAGGAATGTGTCGTAACCGATAACCGGGAACGACAGGAGCACGATTTTCCTCACCCTGTCTCAGCCAAATTTCGTTAATAGCCATAATATCGACAGTATGGCGTTCCATAGCAACAATAAAATCGTCATGCCGGGTTCCAAGGGATCCTGCGTTAAACAGTCCAACAGATAAATGCTTGTTGCTAAGGAGGCCGGTGTCTCAAGGTGGAATAAATACTAAGCTTAAATCTATTAATTAAACAGTATATATAGTCACATACATACACAAGAAAATTATGCCGGTAATTACAGGTTTTTTCTTTAGGCGTTAAGAAGACAGCAAAATCCAAAAGTGATAAATACATATTTTGTTGTCAAAGCTTGTCAACAAGACAGAGTAATAGCAGACAGGTCTGATAAAACATTTAAGACTTAATCTAATAACGTAAATCTTAATGGAGAAAACTGTAAAAAAGTCTTTATTGGTTTTGGACTTCGATGACGGCCAACCGAAAAAATCGCTCCACATCCGCCTCTGACCTGATCCAGTATGCTTGCTCTCCTTGTGCCTTACGTACATAAATACGTCCGCGTTTCGTCCACACGTATTTCCACTGAGCGTAATTTGCAGCTTCTCGTGCTTTATTAAAAATCATTCTGTTGTAACGCGTAAGGCGCTCGTTGATGTAAAAGCGGCGCCCATTCTCAGACAACCCGAGAGCAGCGGTGGTAGCACCGCGTCGGACGCGTGCGCTCTTGCACAAAAGCATGTTATGTAATCAATATCGGGGTGAAAATGGCATTTCTATTCCTGGGAATGAAAAACTATATATAAAACTATATAACTATGTACACGGTACACCGTGTTGCTTCATAGGTATAATTTCCATGCTATTTTTTTTCTTCAGCGTAGTCGGGTAATCCTATAACCATCTGTGGATACCTAGCTACCCATGTAGCAAAAATAATTGAAATTGATTTAGCCGATTTGTCGTTATGAATGAAGCCGCAATCACCAATACAATAAAATAAAAATAAATGTTTCGAATTCAGTGAGCTCCAAATTGTCCGTTACAATACATATTTTTTAAATATCTTCAATGTACAGACATATCTTTTTTACCACTTTATAATATTATAGATTTATTTATATTGGTATAGATTATATCGCGTATAGTATCTCATTTGAGTACCCGACATTTCGGAAGCTTTTCAGCTTTCCATGTTCAAGGGTTGACTGAGAAAAGATTTTTTTTTTCTATGTCAAAGTTACAATTTATTCCTTTATTATTATATCCGTTATTAATCCGTTAAAATTGTTATATTTAATAATAATAATAATAATAATAAAATTTATTAAAAACAGTACAGCTGTAATGACTATGGGCTAAACATACTTATAAGATAACAATGTTACGCGCCTGAACTAGGATTATCCTGTGTTTCAGGCAAAAATTTAAATGAGTAATAATCGCGGAAAAAGAGGAAATTATTATATATTATGATGTTACAGATTTTAGATATCCTTGGTGCGCTACGGACATATTATTAAGTTGCCCTTTCGTGATCAAACTATAAATAGTAATAAAAGTCGTGGTCATAAATTGACGCCCCGGTGAAGGCACAACTTTACAAGATAATATAAACTCATCAGTAAGGTTATTGAATTTGAGACAAATGTTGAACCGCCGCAATACAATACCGAGAGAAAAGAATCTCAGACCTAAATCACAGCCTAAATTCTATGAATTTTGAGTAGGTGATTTGGCACCAGCAGGTCATAAGTGCGGTTTAAGACTTGTCTAAAATACAACGATCGCCTGTTTCACTGAACTATTACAAATAGTACGGTCGAGTGTAGATCATCCTTTTATTCAAATAATGGAAAAAAGGTCATGTTTAAGTTCCTAAGTCAAGTATTTTGCTTTATTTTGACTAGGCCAGGATCTGAATACTTTAGAATTAAAAGAATCTTTAAATTTGTTTAGATCCATTTAGGGTTTGCAATCTGAATATTCGAATATTCCGAATTATGCGCAACGCTTGAAATCCGAATTTGAATTCGAATAATACGGATATTTTGAATACTACCAAAAATAGACGGTGTTCATTATCTTGAACAACAGTAAGAGATAAATTGTTATTCATATTCCTACGTTAGGTTTTAAAATCATTTCAATAATTATTTCTGATGTAAATTAATCACTTATAGGTCCCTAAAGGCTTAAATTTTTGTGCGCCTCTTTTTTTATTGGGGATTTTTTTTGAATAGCATTGGTGGCTAATCGGTTAGGGATAGGTGGGGGGTGCTCGACCAAATGTCATAGGGGTCTGTCATAGCAATTGGGTGGAATTGTTTTATTTTTGAAAGATGGCGACTTCAAAATAGCGGCAGATTTTCACATTGCCCCTAGGCGACTGTAATTTGGCATCGGGGGTTTTTGGGGCCTCCGATTCAGAATATTTTTTCAGTTTTAAAATTTTAAATGGAAAAAAATCTTCATAAGTACAATGAAAACTTGTATTAATCCCCACCAGGGCCAAACGGTGTCCGATAGGTGGAAGATGCTTGACCAAATGTCATAGGGGTCCGTCACAGCAATCGAGTGGTGTTGAGTTTTTTTTGTCACGAAGGCGACTTCAAAATGGCGGGCGATTTTCAAACTGGTCAGAGAGGGTGACAATTATGGCTTATCAAGTAATTTCTTTGATGGTTGTGTCTCCGCGAGAAGTGGCAAAAAAATGAAGCGAAAAACAAAAATATTTTTTTTTTTCATCCAAGGTCAAGTATATGAATGTCTGTAGAAAAATGCTTTATAAACTCCATTTGATGTTCCTTAATTCTGAATTTATTTGGTTACTCTCGCTTGCTTGGTTTAGCTAAAATGACAGTTTAAAATAAAAGCGAATGAGTCTGAAACAAAAGAAGATCGAAGGCTGATATTACGCATACAGTGTTCTTAGGTCCTGCGACTACTGCATCTCAAATTACAACCAAATCCCTTACGGGGGCCACTCTTGTTAGCTTAGCCTTTTAGACCCTTTATTATCACATCAATGCATATAACGTTGGACTTCACGCTGTGTTTTTACTACATTATTGAAGCGAACGAAAAAACATAGAAGCACAACTAGCGTCGCAAAATGACCCCACGAAAACTGTGTCGAAAAAGGCGGGGCGTCTAGACTGGGTCATCCGGGCTGTCAGTTGCTTATGGTGGCGCTGCATGACTGTCGTATTGTTTCACTTCTCAAAGTGAAAAAATATGCCTTATTGTTTTGTAAAATAGTGTATTAATCATTCTACAAAACACAAAAAAAGATGGAATCACTTCTCACATGTAAAAAATACCCTAAAAATAATTATTTATATTTTTTAGTCGGAAGACATTTTGTATTGGGATGGTGTTATATGTATATGCCACCTTACATCATCAAAATGTTAGTATGTGAATGAAAAGGTATTAAGATACCTATTGAACATTTGATATATTATTTGTTGAGAGACATGTTGCATGCACATAACTATTTTATATACAGTATTCGAAAAAGGTGCAAATTGATTTAAAAGTTATCATACACTTTAGGAATATGATTTAACCAATGGCTATAGCATCTGATCTAGGTCATCCTAACTAGACTTTTGATTAGACTAAAAAACTGTATGGGTTCAGGATCTCGGGCATATCTAATTTTAAGTCTCCAAAACCGACCGACTCCAAAACAGGCGGAGGGTTTTCTATTTATCGTAATGCTTCTTGCTTATATTTTATGTACGAGTATGTGTTCCCTGATCATTTGAAAACGGTTTTGACCGATTTTACAATTTTTTTGCTTAAAAAGTGGTATCTTTAAATGATTTTGTCTCATATAATTTTGGTGAAGTTCTGATGATCAGATCCATGAGGAATCGTCAGAAATTCACAAGTACCTATTGAAGTTATCTTTATAGCGATGTTGGTATTGAAAGAAACAAGTCGAGCATTTGCTTTCAAAAATATGAATTGGTAAAGTAAACTGATGAAGAAGACCACAGAAACTCCTCAATGGTAAGATAAGTGATTTAAAGGATAAGACATCTCGATTAAGATTGTTTAGCGACTTCATAGTCACAAATTTAAATGGTCCTGATGAAGAATGGTATCATCGATCTGATTTGATGATGAAACCGGACCGGCACCTGATCTGCGTAGTAAAATAATGTATATAAATATTTATTGCTATACCTGTAGGGCCAGTTATCTCGATGAACCAATTTAACATTTATTAAATACATTTTTGTGACAAACTTTTGTCATATCAGCTCGATATTATCATAATATTGAATTGTCACCAAACGCACAAAAGTTTGCAAAAAATTAGTACAATCAGAAACCCGCAAGTGGTTTTAATTTAGCTTCCGATTTGACCCATACAAACATACTAACACGGCAACAATAAAAGTACGAAGTAAGAAGAATTTGAAAATTTCTTCACCGATATACCAGTATCCACAACAAAGTGTTTAAATTCATCACCTTCGTCTGCCGTTTTGTTGTTAAAAGAAAACGTTCCAGAATGTAGTAACGACTTTTATTTTGAACATGTCAGTCCTTCAGATGTAGTAAAGGCATTTAAATCAATTAATGTCAAACAAAAAAATGACCTATGGGGGGTCTCAGTCCATGCTGTCAAATCCCTAATAGAAGTAATAGCGCCTGACTTGGCAGATATATTCAATAACAGTGTTGACTGCGGTGAGATTCCTGATCTGATGAAACATAGCAAAATAACTCCTTTATTTTAATCAGGTAGTACCTCTGACCCCACTAACTTTAGATCAATATCTGTACTACCTACATTTAGTAAAATTTTTGAAAAGCTAATTCTATATCAATTGTTAAAACATTATAATTTGAATAATTTGATGCATAGTAAGCAATTCGGTTTTACGCGGGGTCGCTCGACATCCAACGCCGGAGTTGAGCTCATAAAACACATTTTCGATGCCTGGGAGGAATCGCGAGATGCTTTAGGCATCTTCTGTGATTTATCTAAGGCCTTCGATTGCGTTAATCATGAGACACTGATCAGGAAGCTACACCACTACGGAGTTAAAGGATCAGCACTAAATTTATTAGAGTCTTATTTAAATGGTAGAATACAAAGGGTTGACGTGAATGGAAAGCGTTCACCGGGGTCATTAGTCTCTATGGGTGTGCCGCAGGGATCAATATTGGGACCTTTCCTGTTCCTTATCTATATAAACGACTTGCCACACCTCGTTAAGACCCACCATGAGATAGTTTTGTTTGCAGATGATACGTCTCTAATTTTCAAAGTCGTACGAAATCAACGATCCTACAATGACGTAAACAATGCTATCTGTGAAGTAGTAAATTGGTTTAATGTAAATAATTTATTGTTGAATGAGAAAAAGACTAAATGTGTTCAGTTTGTCACGAGTAACATAAAACACGAGCAAGCAAGCGTTATGGTTAAGGGTGAGGAACTGGAACTAGTTAATAGTACAGTCTTTCTCGGTATAACATTAGATTCTAAGCTCCAATGGGGTCCCCATATTGCTAATCTCTCGAATAGTCTGAGTTCTGCAGCTTTTGCAGTAAGTAAGATTCGTCAATTAACAGACGTGATAACGGCTCGATTAGTGTATTTCAGTTATTTCCACAGTATTATGTCGTATGGCATCTTACTATGGGGCAGTGCTTCCGACATTAATACTATATTTGTTCTGCAGAAGCGGGCTGTTCGTGCGATATATAAAATGAAGTATAGAGACTCGCTTAGAGATAAGTTTAAGGGCATTAATATAATGACAGTGCATTGTCAATACATTTATGAGAATATTATGTATGTACATAAAAATATTACCGACTTTAAGAAAAACTGTGATATACATAATATTAATACTAGAAATAAGCATAAGCTCGCAGTGCCTGCTACTAGGCTCCATAAAATAAGGAGATCATTCATGGGTAACTGTGTGAGATTTTATAATAAACTTCCTAGCAGCATAACTGAGTTGTCTATTAGTAAATTCAAAAATATTGTGAAACGAAAATTATTTTCTAAAGCTTATTATAGCACACAAGACTACATGAATGATGAAGCCGCGTGGGATTAATGTAAATTATAGCGTCATGTAGGTATATGAATAATTATTTTAACGAATACCTAAGGTATTATTATTATTTTAATCTTAATTGGTTTATATACTCTGACATGTAGAATTTTATTCTAGACACAGTCTAGATTATTTATTTTTTATTGGCAATCCTTTTGGGATTTATCTTATTGATTATTTTAATTTTAAAAATGATGATTTTATCAATAATATTACACTTAAGTTAAATGATCTGATTAGGTTTTTCTGGGTTTCCCTAATCCTTGCAGCAAATGTTGAATCATATTGTATTTCTGCCAGCAAACATTCACTCTCATGTAACTGACATTTCGAAAGTGCTTGTAACTAGGCTTACTTGAATAAAGAATATTTTGATGTGATTTGATTTGATTTGTACGCAATCTCCATTTTTGCTTTGTCTTAACGTACTACAAAAGTTATGATTGCCAGTGGCTGATTGTCTGTTTGTATTTAAGTATTTAGCAAGCTAAAAAATAAGCATACTCGTATGGTCGTCTAGTATTCACAATATAAGTCTGCTACATTTTAATTGGAAACTAGTTTGATTTGCGTAAAGTTATTCTATGATAATTTAAAAATAGAAATAAAACTGAAAATTAAATTTAAATAATATGACAATTCTGCCAACATATTTACTCTTTATTGCATGTGACCATCTACTAGGTATGCGTTCTCGTAGTCGCCGTCATATTGATACTATAAAACGCTAGAAGCCAATCGCAGCCGGTTATTATGAAATTGGCAAATCACAATTATTTGTTTTGGGTAATCGAAAGTAGACTGATATTTTGGCCAACTCTTATTGGTCACACAACGCGCATGCGGATTTAGAATATTTACCCCGTTTTGTACTGCAATTTTGTATGAAGCTCGCGTTCTATGTTTTTTTCGTTCGCTGCATTATTGAGAACATTTCCGAGCAAGTTGGAGAAATAATTATGTTCTAAACGAAAAATAAATAACATTAAGAAATCTACAATGTTAACCCTTATCTGTTTCAGGCGCAATTTCCCTATTAGGTCATAAGTTAGTAAGCCATTGTCTACCCATCATTCCTCAATACTGTATGTGTGTATTGTATTCAAGTAATCCAGATTATCTAGCAATGATTAATTGCTCACTTCATTATGGATGACGGCTAATTTTGTGCATGGACGGAATCATTCGTACCGTGGCAAATACGTATTGCGAAAGATTAGCAGATGTCTTAATCTTTATATAATAATCGATGTTTATAAAAATATTGTATTATAGGAAAATCTTGAAGAGCCATTCCTAGTCATTCAGTTTTTCCCAACAGTGTAATTAATTAAGTAGATACATTCCAACTATTGGACAGAGCGGGTAGTTCGACAGCTATAAAATTTAATGAAACGAATTTCACATGCCATATACAACGGTTTTATTATGCCAGAAGTAAAAGGGGCGCGCTTGTGCGTAGGGCGAGGTTTACCGCGGGTGTCAAGGGCGCAATGATACGCCTGAATTCGAAACAATTGGGGTCTGCCGTCTGCGACATTTCTATTTCTGTCCAGTCATATGAGCGTGCAAATAACGACGCCTTATCCGAATTATGAGCATTAAGTGGCCGCCCTAGAGGCTTAATTGCTTAGTAGATGGCGCTGCAAACAATTACACAACTACCGGCGAAGACTTTAAGTTAAATTATTGTCAAATTAATTTCAAGTTTGTAATGTAAACAGTGAGCATCTGGCATCGTTCCCGCGGCGGCTTTGCAATAGTGATAATGATGCTGGCCGTTTGAATATACGAGTATTACGTACAGTCAGCGTCAAATAGTTTGTAACATCCAAAGCGCCAAATATATCGCGACAAATCTTTATTACTATAGGCACAAAGATGTGTTACATTACAAACTATTTGACGGTGACTGTACTAGAAAGCAATTACATTATAATTGCTTTATTATGATTGCTATTTATGTAGTTTAGTAATTTATTACTTCCCTTTTTTTAACAGCATTTACACATAATAGTTATGGTTGATGATGATTAATCTCTCTTCTACTTCTATTGTGTTGTCAACGGTCTGATCCTATAATTTATTTAGAACGAGGAGTGTTTTCTACCCGTGAATCACGTGACATAACTATAGGTGTAATATAATAAATTGCTCTTGCAATGGTATATCGAGCAAAAGCTTACACATTTATAGATTTAAAAGCTATGAAACGCCACAGACTATTTTATTCCGTTTTTAACTAACTCGTTTTGTACCTGAAAATAAAAAACCCGGGCAAGTGTGAGTCGGACTCGCACACCGAGGGTTCCGTACAAACTTACCATAACATTATTACCTGGTTTCGGTTAAGTTAAGTTTGCACCTGATAACTATAGCGTTGGATACAAATGAGGTGCTAACTTAACGCAACCGGATTGTTCAAATAGGTTTCTTGAAAATTAAATAATAAATAGCCAGTTAGAGACATGGTTATAATTTTCGGGTAATGTTTATGTTTATTTATACAAATTGTGAAAATTTCAAAATTTTCGCTTGGTAAACTTCGGACGGAGATAAAGGGGGCAATGGTATTTTTTTTCGACTTTTTCTATACTATTGTAAAGTTGTAAAAATGAAATCTTTGTATGTGTCGTTGTCGCTTAATCACGCTAAATCGACTAAACGGATTTCAACTATTTTTGGTACACAGATAACTGGGTATCTCCAGAAGGTTATAGGATACATTTTACACGACTATTTTAAAGAAAAAAAGAGCGGTTATGACTTATTCTCCTCCACAAACGAAGTTGCGGGCGCCTTCTAGTCCTTAATAAAACGAAATTTAAGCACAACAAAAAATATTTAAAGAATTGATCGAAAATGTGCAGATTTAGCCCTTTCATAGAATACCTTATTTGACCTAGTGGCTAAACGTTTAATTTGTTCCCCCTCATATTGTTCGTTTTTTTTAGAATGTTATATTTAATAATGTTTCCTTTGCAATACATATGGGCTGACTATGTTTATTTATATTCCAAATTTCAAATAGATAACATAAGTCGTTTTTGAGATATGGCGGACAGACAGACAGACTGTTGGTACGGAACCCTCAAAAGGTGAAATCAAAGGTTCAATTGAAACCTACACATCATGATAGCATATTAGTGGTCATCGCTATCCTATCCCTATATTTTGACTGCAAATATCGACAATGGATTTTATTTTACGAAGAAATTTGGGCTTCATTTTGACGAAAAAGGCGATGGTTATATTGTATTAAATTTCCTTTCGACTTTCATAGACTTTGTGATGCTGTAAGTCTAATATAGCTAAATGTACACATAACCGTAAAAACGGACGTTGAATATAAATAGTAGATTTCCGTTATATTTTTATTTGTGCTGAAACTGCCCGGTCGTAAAACAAAGTAAGGTTTAAGTTCCTAGAGAAATAACATTTCACTTTAAGTCAGTAGGTACTATAATATTATGAAAACAAGCTCTTAGATTATATTTATAGGTAAATAGACTTAATTTAAACGCCCCTAGAAGTTTGATTGGTTCTGTCTCAGGACAATTTTTACTTATTAAGAATTTTTCAAACAGGGAATTCAACAAACTACTCGTATTTAAATTAAGCTATGCCTGGACTGAACAAATAGGTTAACACGTTAGTTTTTCAAAATACCTCTGCGTCAGCGTTTGCCGGCACAACCCTAAACGTTTTCGAGTATGAGAGTGAAAAAAAGTAATGGTATCATTACAGTCATCAATACAGTAAAACGAAAAGTAAATTGTAAATTCCTAACTAATATTATAAATGTGATAGTGTGGTTGTTGGTTTGTCATTCCATTCTTTCACTTGATAATAGGGAAACGGATATTTTTTTATGGTATAGGGGGCAAACGAGCAGACGGGTCGCCTGATGGTAAGCGATCACCGTCGCCCATAGACACGTGCATCACCAGAGGAGTCACAAGTGCGTTGCCGGCCTTTCAGGTGGGAGTACGCTCTTTTCTTGAAGGTTTGAAGATCGCATCGGTCTGGAAATACTGCATGCGGCAATTTATTCCACAGTTCAGTCGTGCGAGGCAGGAAATTTCTAGAAAAACGCACAGTTGTGGATTGACATATTTTGTATATATATACACCGTGACCGTTAATAACCTGAAAGATTTAAACCACATATTTTTGACGACTGTACGAGTAAATAATGTTATATCAACATGGGTCTAATTATGTGTCTTAATTAAATTACTATTTCAGTACGAATTAAATCTTATTAATTGCCCGCTTCTTTGTGAACAAGCCTTTAGGTGGGAATCTCAAGTTGAAGAACAGAGAGCGAGCATGACACTTCACGAATCGCTCCGAAATCATACGATGAAAGGCGAATGGCGTGACTTGTATTCCATGAATGACAAGAAGTGTCAAGTTATGTCTAGCACGATGTTTGTGTTGAAATTATTTTTATTTATTGGCACCACAAAATACCACAAATACTTATGTGTCCAAACTTTATTAGGTGCTACGACATTAAAGTGCTCTTACATTATTATTGAAACTTTGTGTCTTAGGTATCTTTTTTATGACTAACAATCACAACCATAAATTGTTAGGCATGATAATATTCGAAGGAAATCATACTACTTATTTTTTTACATCATACTTACCTCTTACCTCATACAGGAAAGGGACTTTGTTGTAACAGCGATCATGCTAACCTGTACCTACAGTAAAATAAACAACAACATGAAACAGTTACGCATTTTTATTACGAGTAATTTAATGAATTAGATTTTCAAAATGTGTACCGCCGTTTTCAGCACAAATATTCAATCTTGAACGGATTTCATGATTCAAGTTAACATAAGTGTTCTTGATTTCTTCTGAAACCGTTTGAATTCTTATTAACAACTCTTCTCTGGAGTTCACAGGTGTTGAGTAAACCTTATCTTTCAGAGTTCCCCATAGAAAGAAATCAAGCGGAGTTAAATCCGGTGACCGGGCAGGCCATGCTAAAACTTCGCTCCCACGGCCGATCCATCTCTCGGGGTATTGTTAGTTCAGCCAATTACGAACATCCAAGCCGACGTGGGCCGGGCATCCGTCGTGCTGGAACCACATAGTTCGTCGGGTTTTCAAATCGACATCTTCTAGCAGGTCGTTTAATTCATTATTTAGAAATAATAAATAGTTGTGAGAATTCAGTCTATTTGGAAATATGACGGGACCTATTATTTTATTCCCAATAATGCCAGCCCACAAGTTTACGGAAAATTTGTGCTGGTATGAATTTTCCCTTTTCGCATGGGGATTTTCTTCTAACCACATATGCTGATTATGGGAATTAAAAACTCCCTCTCTCGTGAACAACGATTCATCAGTCCATAATATCTTATTTAGAAATCCAGGATCCTCCCCTAATTTCTGATTCATCCTTTGGCAAAAGGCAACTCTAGCTAGCCCGTCATTGTTAATTAATTCGTGTACTTTCCTGTAGTGAAAAGGATGCAAGCCGTACCTTTTCCATAGCCTTAATACGAGCTTATAGTTAACATTGACCATTCTTGCTACAGCTCCTGATGACAAAGTTGGGTCTTCTGTTATGATGTTCATTATTCTGTTCTCTGCTTGTTCATCTAGATTTATAGCTCTTTCTCTGTGAACTTTTCCAAGCACTTTTTCGCGAAACTGTCGATGGACATCCGCAAAAGTCGAATGGTGAGGTATACGACGGTTTGGGTATCGTCTTTGGTATTCGGTGACTGCCTGGAGCGAGTTCCCATCACAAAATCCGTACACAAAGTGGATATCTGCTAAATGAGCCGAAGGATAATGCGGCATAGCGAATATTATTTATTACAGTCAATAAAATGTTCAATGTTATTTTATCTTGCGTGACAATTAGTTATCATTTGTAATGTGTCATTTTAGTGACAATCAATTTCAAACTAGCGCTCTCGCGACTTAGAACAGAACAAACCTAATTATCTCTATTCTCAGTGATAACAAAAAAGCTACTTGAGATTGAAGTGTGTAAGATAAGATATTATAATTATTCGGATTAATACACTACACTGTATTTTACTTGCATGTTATATCCTTTTATCTCGTGATGAAAATATTTTCGGTAGTAAAAACTTTTTGTAGATAGATACCAAACTTCTTTATGAAACTGGCTAACAACCATATAGTTAGTGCATCTATGTGTAAAAGAAGTAGGTGGCTACGTCATGCTCACGCCCTTAAGGTGTGTTACACTGGAGATTTTTTAACTTTTGATTTGTTGTAAATAATTAATATCTCCTTAATTATGAGTTTTTTGACTATATGTTACATAACTTTATATACTCTAATTAGGCTCTAGTATTGTTAGCTTAAATATTTTGGGTTATTAACGGTCACGGTGTAGAATAGAGATTAGGGAGAAATATAGGCTATCACTGTCCATACAAATTTTCGTCCCCTTTTTCGTCCCTATAAGAGATGAAATTTGACATACATTATAGCCTATGTCCTATTCTGATATATAAGGTATATAAGTGGAAAGTTTCATAAAAATTCGTTCAGTAGTTTTTGAGATTAAGTGGAACGTACATACATAGTTTCTCGTTTATAATATAATATAGTAAGGATGTATAGATTTATTTCCCTGAAAAAAAACGCATGGTTCCCGGGGGATAAACAGAATAGTAGGCGACTCGTAAATGATGGTATAAAATAAATCAAGAAATACTTTGTGATGCAAAAATTACTGTTTGCATTAACAATGCGCAAAAAAATAACAATTTTAGTAAAAGCCTTTAAAGATTGATAGTGGAGTAATTCATTCTGATTTAAGTTCGCAATCTACAGTAATTGTTTTTATTCAAAGACAGGATTTCAATTAACGTCTCCCCTGGCCTTAAAGCCCCTCGCAACGGATTCTTAAGAATGTTCCACGTAATCAGCAGTTTGACCTCAAGGGTTCAATTACTATATAGATTAAACACTGCCAGCTTACTCTATGTCAATGAATGTTTAAATAAAACAAGATATTAACTTTTAAGTGATATAGGTATATGCATGATTCTTACGTAAATTACACTTCACCCGTGTTACGTTGTATCCTGGTTTGGACGGCTCTTGTAATTAACAATTCAGTCTTGAATAATGTTTCACTCTCAATATACAGATTTCCAAATTAATTTCAGTAAATACAAAAGTGCAGCAAATGACGTATTTCGAGCCATAAAATGTTCAATTTGGAATTGTCAGAGCCCTTGCCGGCTTTCTTTTCATACGAGCAGTTTGTCGAATTTAATGCGGTAACATAAGGCAGCCGGCAGCCGTTTGTATCGTATGAGATTAGGCGACGCATCAATGTAATAGTATTTTGATTGGGTTAGGTTCCGTACTTACGCAATTGTAGGTACTAGAAGTGCTGCAGATATCATCATCATCAGCCTATAATATATACGTCCCACTGCTGGGCACAGGCCTCCTCACATAGATGAAAGGGAATGGGTTGTTCACTCCACGCTATAACGGATAAACATATCAGGTACCTATACTAGGTCGTATAGCTGTATATATACCTACCAGATGAAATCTAAGACGTGTTACTAAATGTTACTTTATGAGTCTGTGCTCAGGATTACAATTAACTTTAAGTATGAGAGAAAGGTCAAAATCATAAAAAAATCTCGACTTCTCACAATGTGAAGTCAACCGATTGCCTGCTTTAGTACGAAAGGTCCAAGAGGTAGATTACTTACAGCCACCCCTCGTGGGTACTTCAAAGCCATTAAAACGTTTGCGCCTGAAGAAGGGGGAGATTCAGACAATAAAAGGGAAGTGCAAAACTAATATAGTTTCTAATTCATGGGCGTCAAAAATGGGTCTCAAATAATTCACTAAAAATAGGCTCAATGGTGGCTAGCGCAGTTCGGGAGCTAAGGTCGACTCCATAGGGGTCTCGTTAGGGCTTCCAATGCGGAGATCCGGCCTTAGTCAGGCTGTTTTTTAATACCGGTATTGAAGAAAAAATCCTGGGATCACGGTATAGTTAAGATCCAGTGAAATATGCGATATAAGCTTAATATACAGGGTGATCAATCCAAATGGGTCAGTAGGGAGAAATCAGAAACTATGAGAGATAGCGAAATCTGTTCTTAGGAACCATGGCGTCGATTTTAAATTTAATAATGATGGCATTCATTTTTTTTTAGCTATAGTATATGTATTTTTTAACTATAATATTTGCATCCAGGAAAATGGCTACATTTTGAACATTAACTTAAACAAAATAATTATCTTATTTTTGAGGTTTTCTTTCAATTATTTAAACAAGGTTCCATTAAAAATGTGTTCCTTGTGACGTATGATTCCCACCATCAACAATAACAACGAAAAAACTAGCAGAATTTATACGATTGTTTTCAGAGATTTTGACCAGATTCGAATCCCCGTTATGTATGAGTTGAAAAAAAATTGAATGCCATTATTATTAAATCTAAAATCGACGCCATGGTTGCTAAGAACAGATTTCGCTATCTCTCATAGTTTCTGACTTCTCCATACTGACCCATTTGGATTGATCAATCTGTATATCAATAAAAGTACCGCACCGCTTCACCATGCGACACTTATTATTTGCGCTCGCGCCTATTTTTGTCTCTTTCTCTCTCTCTCCGTCTATGTAGTGAGTGAATGCGGTCTTGAGCGAGCTACCACGTCAAACACGAAGTAGCAGGTCGGTTCATAGTCATAGTGCTTGGTGGCAGGTTATGTTGCATGATATCCTCAAGAAAAAAGCGGCACTCATATCTCTCTTGTCTCTTTTATCAGGCCCAGAACTACAAGAAATAGCAAAAAAAAGCGCACCCAAAAACTTGAGTGCCGTTGCGGGACAGAATAACAAAGATCTTGCTTGATTCTATTGCACGAGTTGAGATGTGCGTCTATGACAGCAGTTGAGGTCGCCGTAAAGTATACATATTTCTGACTGCAGCATATGACTATTTTCTGTCAATTGTATCAAATAATGTAAATCTGAGCGTGCATTCTCATCCGTCGGTTATAGTAGTCTATTGGCATAGGCCAATAGACTACGAAGTTAAACACCTATCCTATTTAATACTGCGGGTTTCAATCCCGGGTTCTCGAAATTGGCGAAGACAGTTCCAGTATTTATACCGGTTTGAAATTTCCGGGACTTGGAAGACCTAGGTCTCGTGCAAAAACCATGAGCGCCAAGGTAATGCTCTCAAGGCGAGTTTTTAGACCCAAAAGCACCTTACGACGTCATCGGACGCACCCATACGGAAGGAATGAAGATTGGGATTTCAATATTCATATATCCTAAAAAACTGAAATGGGTCATGGGAAACATTTCAATGTTTCCCATTTCCGTAAATCGAAAACCATTTCGAGAAAAACGCCTCTGGAACACAAAAAACATTTTTGTGAAAAAAAAAGTATTATATTTTTGTATAAAAGCTAAAACGGAAAGTGACGTCATACAGCTGATCCAATATTGTCACGATAATAAAGTTTTCTTCCGGTTATCCGTTTGATATTTTTCGACGCTTGACAATATTGACGGTTCAATTCACGCGAATATCGTCTTGTAGTTTTCGTATATACTTTCTGCCTTTGATTTTGAACTTTTAACAACTCAGCATTCCCACGGGATCGATGGACACCTCCAATGACGACCTCCCCTTGGACAATTTCTTTAACAATGACTCCACTTCTCAACTTTGATTTGACTCATATACTGCTCGATTGCTTTAATTTTTTACGACTCGGCTATTAAAATCGGAAATGCGGAACGCGGAGGGATTTGTACAAGCTGACAGCATTAATTTGCCTCGAGTGGAGACTACAATGATGATGAACTTTATGCAAAGCTCGGATATAATTTGGCCGTGCCGAACTGCCGAAGCCTCACTGTCTTCGGGAACGTCTTATGTTGCAAATTATATGGGCTATGTAGAAATAAAGCGTCAAAATGATATATGTTTTGTTTGTTTGCGCATCAAAATGTACCCAGTATCTATACAAATTGGTAGGCAAATCAATATAGGCGATATATGTTGTTCACACAAGCTTTCTTAAAACAATATTTTATACTTGGAATTTTCTATATAAAATAATTGAATTAATAATTAATCGCACCACTTTTGAAAGCGTAGGTATCGTTTAGTAAACAAATGAAAATATACCTAATAACACTTTCTCATTACTTTATTTCTTTCTGGATAGTACCCACAATACATAAATTCTTTTAAATCGCTGTAAAAATATTTATTCCTCATAAGGACAGTTAAACGAACACAGTTTCGCTTACATGAGAACTTTAAAAGCTAGGTAAATAAAAATGTTAATTATAGAACTAGTAAGCTAATTCGCGCTTGGCGAGTATTGAGTTAAGTTAAAACAAAAAGTAAGCGTACCTTAGTCTAAATTAGTCGTAATTATCAAACGTAAACAAAAACGACGAAATTTTAAGAAGTTCGTTGGATATTTTTTACGCTGTAACCACGATTTAATTGTAGTTACAAACGAAACAACTGTAAATAAAATAACACTTGAAACAGACCAAAATAAGTAAAAAACAAAAACGAGATTTTAATTGAATGGATGAATGTCACTTCGTGTCACCATCAACACAAATGAAAAAAAAAGTTCTACTCCCTAAGATCTATCCTTAAAAAATGTTTAGCCTAAAAAAAGGCAGTCAACAACAGCCGGTAGACCATGTATATTTAAAACTAGCAGTCATCTGGCGAAGAGAGTATGAATTATACATTACCAGACACCGCTTCTTTTAGAGGGGAATATTATACGCAACATGTGGGATGAGTTATGTTTATGGGAAGACGAGCGCAGACAGGTATAAGTCAGGATCAGAAGAAAAATCGCCGAAACTGATGGCAAAAATTAACGATCATTATAGTCGTGCGCGCGTTCCATCAAAATGAAAATCGAAGTGTAAAAAATGTTCCAGTGATGGCGGCAGATTGAAGTGGTTTGCCAACGTACGGTTAAGGTAACGAGCACGTATTTAGTAAATAGTATTTTATGCAATCGTTATAAATATAATGTATGCTTTTTCAGTCGAGTGCCGCGTTTAGCAAGCTTCGTGGCCTAATTAAGGTACGAGACTTAAAAAGCTAATTATATAACTATTGTATACAATACTTTTTCCACGAGTAACCATAAACTACAGTACATGAAACATAGCTAAAAAAATATTTGAAAACACTGCGTTCTCTTTTTTGAAATTAAGTTCTTTGCGGAGTTGTATAATATAGGTATTTATAGTTCAGTGGCGTATAATTTAAACCATAGAGTATAGTAGAGTGATGGTCCAATCTAGAAAGTATGCCATTTTAGTATGATTCACGGAGTTATTATTCACAGATTTACGAGTAGAAAAAGCGGATTTTAGGTACCTGAATTAGAAAGAAATTAATACATTTTATTATGAATTATTTTTCCTGGACAGTACAACAGTCTTTTTTTGACAGGATAAATACACTAATCCATACTAATCCATATCCATACTTCCATACTAATATTATAAATGCGAAAGTGGTTCTGTCTGTCTGTCTGTTACCTCTTCACGCTTAAACCGCTGAACTGATTTGGATGAAATTTGGAATGGAGATAGTTTGAAAGGACATAGGCTACTTTTTATCCCGGAAAAATACCCTTATCCGCGATAAACGAATTTAAGGCGGACGAAGTCGCAGGCAAAAGCTAGTAGAATTATATAGCGATTATAAACACTCAAGTGTGCTATTTTGTCTTTCAAGCCCTTGAAATACAAGAGAGGCCAGTTAATCGTCACATCGGAGGAACACAGCTTCAATGCTGGCGGGAGCATTTTAAGGAGATCTTCCAAGTCCCGAACGACCCCGTTACTACGGTCACAACTGCTGCCAACTTGCCCGCACAAAGCCTGGACATTGATGTGTCTCCCTCTTCATAACAGGATGTAGTGTCACTAAAGAATGGGAAGCCACAGGAGTGAACCTCATCACAGCGGAAATACTGAAAGCTGACATCCCCACCGCTGCGAACGCGCTGACGCCTCTTTTGAGAAACATCTGGTCAGCCGAAAAGTTGCCCGACGATTGGAACAGGGGCCTTCTCATTACCGTACCCAAGAAAGAAGACCTCAGTGAATGTGGCAATCGGAGAGGCATCACCTTGCTCTCGATTCCGTCTAAGGTATTCTGCAGGATCATCCTGGACCTCTACGGCCCCCGACATTCTTGTCGGGGGCCGTAGAACCTCTTCTCCGCAAAGAGCAGGCAGGCTTCCGACCCAACCGATCGTGCACGGACCAGATAAACACCTTGCGCATAATCCTCGAACAGGCATCAGAATCGTAGAGGGAAATATATTTGACCTTTGTGGGGGTAGCTATCATTTTATCTAAATTTCTTACGTCGATTTTCATTTCGCCAAAAACTATTCCACGAATATCATTACGTTTTTTTTTCTAATCATATAATCATCAATCCATTGCTTTTTAATATTTTTATATAATCGAAAAACTTTTTATCGATAATCGTTCCGAATTCGTCTCAAATCGTAGCGTAACGATTCATCGAATTTACCTGTTATCGAAACATGATTCACAGATGGTACGTTCCATATTATTATTATTGCCACATTGTTTTTGATCCATTTTCACGCTCCGCTATACATTGTCACAATACAAACCTAACCTACAGTTTTCGGTTTTTCACGCTCCTCTATACATGGTCACAATACAAACCTAACCTTACCTACAGTTTTCGGTTTTAGACCCATTTTGACGCTCCGATATACATGATCACAAGACAAGCCTAACCTACCCTACAGTTTTCGGTTTTTGACCGATTTTGACGCGTCACTATACATACATGGTCATACTTAATACAAATTAACCTAACCTACCTACAGATTTAACGGCAGGATCCCCGACGAAATGAACTGTCGTTGAAATAGTAACACTAAGAATTTTGGAAACTGCAACTTACGTTAAGTTAAAATTATAGTAAACGCAATTCGACGAACGACTATATCGATGGACAAATAAAATAATGAATTAAAATTCGATGAGTTGATTCTTGTGTAAAAGGTAATTCGAGCAAATGTATGAGCTATCTAACGAAGTTCGATTAATGATTCCTAAGTAATAATAATATTCTGCGAATAGTGTTATGTGAAACGATAATCGATGTAACGATTTTTGGGTAAAATGACGGATCCCCCCTTTGTGGACTTCGAAAAAGCCTTAAAACACTCTGAGATGGAGAAAAAGATCTGGGATCGGCTACGTGAAAATGGAGTCCCCGTGAAGATCTCTAACATAATTAAGGCCATCTACGGGAAGTATTCTTGTAGAGTGACTCACGACGGACTCGTCTCGGAGGACATACCGGTCCATGCGGGTGTACGCCAGGGGTGTCTTCTTTCACCTCTTCTCTTCCTTGTCGTCCTAGATGGCATCATGCATAACACCACCAACAGCAAGCGCCGTGGCATAGAGTGGGGACTGTACAACTTGTTGGAAGATTTGGACTATGCCGATGACCTATAGGCATAGGTCACACACGCACACGATTGAGTCACACACGCGCCGACATGCAAGCCAAACTGGACGACCTACGGCGAGAGGCTTTGGAGAAGGGACTTAAAATTAACACCCGGAAGACCCAGGAGATGAGGTGCGGAGCGACAAGCTCTTTGCCGCACTCATCGGCACAGAGGGGGTGGATAGAGTCCACAAATTTACCTACCTCGGTAGTGTAGTGTAGGAAACAGGTGGGACTGAAGAGGACATCGCTTCAAGAATGGCCAAGGGGAAGGCAACCTTCGCACAGCTCCGCCCTGTATGGCAATCACAGAAGCTGACTAGGAGCGTTAAGCTCAAAATATTCCGGTCCAACGTGAAAACCGTGTTGCTGCACGGATGTGAGGCGTGGAAGGTCACTAAAGACATCCCGCGCCGGCTCCAAGTTTTCCTCAACCCGCTATCTTCGCCGCATTCTCGGGGATACTGGCCCGAAAAAATCTCTAACGTAGATCTATGGGAACGCTGTGGTGAGACCCCGATCGACCAGCAGATCAAACGCCGCAAGTGGAAATGGATCGGAAAACGTCGTCGCCCTAAGCAATCTGGCGGCGGACGATCACTGCAGAAGCGAAATCGACAGGAATGACCTGGAGCGAAGTAAAACGCGAAGCTCAAGACCGTTCGGGATGGCGACGTACAGTGGACGCCCTCTGCCCCATCCAGGAGACATAGGACATTAAGTCACAGTAAGTCATGCTGTTTTGTCTTTTAGTGCATTTTAAACCTACTGACCAACAGACAGGGTGTTGATTATGTGAGCATACATTCAACGCATCTTGTAACATTTTTAGGGTTCCGTAACAAAAAGGCAAAAAAGGCACCCTTATGGTGTGTCTGCTAGGTCAAGTAGGATATTATATGAAAGGACTTGATCTTGCCCATTTTCGATAATTTTTTGTAAAAAAAATATTGTGCTTAAATTTTGGCTTATTAAGGAAAATGTGGCATAAAATACAATTCCCCCCTTTATCTCCGAAGTTTACCAAGCGAAAAATCTAAAATTTTCTAGAAACATTACACTAAAATTGTAACCATATTATCTGACTGTGTTACTCTTTTTTTTAATCACCTAAAACATTTTTGAATAACCCGGTTTGGTTAAGTTTGCCCCTCATTTGTATGTAGCGCCATGGATACCAGAGGCAAACTTAACTCAACCGGCAAGTTTAGTCGCAATAAGTGAAAGTTTGTACGGAACCTTCGGTGCACCAATCAGACTCGCACTTGACCGGTTTTTTTTAACCAATTACTGCTTTGCGGTTACCAGAACAAAAGCAAACAATAGTATTCTATACGTACAATGTCTGTGTTATCCAGGTAAGGTGATTGGCTCATTTCAAATAATATTGACTAACTGATTGACGAGGGTTCAACAACAAGCGTAGTTTCAGTGTATCGGGTAGAAGAAACAGAGATGGGCGAAATGTTATCGAATAACGAATACTATAACATTAAAATTAACCAATTTTGTCGCAATTGACGATTAAAAATAACAAATAATATTTTTTAATAGTATGAGTTTGATTAATTTAGGCACGAATAAATTAATAGTAAATTAAATGAACAACGTTTCAATCTTTAGTCGAATTATCATTTTTTTTTCTAATAATTTACAAGTTTTAGTAGAAATCATTTTTTAACCGACTTCCAAAAAAGGAGGAGGTTATACGTTCGATAGTTTGTATTTTTTTTAATGTATGTTCACCGATTACTCCGCCAATTGTGGACCGATTTTAAAAATTATTTTTTATTTGAAAGAATATACTCGATGAGATGATGGAATCCCAGGGAAATCGAGGGCAATCCTCAAATTTTATAGGCACTTATAACGTTTTTCATATATTTTCTTAAGCTATTTAAGTATTTGCATATGGTAGTCATCATCTCATCATGCTGAGCTGATGACGGAAGGTACAACTCCTTAATAGTTAAGAGTTAGAGGATTATTCTTAAATATAGGTAGGTAGGTAGGTAGGTAGTTCTATTATAGGTAGGTATGTTAAGACTGTTAGTCATATTCTTTATAGTGTGTCCCTGAAGTAGTCTCCTTATCACCAAGTCGGGATCAGATGATGGAATACCAGGGAAATCGAGAGAAACCCTCAAATATTATAGGGATTAACAATGTTTTGTATATATTTTTTTACAGTTATCAGTTGTTTTCCTCTGGTTGTCATCATTTCATGCTGAGCTGATGATGGAAGGTACAATGAACTAACCAACTTTTACATTTCTTACTTCCAAAGACTCGTAAAAAAATTTAAATAAAAAAAGAACCGACTTCAAAATAAACTGAAAAGCCAAAAATAGTCATTTATGTACGGTACGGATCACATTTGAATCACCTTTTGAAGACGGTGCCAAGGTGTCGGTGCGCTGCTGTTTCCACTATGCTTTGTACCAGATAAAGAATCCAAATTACATGTATTTTTAGTTAAGCCGCAGAGTACTTCCGTTAAATTAAAGGTATAATAAGTGCCAACACTTACCACAAATTAGTCTTTTCGTCGAAGGAAATAGGGTTAGCATTAAAACAGGGTATATAGACTTACAGGTTTACAATAATGATTCTTACTATAGTATTATATCCAATATCGACTGGTTCGTGATTGTTCCTACCACTAAAATACTGCCTACCTACGCTGCAAAACCTAAATCCTATAGCTGGCGCGCTAAATTTTTCAGGTGGACCACACCGTGTGGTTGTACACAAGAGATGTTGAATTATGGTTAAGGGGAAAAATGGAGTCTTGTTTTGTTCTATTTTTTTAACCCCCGATGCAAAAAGAGGGGTGTTATAAGTTTTATCGCTATATGTTGTCTTTCTATCTGTGTGTCTGTCTGTGGCGCCGTTGCTCTTAAACTGGTGAACTGATTCGGATGCGGTTTTTTTTATTTGAATGTAGGTTTCTAGGGGTACTTCTTAGACATATTTTATCGGATTGGTTCATTCGAGATTTAATCGTGACAATATAATATGCATAAATTTTAGTTTTTGCTTTATTCAAAGCTAATTCGTGTAACAAACAGTAGACAAAAATATTTTTTCGAATAACAATAAAAATAACCAAGATTTCATTCTATCTTTTTCTTGCAAAACGGAATTTCAAATGGAGTTTATATGGCCGGTGCACTATGACGTAACAGTGCATATCGGACCTCTCTGTCTAATTAGCAGTTTAAAATACCTATATCATGCGTATTTCTTGGCTTCACATTTTGAAATAGTTTTTACGGTATTTTGATATTTATTTGAGAAAAGCGATAAAAAAAATCATACATGTACCCTATTATTCGAGTGAAATCAAGCGTTTAAAAAAAATATATATATATATATACGTAGACTAAAAAGTTAATCAACGTTGCTCAGAAGTATAAGACAAGAAATTTATGTAACATCCGAAAAAGATACTACTTCCCTGGATACTACTTTCAATTGAACAGCATGTATTTAGATTTAGAAACATATAGTGCTGGATGTAAGGCTATATAAAGCCATAGTTACTATGTAAATATACAACAACATAATACGTTCACACATAAGTAAAAATTATACGCTCGAAGTAGTATAAAAGTTAACCCCGCTGCCTATCAGGTACGTATCTGTTAGTAGAGGAACCTCGACACTAAAACAAGAAGACAGTTTATAGTGCGCACTTATTCATTACAATTTGTGAGTTACATTACCGCTAAGTAGGTGTGAACATTGTGTCCATATTGAAAGATCCATATCAGAAGGGTCGAGAATAACGCAAGTTGCCGTAACCCTTCCAACAAAACAACAAGTGATTTATTGTCGTGATTGGCTTTAACCATAGTGCCCATGCCTGGATTCGCAGTGTTCTACACATACGGCAGTGTGTCAGCCAAGTTCACAAAGCAGAAGTAACCGTTGCCACGTCTTTTTTTTTAAATCAATTCCATAGCCATCTTTCAAACACATAAAATTAAACTAAATTTGTTCAAGAGCTACACACATTAAATTTATGACACCCGTAATAAAAAACGGCGACACACAGACTGGGGGAAATATTACACGAACCATTTCGGGCCACTTTCGAACCCCCTCGTAATTTAATATCGATTTGACAAATTTTCGAAAAGTGCCAAAATTTTGAGGATATGGTTTAAATAATTGGCTGGCCATGTAAAAAATAATCAAAAGGCTATTATCTTTTTTCGACAAATTTTAACTAATACTTACGCATTTCAATTTCTCCCTGAAAAATCACTGATGTTGATGTGTTGTGATCGTACACTCAGCGCAGAGTTGCGGTGACGTCACGCGCAAGAATTACTTAACAAACAAAAAATTAAATCAATCTGAATCCATTTTTTCCCTTATACTTTTCGGGCTTAGGATCGACAAAAATACCAATTTGTGACCTTTTGAAAGGAAAAGCTTGATGAACTTCAATTTCCTTGTGAGCTTACACGCATATGTCCGATAGGGAGGGAAATGCTTTTTCAGATAAGTCTGGCTTAGAGTGTGGTATCAGGCAGGGCGGGCTTATCTCTCCCAAGCTTTTCAATCTTCATATGGATTCCCTGATCAGTGAACTGGGCAGCACGCATGTCAGTTGTCAGTTGACACACACAGGGTATGTTTTAACATCAGAAGTTATGATGATGACATGCTGCAACTCAGACCATAGCTAGGTGGTTTAAGTGCGAAACCTACGTCTTAAGTATAACTTAAAATTGTCCCACCAATTCGTTTAGAATGGCGAACACCTGAAAAGGGTTTAATCTTTTAAGTGCCTACCTGGAACACTTGCTTGCCCATTTTTGTGATGACGCAGACATCGAAAGATAATGCAGGGCATTGGCCCTCAGGGCCAACATGATAGGCCGATAGCCAAGTGAAAGTGACTCTATTTCGAGCATATTGTACATCGCTGTACACCTGCAGTCGGAAGTACACCCAAAGGTCCATTAATGCCCTGCTTATCTTGTACGTACAAAGATACGTTCAGGATTCTGTTGCAGCTGCCGCGTTACTGCAGTGCGTCGGGAATGTTCGCGGATGCTCATGTAGACGGTTTCCACTTTCTGTACACTGTACACAGTACTGGTCGTCCGTTCATTTAAGTTTCGGTATTAATATAGTCATTTAATAAGTGTAATAATGAAAAATAATATATAGTTTTTGTTTTTTCTAGTTTTTTTATTTATTTTATGATTGCGTCTAATACAAATGCGTATTTTAAGTAATCTTATTATGGAAACCGAACACCTTAAAACTACTTCTCTCTTTTTTATACAAACAGTGTCAAACTTTAAGCAAAGAACCCTCGTTGTTGTTTTTATTTCTATGATATTATTAAAATAAGCATTTACCTCATAGAAACAATGGGGATGATGGCTAAATTTTAATAATTAGTCCGTCATGTAGATTAATAAAAACTATTGGAGAAGTATTTTATCTTGTTTTACGTAATCAATAAATAAAGGCGATACATTGAGTCGAAATGTCGCGATCCCCCACTTCTGAACTTTAATGCTTGTTAATCTTATTATTTTTTTATTATTTTGGAAAAACCAAAAATACTTGGCTAATATTTTTTTATAATTTAACTGACGGACTAATTAGAATTTTAATTTTCATACCCCGATTATTATGCTACTTGATCTTATTATTAAAATTTACAATTCCCCAATTTTACTCAAATAAAAAAAATGGAATGTCATGTGTGAATGGAGCTTCAAATGGCATTTTTTAGTAGCATGAATATGCGATGATCGTTATCAAACCAACGTCATAGGTACTTGGCACTTTTTGTCACTACTTTTGGTGACATATAAGAGGACTTGGCTCACTTTTTCACATTTGTCTTTTGGTTGGGATTACTTATTACGCAACAAAGGCTAAAGGTTGCGCTATCAGGCGTCACTCGATAAGGCTAAGGGCACCGTTCTCGGACTAGAAGGATGTAACTAATACGATTTTCCAGTGAAGGTATGATTTTCTATGCACGGCGGTGCGGACTGAAGGGACTTATCAACAATCGATCGAGTTACCGTGTCCCTGGCTTCTTTAAAATTCGTCAAGGAAATCGTCACAACGATATTAATGAGATAGTCAAGCGGCAGAATATTAAAAAGCAAATAAATACAGTGGTTTTGGCGCTGAGTATAATTTTATTCCTTTTGGGGTCGAGACCCTGGGTCCGTGGGGGCCCAGCGCATTAAGTCTCTTCAATGACATTTCGAAGAGGCTTTCAGAAGTTACTGGCGACTGAAGAGCTGACGGTTTCCTCGCTCAAAGAATCAGTCGGGCGATTCAGCGAGGGAACGCTGCCAGCATCTTCGGTACAATGCCGCAGGATCCATTTTTAGACTTAGTTAGTTTTAATTTTTTTTAGTTTAGTTGTATTTTTAGGTTAAGTTTTACTGTTTATTTATACGTATTGAGATTTTTTTACAAATACATTAAATGTTATAGATAGTGAAGAAGGTTTAATGTCAGATCTATAATCTGATTATTATAAATATTATGATTAAAATGAAAAGAGAAAAATTATAAACGAGATAAAGATTTAAAAAAACTAAAATATTCGATGGTACCATTCTCATCTGGACCATTTCAATATGCGACTATGAATTAACTTAGCTATTTTAGTTGAGATGTACGTATCTCGTATCCTTAAATCACTTATCGTTGAGGAGTTCCAGTGACGTTCTCTGGTCTTCTTCATCAGTTTCACTTCACCATACACTTTCTGAATGCAAATGCTTAGTATATTTCTTATAATAACAAAATCGCGAATTGTATGCCTACAATATTTGAGGAGTTCCGTCAATCCCTTGTTAATCCCACTATAAGATATTTACTAAGATTAAATGGTACCAATTTGAAAAATAATTTCTAAAGCGGTTTATAAATGACGGAGTTTGGAGGTAACAAACATAAAAAAAATACAACCGAATAGATAATCACCTCCTTTTTTGGAAGTCGGTTAGAAAGTAACCAATAGGAAGGGGCCAAGATTAACAGTCTCTACATTTTGGATCAGTTGCTACTAAGGGCTCGTCCAGAAATCATGTAATCATATTTGGCCTACTTTTGACCCCCTCCTCCCCCCTGTTGATATTTGGCGCTACCTCCTCCCCCCGATAAAGGATCCCATGATTTGATCACGAGCCCAAACACTTTTAGTAAGAAATGCCCAAAAAAAAATGCTTAGGTATAGCATAGCTCTTTTTTGTTTCCGAAATGTCTCTCGATAGAAAAAGTTGTTCGTATTGACTGGTACTACCACTAGAATACTAACTACCACGTGTAAAAATTAAAGGAAAAGAAACAAGGTGTATACCTAATTGAATATGATTATTCCCTTTGTTATTTTATTTTTAATCTTAACAAACAACAATGAACAATATTTTATTTATTAACGCGGTTTGGTTAAGTTTGCCCCCTGTATGGGACGCACTCTATTATCCTCAAACTCCCTGATGAGAATGGTACCATCGACCTGATTTCATGGTGGAGCTGGAAAGTAGGCACCGGATCTCCATAGTAAAATAATCTATCCTGGCCATGTTTGAGCTTGTTGGAATCGTCACGAGAGATATACTTTTTCAACACACTTGCTCGTAAAGTGGCTCTTATTAGACCGTTTCTATGGATGTAATTCCACTCCATTAAGAGGATATACTAGTGGCCGTTCCTCCATACAAACGTAATCCCCCGTTTCCTCCCTGGATAATTGTTTTAGAGCAAATTTTTTTTATAAATATGATTTATACTTACCTGTGCCATGCCCCTATGTTTAATATTTCTTAATTATTTGTTTATTTTAAGAACATAAAAGCCCTTCTAAAACTGCAAAAAATGCCACCTTTCGGCGCCATAAGCACACGTTCAGTAAACAAATTTAACGAATATAAAAGAAGAACAGAAAACATAGAAGCATAGCCGAAGCCCTTGTTATAATATATGAGAAAGAAAAACTAAAATTAGTCTAGTTTTGGAAGAGGAATGGGGTACTACGAAACCCTGTTTTCGCCAATTTTTTGTAGGTCAGATCGTTTTGAGCTGCAGTTGTCCCTTTTGAACTGTAATACGGGGAATTTGAGGCGATGCGATAACAATAGTTTTTAATAGCAATAGTTTTTGCTAGTATACCCTCTTAAATACGCGGGTTTTTAGATTACATATAACATCACTGACGTCTTTTCATTACATCTGTTTTAAACTTCAGCAAAGAGTTTTTATGTAAAAGAAACGGTAAAAGTTATTTTAATAAAAGGAGGGGTATTTATAAAAAAAATAAACAATAAATTATTTATGTTTTCCTGAACAAAATAACACGTATTTGTATTGAATTAATATAATTATTCAGTTCATTCTATTATTAATATTTAACTGATGGGCAACTTGACCTCTGCTTCATCGCTCTTGCGCGCGCATAGACAATGCACCAGCCGCAGCGCGCCATTTTGATTTGATTTGACATATTTACAAATATTTGATTATTTTCTAAAAATCACAAAAAGAAATAATTTCAAGGAATGAAATTTAAAATATAATTATGTACGCAAATTTGAGGCAGGTACTGTTGACGGAGTCATGTAAACTTTTCATGACTCCAGACAGGATTGTTTGCCCAGGTATAACCTTGACAGAATTTTATTTATATATACTTTCAAAAGTAAGATACGTTTTTTTTTGCTTTTTTCCTCGCATTGTGAAAAAGATCGTATGAAACTCGTGTGCAGAGGTTATAACACGAAAGATAGCGTAATTACTAATATAGCAAACTTTTATTATAATGTAATATTACGTAACGAATGACTAAAACGTGTGAAATAAATATTTGTAACTAAAAAAAACACTAAAAAGTAAAAAAAATATACTGTGTAATTAAGTTTTTTTCAATTTACTTATGTAATAGGTCAGTCATTTGCGCGTCTTTGGCTGTACAGCCTATGCTCATATTCCGAAACAAAAACGACGTAAGCTCGATGCTAAAGCTAAACCCTACATCTTTGTAGGTTATGGTGAAACTTGTACAGGATATAGACTTCGTGACCCATCTGATCCTCGCATCGTTATTTATGCACGAAGTGTCATGTTTAACGAAAGCGACTTTCATGCAAAAGATAAAGCTGGTACGGGACGGCCTAGTGATGGCAATTTTATTTCATTAGACAGCCTGAATTTTAATCATAAATCTAACTGTGATACTGGAATCTCAAATGATAATAATAATGAAATTTTGAATAGTGAAAATGTTATCTGTGATATTAATAATAAAACTTTAATTAATCAATTGAATAATGAAATTCCAATGAATGATTTGGTCAGCTGTGATATTGATAATAAGTCTAGTGATAAGTCTAATCATAGTTCTTCGGATGTTTCAGAGGCGGACGTGACACCTTCACCATGGTCACCGCTGTCGGACCAGTACTGTACTGGCGAAGGCCGCTCTTCTGATGAAGGTGATGAAGTTTCTTCTCTGCCGGAACCGGAGTCTGCTGGTGGAGGAGGAGAGCCGATCACATCGGCAGCTACCGATGTGTCTAGGTCTCAGCGCCCTGTACGTAGTACCAGAGGTAAATTGCCTAAGAAGATGTCTGACTATGACTTATCCACTATGTTGGCTGAGGCTAGTTGACTAGACGATCCTATTTCCTACGAGGAGGCCATGAACTCACCAGACAAGGAAGAATGGTGTAGAGCAATAAAATGTGAGTATGATGCTCTCCTTAAAAACAAGGTTTGGGAATTAGTCGATCGACCTAAGCATGATAATGTCATTAAATGCAAATGGGTTTTTAAACGAAAATATGATGCCACAGGTAAATTTAATAAGTTTAAAGCGAGGTTAGTTGCCCGTGGTTTTACACAAAAAGAGGGAATTGATTACGTTGATACGTTCTCGCCTGTTGTGAGACATTCCACATTAAGAATTCTATTCTCTCTTGCTACAGAGCTCGATTTGCAATGTAATCATATTGACGTTACAACGGCTTTTTTAAATGGTGAACTAGGGGAAACAATTTTTATGGAACAGCCAGAGGGTTTTAATAATATTGATAATGAAGTTCGTATGTTAAAGAAAAGCATATACGGCTTGAAACAAGCAAGTCGTATGTGGAATTCGAAAATTCATAATGTGAGCCCTGTATTTATGTAAAAAGAACCAAAAATGAGTATGTGATATTAGCTCTATATGTTGATGATTTTTATGTATTTCACAATAATTGCATAGATAATGGTTTGAAATTGATAGAAAGGCACTTTGAAATTCGACATTTAGGCGAACTCAAGAATTGCTTGGGTATGAATGTAACAAAGAAAAACAGTTTTTTAATTTTAGACCAATCAGATTATGTCAAACGTTTATTGGCTAAGTTTAATATGACAGAATGTAAGCCTGTGTCTACGCCAATGGCTACAAACTGTAAGCTTGATAAGTCAAATAATTGTTTAGATGAAAATATCTATAGGTATAGACAACTATTAGGAGCTTTGATGTACTTATCTGTCTGTACCCGTGCTGACATATCGTATACTTGTAGTCAACTTAGCTATATAGTACTTGCTTTGATATGGATCATTGGCGTGCTGCTAAACGCGTATTAAGGTATTAAGCGGGCACGATAAATTATGGACTTTATTTTTGTAAAGGAGGTAATTTAAATATATGTGCCTATACAGACGCAGACTGGGCCAACAATCTATATGATCGTAAGTCGTACACTGGTTTTGTCGTCAAAATAGGTAGCAACGTTGTAAACTGGGAAGCTAGAAAACAGCGTTGCGTAGCTTTGTCGAGTACAGAATCTGAATATTTGGCAATCGGTGATGTATGTAAAGATATATGTTTTGTTCGAAATTTCTTGTCGGAAATTATTGACGAAACAATAGATGAATTCACAACGATAACCAATCCGCTCAGAGATTGTTACTTGTAAAAGAATACTCACACAAAACGACAAAACACATAGATTTACGCTACCATTTTGTTAAAGATCTTATAAAGCAAGGTTTAATACATGTACCAACTGAAAAAATAGTAGCGGATGTTCTGACAAAACCATTAAGTAATGTAAAGCACACCTAAGCTACCTGATTAACCTTAGCATCAGTGAAGGTGTTTTTCCTGACATGCTGAAAACGGGTATCATAAAACCAATTCATAAAAAAGACGACAAGGAAGATATGAAATCCTATAGACCCGTTGCACTGCTGTCAGTATTCGCAAAAATATTTGAAAAGTTTATTCATAGACAATTGTACAATTATTTTGAAAAGAAGAATTTACTAATAGTCGAACAACAAGGTTTTCGTAAACAGAGGTCTACAACTATGGCTATATTTAATCTTCTTAATACTGTAATGAAAAATGTTGATCAGAGAAGGCCTGTTTGCAGTGTATTCATGGATATGACCCAGGCCTTCGATTTTGTTAATCATAACATTCTTCTTAAAAAACTCAATGCTTATGGAGTAAGAGGAAATGTGCTTCAACTGTTAGAATCTTATTTAAGTCATAGATGCCAATACGTGGAAATATGTAGATTAGATCCAAAGACTAAAAAAGAGACTTTATTTTTATCTGAGAAAAGAACTATAAAATATGGAGTACCACAAGGTTCTGTGCTTGGACCATTGCTTTTTATTATTTATATTAATGACTTGCCAAATGCAGTAAATTGCCCAATGACATTATTTGCAGATGATAGTACCGTAACTGTAGAATGTAAGAATAGATTGACATATGAAAATGATATTAATGAATCAATAAATGACATTATTTCCTGGCTAACAAGGAATAATCTTAGAGTAAACTTATCTAAAACTAAACTGCTGCACTATGGTCAACGCAAGTCTAATATACCACATGTTAGCATATCATATGAAGGTAACCAGTTAGACGAAGTAGAAAACCTAAAGTTCTTGGGTGTTTATATAGATCAATCTCTTAACTGGAAAAAACACGTTGAAGTTACTTGCTCAAAACTGGCTAAATCATCATATGCGCTACATAAACTGAGGCAAATAGTAAATGTAGAGATTGTTTTATCCGCATACCACGCGCTAGTGGCGTCTATACTAAGATATGGAGTGATATTTTGGGGAAATTGTACAGATCGGGACAGTATCTTTAAAATCCAAAAGCGATGTATACGAGCTATGTTTGGCCTGAAACCACTAGATAGCTGTAAACCATACTTTATAAAATATAAAATATTGACATTTCCCTCAATCTACATCTACGAAGTTGCTGTATTTATTAAGAGCAATCCTGATCTGTTTCAACGAGGAAATATCCCTAACAGTTATCTAAGAGCACGTGACAACACTAAGGTACTAAATCAGATCTCTAACACTGCTCTGCTGAGGAAAAGCATTTTCGGCATTGCTCCTAAAATTTATAATAAGATACCTAAAGAGATACGAGACAGTACAATTGCAGGTTTTAAGCGAGAACTTATGAAATTGTTAGTAAATAAGGGATATTATAGCATTAATGATTTTTTAAATGTTTGTAGTAATTAATATACGTAAGTTATTGTAATATGAATGAAGACTCAATTTAATTTAATATTAGTATGACATCATCATGAATGTATATTTCCACTTTTGATTTAATTTATTTCGCTATCTAATTATGTTATCAACAATTGTGAATTGTAATTTGTACGCCGAAAGGCAAAACATGGAGGACATTATATTTTCATTTTAAAACAACTGTATGTAATACTCATGTTCACAAATAAATTATCTTTATCTTTATCTTTATCTTTATCTTTATCTTTATCTTTATCTTTAATAATTGTATATCTGAATTGTGTCTTAAAAATGTGTCATAAACAATATTATAGGGTTTGCAATTTAATTTAATTTTTTATATCATCAAGATATAGTGTTGTGATGTTTACTCATAATTCAAATAACTATAGAAAGGTCCTTTATGTTTGTGTAGATAGAGTCATAACGTTATTCTTATATACCATGATAGAGTCATGCATGATAAAATAATGTGCAAATGTGTATTGTTGATTGTAACAAGAACTCTATTCGAGGTAGAGCATAAGGAGGAGTGTTGGAAAAAGTAATTTTTTCTCATAATTTTGTCTATACTCTACCGCGGACGTGACATAGATGACAGCGGTCATCTGTTCCCTTTTCTAATGTATGGCCATACCCGTAAGGTGTGTTGAAAATGTGCTGTCCCGAAATATTACATTATTTATTGTTTGATAATAATTGATAACCAATACTAAATAAAAAAACGCTGTACCATCATCGTGATTTTATTAGACTTCAAATATCGACGCATAGCCACTGCACGTGTCTCTCTAACAGTTTTCATGTGATATTTTCTTCTGTTTCCGCGATTATTACTCATTGAAATAAAACAATTTAACCCCAATTCCCATGTGGGAGTTTTTCTTTGCAGCGTTTCTTTTCTCCTCAGTACGCCTCATTTGTGAAATGCTGCTTGGTAAATTATTAGAATAAAATAATTAAGCCCTTCTGGCACATGTGTAACTGTCTTTACAGCTTAGGCCCATCTGGCATGTATGTACACCTTTATTTGTGTTTTTTCAAAAAATGGGTAGTTTGCACAAATTGTAACTTTGACAGAGGAAAATACATCTTTTCTCAGTCCTCCCGTGACCATGGAAAGCTGGAAAGCTTCCGAAACGTCGGGAACTAAAATGAGATAATATACGCGATATAATCCGTTAAATTGTTTTATTTCAATGAGTTTTCATGTGTTTCCTCGTTATAATTACTTGTAATGGAACTTTAAGTAATAAAACTATGTTAATAAATGATGGACTAAAAGTTGTTTATTACAATGGCGTCCAACTAGAGACCGAACTCATCGTGTCTTGTGAAATGATACCTACTCTGTGATTGTGACTGTAGTTAGTGCGACAAGTCGATTTTGCACTGGAATTCGCGAAACGTGCTACTTGTGTATTCTGACGACGCAACATGCCGCCGAGGAAGACTCCTGCCAAGCAGGGAAAGCATCAGCCTCCGCCGGGCGAGCACTACGCGAGCGCGTCGGGAGACGAGGGCGCCGCCGACGCCGACCACGCCGTGCAAGATGACTTAGCGAGACCCGCACGCGCACCAATTACTACATCACACGGTTGCAACATTTATGCAAGCATTAACGCAACAACAAGCTGAATCAAATAGGCTGCTTGTCGAGTCTGTACGAGCAACGACCTTGGGAGACTCCAGGTCATCCGCAACAGCAACACCTGCGTCGAGCCTAAACGGGACAATGACGGCGACTGCTGCAGCGCCTCACGGGAACTTCAGCCGCTGCACCGCGCGCTTCGATGGACGAACGCTCGATCCAGAACAGCTGGAAGCGTTCCTGGACGCGGTAGAAACCTACAAGGAGTGCACCGCCGTTAGCGACGCCCACGCTATACGTGGCTTAGCAATGGAGAAGCCGCCATATGGTGGCGGGGCATCAAGGCATCGGTGACGACATGGAGTGACGCTGCTGCACGACTGCGCGCGATGTACGGCGCGCCGCGCTCGGCTCACGAGCTCCTACGGGAAATATTCGCCACGGAACAGCAGGAAGAACGCGCAGAAGCATTTGTGTGTCGTTTACGCGCGCTAATTGTTCGTTTACCGTATGTAGTACTGGAGGCGATGCAAGTAGACACTATATACGGGTTATTACATCGTCGTATACGAAAACATTTACTGCGAGATGACATTAGTAGTGTAGATTGTTTATTGGATAAAGCGAGAGTTGCGGAAGACGCTATTCGGCAAGTAAATAAACCTATACCTAATGTTTCTATTCCGCCCGCTGCAGCCGCTGCGAGCGAGTAGAGCGACGACAGTTCTCGGAATCGATCTGTTTATGGCGCGAAGTGTAGCGAGGGGGCTATTCCGTGCACGATCGATAAATTGAAAATTAAACGTAATCGAATTAAATGTTCGTATTGCTAAATTTACGGTCACGTCGTTGAGGAATGTCGTAATTTACGTCAAAAAACCGACAACGCAGTAGGTACGGATGCGCATAAAGTCAGTGAGCCTAGTATTAGTAATAATAGTAAAGATAGCGAACCTATTCGTTGTTATGGTTGCGGTAAACAAGGGGTCGTACGATCGAAATGTGATATCTGCAATACATCGAAACGTTCTGATTTTAATTTTAGTGATGATATGTATTTTAACGAGGTTTCGTCTCACCCTATGGTGACGATAGGTATTCTGGGCCGTGAAGGTGTAGCAATTGTCGACACTGGCGCTACACATTGTATCGCGAGCCCTGCGCTCTATAACATTTTGATTGCAGAGAATGTGCGTTTCCAGACCTCGCTACGAACGCTTCGCCTGGCCGACGGCTCCCAGCAGTCACGAGAGGTGCTCACTGCTGATGTACCGGTCACAATCGAAGATCGCAATTTTGTAGCAAACTTTATGGTGATACCTGGTGGTAACTAGGACTCTTTTAGGGTTTGATTTTTAGTCTCAGGTAGGGATGGTGATGGATGGATCCCGAGAATCTTGGAGCTGTATTGATGCAGGGGGAGGGACCCGGTGAGCGGCCAATAGAGTACGCAAGCCGGCAGCAGAATGCTGCTGAGAAAAACTATTCAACTACAGAACGAGAAGCCTTAGCCGTGGTCTGGGCGGTGAGTAAGTTCCGTGGTTACATTGAAGGAGCGCAAGTCATCGTAAAATCTTATCATCAGCCCTTGCGATGGCTGATGAGTCTGCGTTCACCAAGCGGCCGCCTGGCAAGATGGGCACTCACTCTAAGAGTTCAATCTATGCATAGAGTACACGCCTGTTAGGTCTAACGTTATCGCAGACACTCTATCACGGCCTCCCTGTTCGACAGAAACTGCGAACAGTGCGAAAGACTGTGACTTATGTTACGCCGTCGTTGATTTTCCCGCGCGTAGCCCTAACGATGTACGCGATAATCAACTGAAAGATCCAGAGGTACGTAAAATTGTCAACGATCTAGAAGCTGAGGATGCTCCGTTTAAGGGGAGACAGTGGGCAGATCGAGGTTACGTACTCTCCGATGGCATTTTATATAGATACGCACCTGACTGTGAAGAAGATGACGGATGCCTCGTGGTTCCCGAACACGAGCGCCAGCAGGTATTGGCGGACTACCACGACGCACCAACCGCTGGCCATTTTGGGGCTGAGCGTACCTTGCATCGCATCGCACAGAGGTATTACTGGCCTGGCATGCGCGGATTTATCGCGGACTATGTCAAGCGTTGTGTCGCATGACAGCGAAAGCTGACACGAAAAAGCCGGCGGGACTCGTGCAGACCCCCGCCGTTGCTCGTCGATTCGAGTTACTCTCGATCGATTTGTTTGGACCTCTTCCAGAGACCTCGGATGGAAACCGATGGATTCTCGTCGTGGAAGACGTGTGCACGAGGTGGGTTGAGTTATTCGCCCTAAAACAAGCCACTAGCCTGGAATGCGCCAAACTATTAACGCCGGAGGTATTCCTACGTTACGGCATCGCACGGCGATTGATTAGCGACAACGGGGTCCAATTCGTCATTGAGGTCATGCAACAGGTATGCCATGTAATGGGAGTCGAGCAATCGCTGACCTTATACTATCACCCTGAAGCAAATCCTATAGAGAGGAAAAATCGTGATCTGAAACCCCAACTGGCCATCCTCGTCGGCCAGGATCACGATACCTGGGACGTCCACTTGTCGGCTATCAGGTTTGCTATGAACTCGGCGACTACCAGTAGTACTGGGTATTTGCCTGGGTTCTTAACTTTCGGCAGCTGATGCCGCATCGGATATGCGCGCGATTGTGGAGCGCGACACTGCGGTAGCAGCTGACACCGTACTTGAAACGGTTAGCCGGCACCTTGCTGCATGCGCGTGACGTGCATGAACGTGCACAAGCACGGCAGAAGCAGTATGCTGATCAGCATCGCCGTTCAGCACCCGATTACGAACCGCGAGAACTCGTGCTGTTGAAGACGCAAGGCCCCAACGATACAGCAGCGGACAAACGCCTAAGTTCATACCCCGGAGGGACGGACCCTACCGGATTCACGAGGTGGTAGGTCCCACTACTTATATTTTAGAGCGTGTTAGCGACGAAGTGGCGTTAGGGAAGTACCACACTTCCCAGCTCACGCCATTTGTGGGTGATATTCAGCCCGCAATACGAGAGAAACGTAAGCGCGGAAGACCACGACGCTATTTAAATTAATAAAAGTTATGCTCATAAGTGTCATAACGTACTAACCGCGAATTTTAATATTGTTATGAAGGTTTCAATGTAGGGCAGTGTCACGTTTCGATCATTGTCCTCTTATACTTAGCAAATAGTCAGAACTCGACGACGTAGCGGTAGGGTGTTGTATTTTTATCCTAGTCCGAAAGCGAGGGCGCTGTTCCGTTGCTATGACAACGTGCGGTGCGCCCCACTCGCGCGATCGCTCGCTCGGTTGCGCCACGCGACAGGCTGGCGAAATAGGGAACTACCGAACGGCAAGCGAATCGCCCGCGCTCCGCGTCTCTCGTGACAAATATTACTATTTTCATGTGTTTCCTCGTTATAATTACGTGTAATCGAACTTTAAGTAATAAAACTATGTTAATAAATGATGGACTAAAAGTTATTTATTACACTTATAAGTAACCTTTTTCAACTCAATATAGAGTCCGACACATTTACATGACATATCTTGTTGTAAGTAAATCTAAGAAACTAAATTAAGCAGATTTTTTTAATTTTGATATAGCTCTCTAATTGAAGTAGGTCCCATACACATTTGACCTCCACAAAAATTGGATTGGCTGATATCACAAATAAAGTAGTACTAATGCCTCTTCAAGTTCGTCTTCTACTAATTGAATACTACGCGAATTTTTTAAACCCAGCCCAGACAGTATAAAGGCGTTAAAATTCATCACGTGTTGTTGAATATCGATTCGAATAAAGTATCGGGGAAAGTGTTCGCATATGTGACCTCGACATTTAAGAGCGTACGAACCATTTCTAACTTCCCCATTTCGAAACTTATTAAATTCCACGAACAACAAAGCTAACCATGCTGAGTGCAGTATAAAACCCATAATACAAAAACCATCGAGCGAAAGTTACGAGAAAGATAAAGTAAGCAGTTGATATGCCGAGACTTTAACATTTTCATTTGTTTTGCCACTGTGTCGGCTGGGACGCGTTAGCCGTAATGTGGTCGGTAATGATACTCTGAATGTTTTTATCCAGTTAACTGTTGAGCATAGAGGAGAAGTTCCACAAAAGGGTATATTCAGCTAGAATTTAGTCTATTTAATGTTGAATAGCAAATCTATATATGCCCGTCATATAGCCGAAATATTATTCTATGATCTTAAGGTTGTGACTCGTAATAAACCTTTTGCAATGAATTAAATATAAAGATTTTCGACAGTCATTATGGATTGTAGAGTTTGTTCACAAATGAGAAGGAAATCGCGCTTACTCAAATTTCCGATTGTTGATAATCCATTCCAAAATCCATTTCCTAACGGGGATCTACTAATTAGGTATTTTGTTACTTGTATTTATTTTACCAAAATAACACTCGTGTTGCCGAGCTAACCATATCGGTTAAGCCACTGGGCTTAAACGATATGGATAGCTATTTTCACTGGAAATGAAGAAAAAAAAATGTAGCCCATTTCATGAACCCTTAAATTTTTTATTTTAGGTAGATATTATTCGATAAGTAAAAATTTTATTAGGGTGGTTGAAATAAAGTTTCCTTGTAATTTGTAGGTGCTAACGAAATTCTACTTTTAGTTTCGTCTGATTATTTTTAAATCGTAATAAATACCAATATACTACTAGTGCTGCCTAACCATATCGGTAAATTCCAGTCAAAAGAAAAAAAAAATGTAGATCATTTCATTGGAATAATGAATGAATGAATGAAATAATTTATTTCAGGAACTTGTCCCATATAATGTTAGTAGCATTTTAACTTAAAACTATCGTACAATAGAAACACAAAAAAAAGCAAAGATGAACAAACAATACATTATAAATTAGTATAACATCTGTATGGTTGCGATGTAACATTGGGTTCGGGGAGTTTATTCCAACATCTCATCAGCGGGCATCTGTCATCCCTCTGGTCAGCAAATACCTTCAGGAGGCCGTTGGTGCCATTCAGTATTCTGTGCATCAGGGATCCCGCTTTTTTACGGATAATAGCGTAAAAGCCGTCCGTGCGAGCATCCGCGCACATCCCTGATGCACAACAGTATATCGAGGCAAACCCAACAGTATTCTTGAATGCATTGTTATATTGTACGGGCAGGGCATTGTACGATCTTTGCGTAAAGTAATACACTTGAAATTTTTAAATTAGGTTGACATTATCCTTTAATTTACATTAAAGTAAAAATTTGCTAAGGAAGGACGAAATGTACCTCTATTGTTTATGATTTTCTCACTTTTACCCTGTTATAATAAACTGTATAAATATCACTTTATGAACATCTGTGAATGCAGTATTTTTCTCTTTGAAATTGGTTATGGCGTTTATGTAAGTCTGTTTGTTGACTCTGTCATATTATATGATGTCAACAGTTAAATGTTTCACGATTAGTGGCGAATTATATCTCGGTCATATCCCAGACAGATTACGGCCACATAATGGCGGCAGTTATACCTATGGCCGTAAGGGAGCTATTCAAGCTACATTAAATGATATACATACATGTATATTAAAAAGGAAGTCAATATACAAAATATATAAATTCGGCTCGCACCTGCCATTTACCCTTTAGTGATATCACTTACCATATTAAATGTAACGCCAGTCAAATTAGTGTAAATTAATCTCTATAAAAAAGAAATGTCACAATAATTACTTCGAGTGTGCTCATGTCGCTCAACAAGACATAGTATACAATGCAAATTGTGGAATTTTATTCTCCACGTGGAATATAATACCAGCTTTTGTTTACTTCTCTAATTATGTACTCCAAATATATATATGTATTTGATAGAATTAATCGCAGGAAATACGACAACACTCACGTTTTATGGCCCAGCTCTCGTAAATGTTGATTTTAATTTTAATTCAAGGTCCACAAGTTTTGTTACGAATTGTAGAGAATGTTCGTAGAAAATTATCGTGATTATTCAACCAAAAGATTGCAGAAAATGCTACTTTGTATGTAAAAATGCGTCCTGGTGGGGACGTTTGAGCTCAAAGGTTTAAGGGTAACCTTGAGTGTACTTAAGATTCCGGCTCAGACCCGCGGCAGCTCCCAGTAATGGTCGGCGTTTAAACAAAATAAAGCAATTTAGTTTTATTAATATGGATTAAACCTTTGTTCGCCATAACGGTAAATTTGCTATTGCACGACACCAGGTATTGTTAATGACATAATGACTGTGTTCATGCGAAGTTACAATTAACCTAGCGTTTATTGAGGCATTGATTAATCTAAGAGTACAGTAGCAGATGATACGAATATAATCTACAAATGGAAAATAACTTAAAATATTTTTTCAGTCCAATATAAATATAAATCGGCACCTTTAACAAGCAAAGGAGCAATAAAATAAATCTGATCAATATATGTATATATGCATAACCCGTCTATTTAGCCAGGGCACGCAATGTCATAAATAAAAATCGACAGACCAACATTTATCTTAGAGCATTAAACCACTGCAGATACAAGCCGTGTAATAATTTAATAATTTAATTAGTTATTTACTTAATAATTTCTTCATGCACTTTTAGCGGGAGGCGAGGTAAACATGTACAGCACACAACGCAAATATTCCTTTTTCTACAAACTCGCAAAATAAAAAAACACACACACACTGATAATGTATCGCATAAACCAGGGGTCTTCAAACTTTTTGACTCAAGGGCCACATTCCAGATAATATAAAGTCGTGCGGCCCAAGACTGGTTTTATGGCTGGTCATGGGGTAATACATTAGTTAAGTAGTCTTAGTCTTCAGTGGGTACCTAGATTACGCCGCTATCCCGGGCCGGACCGTGGGCTCTCCCGCTTTCTTTCGCCGGGCCGGATTAGAAGGACTCTCGGGCCGGACTTGGCCCGCGGGCCGTAGTTTGGCGACCCCTGGCATAAACTGACCAATTTTTTCTCATGTACTTTGGCAGAGGTAGGGCCTGCAGTACCGGGTCCGGTTCCAAGAATTTCATTTCCCGGTTCTGGGCAGGACCGGAACCGGGATTCCCGGTTCTTCCCGGTTCCTCGGTGCCACGTATGTTTTTTTAAGAAATTGCTCATTAAATAATGAAATCTAAATAAACCGTGATGCAGTACTTATATTACAAAAAATATGCAATAATTTTGATATGTTTGCTCAAGATATTAATTAAAAATATAATTAGGTTAGGAGTCGTTTCTCAAAACTGGGATCTTCTTTGTCGCTAAACTCTTGCCAGAGTGGTCGTGGTTATCAGGAAACGCCTGCGGCAGCTGACAGGACTCGTTGCACCACTTCCCGCCTCCTCTGCCTGTGTGCAGTCATCAGGGTGTACTCATGTAGCGGCCCACCAACAGCCGCCTTATTTCGTCTGTCCATCGCATTGGCAATTTTCTCCGCGGCTTTTTTCCCTCCGCCTTCCCTTGCACGACGAGGCGTTCTATGTACTCATTTCCGCGCTCATTCACGTGACCGAAATATTTGAGGTTTCGCCTTTGCATCATAATAGACAGACGTTCTTTGATGCCCAGTTCTTCAAGGATGGAGGCGATTGTGCGGAACCCCAAGCATTTTCTTCCAGCACCACATATCTAGGGCGTCTACCTTTTTGGTTTCGGTCTGCCACAGAATCCATGTGTCAGCAGCGTACAAGAAAATGGCAAGAAAACTAATGTTCTTGTGAGCCTGATCTTTGTTGCCTTCGTTGTGTTTCGGTTTCTCCATATTTTCTTGAGTTTCTCCATTACAGCCCAAGCCATAGCCATGCGTCGTTTGACTTCTTCGATGCAGCCTCCCTGATTCGAGATTAGCGCCCCAAGCTACACATAGGACTGCACGACGGCGCAGTTTGTGTTATGTTTAGCAAGTTTTTATTAGCTCTGTCGACAATCATCATCTTGGTTTTGCTGCGGTTAATCTTCAAATCTAACTCCAAACGGACACTTTCCATTTTTAAGAGAAGACTTTAAGAATGCTGCTTTCGCTAGAGGCAAACAAGGAGGTGTCGTTGGCATAGCGTAGGTTGGCCTATTGTTACGCCGTCTGACCAGTCTTCAAGGGTTATGCGCATAATCAGTTCAGTGTACAGATTGAACAAAAGCGGCGATATTATGCACCTTTGTCGAACTCCAGCACTAGGGTGAAAGTTGTCCGATAAGACTTCATCTGTCCGAGGATACTGATGCAGTTCCATCTTCGTCGAGGCGTCTCAGCATATGTACTAGATGTTTCGGAGTACCCATTTGTAACAAGACGTCCCAAAGTGTAGGCCATGTCACGGAATCAAATGCTTTCGAGAAGTCCACAAAGCACATGATAGTCGGTTTGTTAAACTCCCGATATTTCTCGATAATTTGGCGGACAATCAATACTTGCTTCCGGGTTCCTGTGCCTTTAAAGAACCCTGCCTGTTCTGGCGCTATTTCCTTAAATAGGAAGCTTTTCAGCCTTTCGTTAAGGATATCCCATCAAAAACATAACATGTAAAAAAATTGCCAAGTCTCCCAATCTTTTCTACCACAAAAAGTTGTGAGATATTATAACCAAGTCGGTTAATTTATTTAGTAGTACCTATGCAGGGAAGGATCTATGCCACACCTTTGTCATTCATAAATGTTCACCGAACTAACAACATGTTATTGTGTCGGTTAATTTATTCAGTAGTACCTATCCATGTGAGCATCTATCTAACACCTTTGTCATTCATAAATGCTCGTCGAATTAGTTAACTAGCAACATGTTATTGTGACCGTATCAATATTACACATCTTCACATTTTTTATAAATAAAACGACTTGGCCAATCGCACACGCCAATAAACCACATGCAGCAAACCTTACCTAATTTTATTAGCCCTCTGTACGTAAACTTGGCCCGAAAGGAGATTTAATTATGTTGCCGTGCGATGGCCAAGTCATTTTATTTATTAAAAAGATGAAGATGTGTAATATTGATACGGTCACTATAACATTTATGAATGACAAAGGTGTTGGATAGATGCTCACATGGATAGGTACTACTGAATAAATTAACCGTCACAATAACATGTTGTTAGTTCGGTGAATATTTATGAATGACAAAGGTGTGGCATAGATCCTTCCCTGGATAGGTACTACTAAATAAATTAACCGACTTGGTTATAATATCTCACAACTTTTTGTGGTAGAAAAGATTGCGAGACTTGACAATTTTGTGACATGTTATGTTTTTGACGGGATCTCATCGCTTTTTGTAGGGAGTCCTTCTTTTTTATTTTCGGGTATATCTTATATCTGATATCTTATTACTGGTATTTGGTATCTTTTCTTTTCTTTCTGGTCTTTTATCTACCCCCCCCCCCCTTCTCTTCTCCTTTCCCCCTTTCCACTCACCCCTTACTATCCTTTAATTTTCTCCGTTCTCCACCTTCCTCTTTCTTCTCCCTTTGTTCCTCCTCCTTTCCTACCGCCCCTCCGCTTCCCCATTCTTCCACCTCCCCATTTCCTCCTTCTTTCGACCATCCTCTTCTTCTGCTCTCCCCCTCCTTACCCTCCTCTTTCCCCCCTTCTTTACCCTCTTCCTTCCCACTCGTTTATTTCGCTTTTAAGTAACGAAAATTGCATTGTTTATCTGAGGTGCAAATGTAACTTTGTAATCGCATACATTTCTATTGAATTACAATTTTATTTATACGGCTGTTATATCTGGAATACTAGACTGAAATTGCAGAATGTTTAAGTTTTCTGGTGCTTTACATACTAAACACTAATAGGGTTCAAAATTTGAACCTTGTAAATCTGCTAGAAGTACCTTAGAATTTCTATGATCAGTGAGTGAGTGAGTGAAAAAATTAAGGAACTTTGACTTGCAATAAATCTTTAACTATAAGTTATAATTGACTGTAATTTGGAGTATACCTAAGGTGTATTATGCCCTCTTGGTTACTGAAAATTCAGGCTTCTAGCTTCATCAGCAAATACATTACAGGGGGGCGAAAATGACGTGAATGGCTTCGAGAAAAGATGGTACGGCGTGCCTTTGTTTTGCTCTACTTGGCGGGGGCACTGCCGTGCCCCCAGATGTGTAACAAGATCTTATTGGCATGGGAGATCAGTGCAATAAGGCGGTAGTTGTTGCATTTTTTTATTGAGCTCTTTTTATGAGCCATTATTTTGGCCAAATTCCCGTTTTCCATTTTTTGCTACAGAGTCTGTGAAAAATGGTAACACCAGTCTCTCCAAAAGCTCGTATGGTTTCGATCGAAATTTTATCATTTCCTGTAACTTTTCCATTCTTTAGATGCCTAATGGCTGCTCTGACTTAAGATTCGCAAAATTCTCGGATTCTTTATCGAAAAACAAGGTCTGGCAATAGGTTTTCCAAACGTTAGATATGCTGTCTAACTCACAGTGTACTCTGCCTTCCCTATCCTCAATGGGAGATAAAGTTTAGGTCACAGAGCGGATTTTCTCGTGCAGGTCTCTGGCCTCATTCAATATAATAAAACAAATCATTTCGGTCTCTCTAAACGCTCTGGCTAAATAGCTCGCAGATACAAAGTTGCCAATACCTTAGAGTTACAACACGCTATTAAGCTATAAAGTACCACTAAGATACATAGATATGTGTCCAAAATATAGCATGCTCAGCTTGCTTTCACGTAGCTGGGCAAAAAAACGCACATTGATACTTAAAAAAAAGAACCGGAAGAACCGGGATGGGATCTTTGGTACCGGTTCTTTTTACACTATGAAATTCCCGGGATTTCCCGGGAATTTGAGAACCGGTATTTCCCGGGAGCAGGCCCTAGGGAGAGGGGAATGCGTCCGTATACCTTTTCATTACAACATGATCGGATAAACCGTTTTCGAGTTATTGCCGAAAAACTGCGCTTCGCTGTAAAAAGACGTGAGTGCCATGGAGATACTAGTGCACTTTTTCTTATCGTATTTTTCATCTGTAGTGCATTTTTTGTATGTACGGCGGCGGAACCTACACTGAGCATGCTCTTGGCCGGTCTTAGGGTTCCGTAGAAAAAATGGCAAAAACGGAACCGTTTTATAGTTTCGTCATGTACATCCATCCGTATGTCCGTAAGTCACAGTCCTTTTACTTTAATGCACTCTATAAGTAGAAATGACAATCGCCAGCAATATATAAAATTTTCATATATTGAGCCATATTATCTGCCTTAAATGTCAACTAGTGAATGTACGAATGCAGCTTGAAAAATCAAGAATCGATAAAAACTCGTAATATGGCTGCGATATATCCGGAATATAGCCGAGATATTGCTCAACTGGAAATATCACAATATCATGTTAAATTCGGGCCCTGTCTTATAAGGAGTGCACATGTAATTCGTATTTATATACATAATAACAAAACCTGCATTAATTATATTAATCCCAATGCAGAAGATCTCATCCACTACTAAACAACTATCACATTTATTTAGATTTTATTACTTGCTTAGATCAAACAAATAAGTAAGAGGAACCATAATAGTAATGGTTAATGTGGTATTAATTTCATTGTTTAATTCGATAAAGCTTTCGTTGTACAAAAAGGGCTCTTAAGAACTATTTTCGAAGACAAAATGTGGTTTTTAACTGCAGTTTTTGACTCATGGGCTCGAAGCAGTACTGTCAACATATCGGTATGCTGTATCGCTTTCCCCAGTAACGACCCTTGTTACGCCTGTTGTATTCGTAACCGAAATTGTTACAAAAAAATCAAATGATTTCTTGTGGTCATAAAAATATAGTAAGTAGTATTAAACGGTATTAGAATAACTATCTAATTACAAATGGGAAAACATAATAGACTGCTCTGGCTTGACGAAAATGTATACATCGGGGCTTGTAAATACTAATATAGTACCTTATGATACGAGTGTGGTACGTTTGGTAATTACACTCGAGGTTACGTTTTGCAGCCCGAGCCGTAGACGAGGGCTGTATAAAGCCGAGAGTGTAACGACCAATGTACACGAGTTTCATACGACGTTATTCAACACACTTGCGAGGAAAAAGCAAAAAAAGATCCGTACCTTACTTAAAATTTTGTCGAAGTTATACTTATCCTGTAGGCCGTAACGTAAGTTTTACATTAATCCGTCACCAGTACTTCAATTTTACGTACCTACATAATTATTATATTTTAAATATCGTTGCTTGAAACAATTTACACATTATTGTCAGTTTTAGAAAATAATGAACACTACTTCAATATGAAATGTTTGTAAATATTAAATATGTCAAATCAAATCAAAATGGCTCGCTGCGGCCGGTGCATTTGTCTATGCGCGGGCAAGAGCAAAGACGCAAAGGCTAATTGGCCAATCAGCCAAACATTAATAATATAATAAACTGAATACTTATATCAATTTTACATAAACAAAACGTTATTTTGTTCAGAAAACTTTATAATTTACTGAAATGAATTATTTTTTATATGTACCACTTTAGATTTATTAAAAGAAGGTTTGCTGACATAAAAAAACTGTAATGAAAAGGCACTAGTACGATTTTGTAATGTAAAAACACGCGTGTGTAATGGACTGGATTACAGCTATAAAAAAGGTGTAATAAGAGCCACTTTACGAGCATGCGTTTTAAAAGTTAACTGATAGCCGTGGTTATAACAGGGTTTAGATGTCAAGGAACATTAATAAAAGAGCATTTTTTTCTTCTATTCTTGTACGAGTAATAGCAGCCTGGCCCGACTGGGCAAGGCTACAGCCCTCAGACGTGACAGGAAACTCGCAAGTGCATGTGAGATAAGTGTTGCTTCCACGAGAGCGGCCGAATTAGTTACCACGTAGTTCGTAGTTGTTGCGGTGTCAGCTCCAGGGGCTAAATTCCACATGGTAAATTACATTTGTCCGAGATATGCCCTTGATATCACCAAAATCTTCTCGTATAAGTATGTCTATTTTTAATATATATGATCTAAGTATTCGAATTCGGTAATCCATCCGCTCGTATCCACTATACCACTTCCACATTAGCAATATGATTTTTCAGGGTATTACGACTATCATAATGAAGTATATTCATCTCAATGAGAAAGAAATATCACAACGGTTACTTCGATCAGGGCATTTCGCTGAAGTAGACTCTCGTGCGCGTGATGATATCTTAGACATATCTCGGATAAATGTAATTTGCCACGTAAAATTAAACTCCAGTTTGGTTGGACAAGTTTGACTAAAATCTCGATCTCAATATTACTTGGGACTAAGGTTATTATGCGTTATTATTAATATACGAACACGAGTAGTGATTAGCTTAACGACCAACCGGTATTATAGAGACTAAACTGCCGAAAATGTCATCATATTGTGAATCGGTTCTGGGAAGATAAGTCGGAGATGATCACGCGAGGAATTTCCAAATATAGAAGTGAAACGTAGTTGAAAACTTGTAAGTAGGTACGCTGTACAGTAGTTTATACATCAGTGTATTTATATTAATATCTAAACAAACTCTAATGCTAACTAGCATAATATCTCATTTCAAGAACACCGTCACCTTCGTAATCGCTTAATTTTTTTTACCCCACACGAAAAAGGGGGATGTTATAAGTTTGACGTGTGTATATAACTGTTTGTCTGTGTATCTAGGTATCTGTATGTGTGAATGTGCGAATCGCTTCGTTACCTTAGAGCATTTTACTTCTGGAGATGACAAACCATCTTAAATATTACCGCACAAATGTTTCATGCATTTTTAGCGGGGGCCACATAAATACTACGTACAGCACACTACGGCAATATTCCTATTTCTGCAAACGCACTTAATTAAAAGAAATGACGTTCAAACAAAAACACCCAAACACTGACAAATTACCGTATAACAGGTACAAAAGGAACCCTTATGGTGCGACTCTGTCTGTCTGTCTGTCTGTCCGACTATTAAAGCGGCATATCTCAAAAACTACATATGCTAACTATTTGAAATTTGGAATATTTATAAACGTGGTCAGCCCACATTTATTGCACAGGAAAAAATTAAAAATATATCTTTATTTTCAAGAAAACGACCAATATGAGGTGGGGTAAAAATTAAAAGTCCATGTGAGTTACTACTGGGTCAGATGGGGAAACATATGAAAGGGCTTAAAACTGCATATTTTTGAACACATTTTTAATTTTTATTATTTTGATTAGTTTTTATTTTATTAAGGAAAATGTGAAAAAAAAAAAATCTCCCCCTTTATCTCCGAAGTTTACCAATCGAAAATTTTGAAATTTTCACAATTTTTATGAATAAACATAAATATTACACGAAAATTATTGCCATGTCTCTAACTAGCTATTTTTTTTTTATTCGCAAAAAACCTATTTGAGCAATCCGGTTGCGTTAAGTTTGCACCTGATGTGTATGCAATGCTATAGATATCAGGTGCAAACTTAACTCAACCGGTACCGGGTAATAAAGTTAGGGTAAGTAAAAATTTGTACGGAACCCTCGGTGCGCGAGTCCGACTCGCACTTGGCCGGTTTTTTTTTTACAAATCATTGGTTAACTGATGTTGATGACTGTTAACACAGTTTTCGTGTACAGATCACACTTTTAAACCAAGTAAATGTTTTTTATATTATGGTCATAATATCACAACAGAAATATGATCTAACATGATCTAAATGATACAATAATTTACGTTTCATTCGTCTAAAAAATAACTTTAAGGCATTGCAAATTAACTCACGTTTTAATGTTTTACTCATAGTTTTACATAGTCTTAAAGCTTTCGAAAGTCTTAGCACACTTATCAGCAGTTTACTAGCAATTGGGAACTGTCATTCTGAAAGAATGACACATTCCAAAAAACGTTGTTGGCCAAATGAAACTACCATTTTCAAACATTACCAATTTCGGAGCCGTCCCAAATTCCAAGTTATCTATATACACGATGCTCTTGGGCGGTTTTTATTACTCGGCTTAAAGATAATATATGTCTGTTTTACAATGCCGCACATGTGCCGCCGGGCGTTTGAAACTTAAATTAATATTCATCTGCACGGAAGTATGCGGGAATCTGTCCCTCGGCAAATAAACGTACATTTTCCTTTCCTCCATTGTCCAGCCGCGAGCCGTTACGGTGAATTAGACATTCCGAGCACCTAATCTTGGACATGATATGACCTAATGTGGTTTGATAAAAAAATATAGAAAATTATTTCAATAGAAACTTTGTGAAATCTGCTCTGGAATCGGCTCTGGAATCTTAGAATTGTAAATTTTATTTTAAATAACAATTTTGGGACGTAAACGTAAACGAACTAGGGTTTCTCCTAATTCTGTTGCGTGGGTCGCGTTAATGAGTAGAAAAGATAAAAGCGGCCAAGTGCGAGTCGGATTCGCCCACGAAGGGTTCCGCAGCCGTTTATACAAAATAAAGCACTACAGATGAAAAAAAATACGATATGAAAAAAAAAACCAAACAAAAGAGCGTATCTCCTCGGCACTTACGTCCTTTTGCTGAGAAGCGCAGTTTTTTGGCAATAACTCAAAAAACGGTATATCCGATCATTTTTAAAAAAAAAATCGTTGAAAATATTTATTAAGCTTTATCTTTGAATTTTTTTTAATAATATTTTTTTGGACTTACCGTTTAGAAAATAGAGAGAGGGGGGGGGGGGGGCACAATTTATGCTTCTTTAAGAGCGATTATTTCCGAAAATATCCACTAAATCAATAAAAATTCTTAGAAACCAATGAATGTTTTTAAAAGAGCTGTCGAAAAAAAGAGTAAAGAAAAAAGTGGCACACATTGATATTTCTTGAATAAATATATTTCAGTTTCGGGTACGTCATGTATGAAGTGCCCCCCTAGAAATATATTTTTTATTTTTTTAACTATCAAAGTAGCGGCTTATACAAGACACCTACACTCCAAATTTCATCATTATACATCTGGTAGGTACTTTTTGAGTAAAATGCCTGTGACACATGGACGTCCGTCCATATGTCACAGGCATTCTACTGGACGGACGGCCCGGACATGACGAAACTATAAGGGTTCCGTTTTTGCCATTTTGGCTACGGAACCCTATAAGCATACATTCATGAAAATAATAAAATCGGGCAAGTTCGAGTTGACTTGCGCACCGCGGGTTCCATACAAACGTTCCGGTTAAAATTAAGTATGCAACTGGTATATCAGGTCGCATAATGATGTAACATGAGCAATGAAACGGGACAGAGAGTAATGCTCCAAAGAGCGTGCGAAATGTATACAAGACTTACCTAATTTGGTACGTTTGGCACAGGTAGACAAAACGAAATAAACACGACATTGATCAGTTTTTAATATTGATTACTAATTACTTACTCTAAAGATTTCGTCTGTTTTAGTTTTTTAATAATCTGTTAGATATATGTTTTAATTAAATAGTTTAAACAGTTTTTTTTTTAATTTAGTGAAAAGACATTATTATAAAGATAATTATGTCTTTATTTCTTCTATTATTGTTCTACTGACAATATTTACAATTTTTTTCATTATACCATTACATATTATAACCACTCGAAACGTAAGACGAAATCTATTTGAATTTCGAAGAGTTTTCTGCGCACACACGCGTATCGCGCTTGTAGTGTACCTACTCGTATTGCAAGAGGGATGTCTGAAGCTTAGTCTCTTTTCCAATGATTTCAATAGAAGGAAGTCTGAATATTTTAGACAAACAGATGCAAAAAGCTTAGGTACGTCTAAGAAATACGAATAAAAATACGAAGATAAAACTTAATACATTCAATGTATATTATTTTCAAAGTGATCGAATATACCATTTTTGAGTTATTGCTGAAAAACGGCGCTTCTGAAGAAAAGGACGTAAGTATCGTTTTTTCTTCATTTGTCGTGCATTTTTTCGTATGAACGGTTGCAGAACCCTACACCGCGCATGGTTCGATATGCTCTTGGCTGGTTTTTAAACATTTTGGTACAGATCCCCAAAATAGACTAACCGTCAAAAGTATAACGACCGGTTTGGCTAAGCTCAATATTAGTGTGATGAGCATAATTATTTGTTCTTGAGTCTTGGACGTTATCTAAGTATATAAGTAAATTTATCTATTAAATGTATCGTCGTCTAGTACTCATAACGCAAGCTTTATTGACCTTACCATGGGACTAGTTCGATTTGTGTAGAAAAAAGTCCTGTAATATTAATTAATTTATTATAAAACGAATAAATATAAAACAAATCGCATCGGGTCGAGTAGATCTTCCTAAACTTAGCTTAGAAGTGTAATGAGATGAAATTTTCAAAAGCGAAAATAGAAAACTTTGTGCTTCAGAATATCATATATCAAGTTACCAACCGAGCGTTTTGAACACATTAACGATAATACACAAAATCGACACACAAAGGATCCATTGTACCTACTTAGTGAAAATTGTCGAAAGGGAATCACTTATAATGTAGGTTCACGGCTGCTACCGCGTGTGATATGAAATATTTAGGTTCCAATTTGTCTTAATAATATGGGCCTTATAGAAAAAGCTTATAAAGGTGCGTGCACTCTTGTATCATTTGCTCGTATCCGATCTAGGGTTTGCAAAATCCGTTTATTATTCGAATACGGATAATATGAATTATCCGTTTCTTAAATTCGAATTATCCGGATTTTTCGGATAATTGCCATGTTGTAGAAAATAAAATAAAATAAAGACTCCAAGTTGTTTAATAGCAAAAGGTTGTCTTTATAAGGCAAAATAAAAGTGTACATAACAATAAACATACTGAAACTTATAAAATTAGCCGTTTGAAATACAAGTGTGAATCTAAGTCAACAACGTTGGTTTTCGCATTGTGCGTGGGAGCGCAAGCGACCCGTGCGCCTTGTGTGGGCTATGTTTTATCATCGAGAGTCGCACTCGTGTATAATTCGAGAGGCAGGAGTCGCTCGAGTTTTTAAATTTGCAGTGGGAAAGTGAAAGGAGAGTGAAAAGGTGAAGGAGTCTACATGCGGGTGTGTTTGCTTGGCAAGGAATGGAGGTTGCAAGTGTCTGGTTGGGTTCGCCCCGGGCTCGTGTCGGTGGGAGCCGGTTGTCAGGCTTTCCACCTTTGGTGCTACGCGGAAGCTCGGCCTTCGGCCCCGCGTTGGCTGTCGCTCGCCTTCGGGCCTTCGGCCTCGCGTTGGCTGTCGCTCGCCTTCGGGCCTGCGGCCCTCAGTTGAGCTAAAATCCGGGTGGGCTCGCCCTGCAGGCCCTGTGGGCATTTGAGCTCGCGTAGGTGGGAGCCGGTAGTAGCGCTCCACACTTTCTGAAGCTCGGCCTTCGGCCTCGTATTGGCTAACGCTCGCCCTGCAGGCCTTTAGGGCCCTTGGGTAGATGAGAGCTAATCGTGACGCTTGGCACCTTCGGTGCTACGCAGAACGGCCCAACTATTAGCCGGGGGATCCGCGCCAAAGAGAGAGGTATCGCAAAACGCTACGACCCTCCCCCAAACGGGTGGAGCCGTGGAGTGTGGACCCCCAACTAACTGGCTACACTACGGGTTCAGATGGATGGCGAATTGCCTCCGTCTTCGTCCCCTCCGCCTGCGACAGAGAGGGTGCGCGTTCACGTCTTCCTCGCGCTTACGTTCCTCGGCCTCGGAATGATGAGAGGAGTGCCCCTATGGTACGGATACCATAGGGGAGAAGGGACTTGTTTAACGAAAGCCGATCCACCCAATACATGGGGGACTTACTCCTCACAATCCCCGCGAAGAGCCTGCGGCATAAGGCCGGCTCAAAGCCGACGCCGTGCTCACTAGCCGAGGAGCAAGTCTTGCAAAATGCGCCCACAGGGCCCCTGAGCTCACGTAGGTGAGAGCCGGTGGTGAAACTCCGCACCTTCGGTGCTGCACGAAAGCTTGGCCTGCAGCCTCGCGATCGCTGACGATCGCCTTCAGGCCTGCGGCCCTCATTCGAGCTAAAATTACATGGGATAAAGTAAGTTTTTGGGTGGACTCGCCATGCGAGCCCTTCGGGCCCTCTGGCTCGCGTAACGACGTCACGCTCCACACCTCTCTCGTCTCTCGCCTGTTTCGACACTCATCCTCGTGCCTACGGCCCTCCGTCGAGCTGTGATTGCTCCAATTTGTAATTTTTCGATTTTGTCCAAACTTGTCCGAATTTAGTCAGGGGTTACTCATACGAAGGTGCCTTTCCGCCATTTTTATTATAGTATACGGGTATGCGACCCCAGCTCCCCGAGCTGCTACTGGCTCATACCTAGTCTTCCGGGACAGTAGGATCCTTTAACCCCTTCTCATGTCTAAATTCGTACAATTCCTTTCTTCACTCTGTTATCCCTGTTATCCTATTCTGCCAATCTAAGGTATGCCGCGCCGATGGATGCGTGGCTAGAGGCGAGTCTAGTCGTTAGCGTGCCGAATTACCTTGGAACTGGTGACCCCAGAATAAGGCCAAACCCTTACCTGGTATGCGGGGCTCTGCTGGGTCCGAATATTTTATACCAAAGAGTGGGCTATGGAGAGCCGCTTTGCTACGTTAAGGGGAGGAATGAATGATAAAATGGATGAAGTATGTCAAATGAAGGATGCGAGAAATATTGATATTCTGTGTGTGAATGAGACAAAGCGAAAGGGTAGCACAAAATGAAGAGATTAATGAATGTTGATGAAGCGACAGTTGTATGCCAGGACCGTAGCAAGTGGCAAGAGGTAGTCCCTGCCTAGCCCGTGATGGGAAATAGGCGTGATTTCGTGTATGTATGTATGTTGTCCGAATTTTGAAAATCTGAAGGCAAATTCGGAATCATTAATACCATTGCACCCCCGATACCAAATTTCAACCCTCTCTGACCAGTTTGAAAATCAGTCACCATTTTGAAGTAGCCTTTTTGAAAAAAAAAAACAACACCACTCGATTGGTGTGACCGACCCCTATGAAATTTGTTCGGGCGCCTCTTCGATAGTTAATTGAATCAGAGGCCCCAAAAACCCCCGATACCAAATTTCATCCCCCTAGGGCCAATTTGTAAATCTGCCGACATTTTGAAGTCGCCATCTTGAAAAAAAAAAAAACAAATCCACTCGATTGCTATTACAGACCCCTATGACATTTGGTGGAGCATCCCCCACCTATCTCTAACCGACTAGCCACCAATGCAATTCCAAATATTTCCCCATACAAAAAAGAGGCGCAAAAAATTTTAAGCCTTTAGGGACCTATAAGTACTTAATTTACATTATAAATCATTATTTGAATGATTTTTAAACCTAACGTAGGAATACGAATAACAATTTACCTCTAGTGTTGTTCAAGATAATGAACACCGTCTATTTTCACACCGTGTATTCAAAATATCCGAATTATTCGAATTCAAATTCGAATTTCAAGCGTAGCGGATAATCTGGATTATTCGAATATCCGAATATTCGGATTGCAAACACTAATCCGATCACCGTGGCGTGGCATGACTGCGGATCGCGCTGCTTGGACGCTCACTGTCGGCGCCGCGATCACGCTGCGCTTGTCCGATCTAAGTGTGTGATACGCGTAGCAACATGGATTTCGAGCGATCGGATCGGCGCAACGTCCAGACGCGTGATCGTGACAGGTGATTATGCCAGACAAAGATCTGATCGGGCAAATGATACAAATGTGGACGCACCTTTACGAATCGGCACAGAAACATCCGGCGTGGACTATTTCTGTCTGAAATGCAGGAGTACCGTTATCGCAACCATATACATCATCATCTAAATCATCTAAAAAGTTGTCTCCACAGCACTGCATAAAATCGTCTGTAACATAAGTACGAAACGGCCTATGATGATGATAATGTTATCATCATCGTCATCATAGGTAGGGGCTCTTCCATTTTTGTCTTCTCTAGACTTATCTAACATGCTCCATGACACCGTATTGCACTGTGATGATACGGTGAACTTTTATTCCATTCCCCGTATTATTTGTCCCTTTTCACGCAAAAACGGACGGGAAGTCTCACTACAATCGAGCGCTGAAATATCTCGACTGAAATTGGTGCGCGCAATGGCTACGGGGCCGAACCTACATTAAAAAGTGAGATGGAGAGACCTACTCGTAAATTACAAAAAAATAAAAAGATGGAAATAAGATGGTTCCGTTTTTTATGTAAGGTTTTCTAGATTATTATTTTTATTTAAGAATAATAATAGTACATTACTACAGAGGCCGGGACGAAAGGGCTTGCCTGCCGAAGACATATAACCGCCCGTTCAAAGCGAGGCTGGATAGGTCTGAGGCTGGCAACACGATATTTCCCGCCGAGGTATGTATAGTGCTATTTTCAAGTGGCAGAGTGTCATGATGCCTGTGCCACAAATTTATGTGGAATGGAGATTAAAAGAGAGGACTTTGCCGGCCTAGGCCTGCATGATTTGTATGAAAATCTATTAACCTCTTGTCCTAGCCGCACCTGATACGTCATACTTCACAGCCTATTTATAATAAGGAACATAACATCAATATTTCATTGCATTGTTGAGAAAAGAATTTAAAAGGAGCTGTATTGACGATTCTGGTGACGTCACGATAAACGTCCACACGTCAGGATGGTGGAGCGACTTTGGCGAGAAGATACAGTCTCGGTTGAGAACGACCGGTCGTGTTTTCCTCTCTTAAAGGTGCGTCCACATTTGTATCATTAACCCGTATCAGATCATCGTCGCGTGGCATGATCGCGTGTCACGATCACGCGTTTGGACGTTGCGCCGATCGGATCGCTCGAAATCCATTTTGCTACGCGTATCACACAGTTATATCGGACGAATACGGTATGATCGGCGCGCCGACAGTAAGCGTCCAAGCAGCGCGATACGCAGTCATGCTACGGCACGGTGATCGGATACGAGCAAATGATAAAAGTGTGGACGCACCTTAAAGTTAAGAGAATTACTTGTGTACCTATTTGTGATAATATTGTTTGGTCTTGAAATATACATTATTATAATAAACAACATTGTGGTAATTATTTCTGAGGGCGCTTGCATTAATACGAACATCTTATGGAACCACCTCATAAAACTATGTTAAATCCATTAAGTAGGCTGCAGGGTGTGTCAAACAAATATATATTGGTATTTGTCTATATTGTCTATAAACATTATTAGAAAGTGGCCACAACTTCGTTCGTAGAGTATCCTATAATCATTTGCTAAAAATAGTTGAAACGTTTAGTCATTTTTGCGTGATGAAGCTGCAAAGGCAGATACAAACATAAAATAAATAATTTAAATAAATCGATTCAGTGACCTTCAAATAGTCCGTATCACTAATTTTTTGGAAAATATCTTTAATACATAGACAAAACATTTTTGCTAATTTATAATATGTAGATGTACTTAAAATTGTTGAAATTGTATGAATGTGACAACAAAACAGACTATGTACGTATCGTACCACTAGAGAAGCTGTGGCAGGCACAAAATGAGCATCAGCGTCGAACGCAGCGTTGATTAGTTTTTACAGGTCTCGCTCTTGGCTTTATTTTCTTAACACGTTCCCTATCCGGTTGCCCAATATGGTGGGTCACGCAATCGCTTGTCAGGAATCCATGCCTCCACGGTGGAGTCACTTCACCATACTGGATGCACATTTGGACTTACGACGTTTTGTACGGGGACAGTCAACATGTTAAGTTTCGATAACCTTCTTGACGGACCAATATATTTTGACCTGTGATCTGGAATATATACCACTACTTCACGTGTCACTATTTATATTAGGGCCGAACTGAAGGTGGTCGCGTGCGAAATTTAAGAATGGCACCCCAGTGCTGTAAGAATTTCCAGCTGCCTGCAAGAATTTCCAATCTCTTGAACAATGAGGTGCCACTCCCGCTCCCCGTTTGACATCGGTTTACCTGAAACATTCCTTATCTCTCGTATTTCCGGAATTATTAATCACCAGCGTCTAAGAGCGGAAATGATCAAGCAAATTTTGTAATCCGTTCTCTAAATTCAGCATAAGTACGAGTACATACAGGGTTTTTGGTAAGGATGCAAAGCCGAAAGTAGATGATAGTTTAGGCCATTTAAAACATTTGTGTATGGCTTAAAATGTTCCAAATGGCCTAAACTATCACTTACTTTCAGCTTTGCATCCTGTTACCAAACACCCTGTATAGTATAGTAGGAAAAGGTAAACCTGTTAAAGACCACGGATAGGTACGCTTTTTTATTATTTTTTCTTACCATATTATGTATTTTTCCAAATTCTCCGTCATACTCGAACATCGATAAATACGGTAAAATAAAATAATATTTGCTTGAGAATGTTCAAATTAGCCCTTTCATATGATCCCCTACCCCTACTTCATTTATTACTTTTTGGCTTCCCTCATATTGTTATTTTTTTATAGGAAACAAAAATCTAGATCAATGGATTATAGTTCCTTTGCTGTTCCGCGAACTAGTGTCTTTGTTAGATGTGACAATAAATTGTGCTCACATGCGTATATTTATGTGAGCACAATTTATTGTCACATCTAACAAAGACACTAGTTCGCGGAACAGCAAAGGAACTATTATCCATTGATCTAGTATGGAATTCCGCAAAGTAACGCCTGAATCTATCAATTAAACAAAAATCTATTTCAAAAATTTTCAATTGCAAGATTTAGGCCGTCCATGTTTATAATTATTTTCAATTTCAAATGGATAGCGTAAATAGTTCCCGAGATTATTCATTTGAATCCAATTTTATCTCGGCAAGATATAGCGCTGTAACAGCCGGACGGACGGACGGACGGACAAAGTCACGCAATAAGGGTTCGTTTTTTATCTTTTTAACCCTAAAAAACTAAAAAACCATTCGACATATTGTCCTTGGATTTTGAATCTACATCTAGGTACATAACGAAACTATTAACAACACAACATCTGGGAAAATCCTTTCAAAATGCCTATGCACCTATCACATCTATGCACATACAGTCAGTTGCTGAGAAAAGTAATGCTTACAAACGTATGGTAGGAGGGTCACTATTTTCTACAATTGACTGTGTTTAACTAAACAATAAGGTGGAGTAAAATTTATGTAATTTTTGCGGGATTAGGCACCTTACAAGGTGCATTTTTTGGGGTCTGTTTTTACCTGACAGGCTAATGACATATTTTTACCCCACCTGACCCCACATCAAAACAGCTCAACTCACCATTTCTGACCTTCAACTCATATTTTAGAGCCAAACACAAATAATTAGTATCTATATCTATGTACATACAATATTTCTTCAAGGGCAGGACGTCGACCTTAAACTTCCAATGGAATATTTAGAAACCATATAAAAACTTATTTATTTGGCTTCGTAATAGCAAAAGTTCGATATAATTATAAACACGAGAACACGTCGGATCTTTGATTCGAATACTCGTGTCTCTAACTTAACTGTTTAATCTATGCAAACGTGTAAATAAATTAACATCGACTTTATACATGGTGATACCAGTTTATTTCAGTGTATCAGAAAGCGACATACAATACAGTAAAATACAATACTAGTAGTTTATGCAAATGATATATAATGCACCTTAATACACGAGTGTTAAATTGTTTTCATATACTAAATTGTTTTCATGTGTTTCAAGTACAACCAGCTAGGAACCATGTTTACGAAGATATCATGACACCCCCGTCGGGCGCGGCGGCGGCCCGGATCTGTACTGTAATGATCTCATAACTGCATCATATACGATGTATAATTATGACCGGAGCGCGGCCTGCACGCCGAGTTATCTCGTATATCATTGCAGTTATAAGAATGTAAACATTTAATATTGAAAAGCTAGTCGTTACCGATGGACATTGAATACATTAAAGAGGATTGACTATATGGATGTGGACAAAATCCTTTATAGCACACCTACAAAAACAGTACATATAAATAAAAGAAAAGATTGCGAGAGCAGTAAACAACAGACGGATAGTGTAGAGGTTTCTTCTAATTAGGTAGTGGTGGATTTCAAGTGGACTTATTGATTTAAATAATGTATTCCAAATTAAATAAATAAATAAGTCAACTTGAAATCCATCCTTTCCTCTTTTGTAAGGTACAAGGTACCTAGTGTGACAAATAAGAGAGTTTACAAGGTATTGTTTTCAGCAGCGTTTGAGTTTAGAAATTCCAACTTTAATCGTTTTCTACGTAAAACAACGGCAGCTGGTAATATAAATGTACAACATCAAATGATATTTGCCAGCAAGCAATTTTATTTCATTGTATTAAAGCAATATCGTCTGATATCAAAGTCTACTATGTGTATAAATCCAGAGAATCCTTTAATAAAAGACACGACATTTAGTTTGTATGAGCGAAACACGCTTCCCACGCGCAATAACCGCTAAAGCGGGATAAGAACTATGCTATTACTATTAGAAACTTGTAAAAATGAAACGTCAATAGATTGAAGAAGTTTAAAAAAAAAATATACGGACTATTTGAATGTCGCTAAACAGAAAAATATTTTCTTGGATTTTTTGTTTGTAAGTGTCGATGTGGGTTGATCACACCAAAACGGCTAAACGGATTTCGACTGTTTTTGGCATACGGGTACCTCGGCATTTACTGATGGTTATAGGATACTTTTACTCGACTATGCTGAAGAAACAAATGGGTTATGATCTTTTTTTTCTTGGATGATGAAGTTGCTGGCTCCTTTTATATTACTAGCGACCGCCCGCGACTTCGTCCGCCTTAGATTCGTTTATCGCAGATAAAAGGTATTTTTCCGGGATAAAAATTAGCTTATCTCTTTCCCCGAGACTCGATATTTTACTAATTTAAATGTGAAGCATATTACCAAGATTTCAAGTTCCTAACGTAAAAAAATATTTACTGTCCATACAAATTTTCATCCCCTTTTGCGTCCCTAAAAGGGATGAAATTTGACATGCATTATAGCCTATGTCGTATTCTGATATATAAGGTATATAACTGGAAAGTTTCATAAAAATTCCTCCAGTATTTTTTGAGATTAAGTGGAACGTACATACATAGGTACTTTCACGTTTATAATATAGTAAGGAAAGGATAGGATTCTCGTGTTGTATTGACACACGGTAAAAAGTCGCGGCCAGCGGACATAGCGGGCCGGGCGATAAATGAACGATGTCAAAACTTTCGTCACTTTCGCACTAAAATACAGGTGTTCCGTACAACATGGACCCTTGTTGCGCGATGGTTATAGGATACTTTTTAATCTACTACATTGAAGAAAAAAAAGGGGTAACGAATTTTTCTAGTTATTTATATGAAAATCTAACGGTTTGCGCAGGGCTCGCGGTTTTTATTAAAGGAAGTAAAAACCTTTGATCTAATTACTAAGTAATCCAATGTAGTGAAAATTTCCATAATGAACACAGTAATAAAAAAATAATAGAATCTCCAGGTAACGAAATAAAGTATGCCGCAAAGATGTAGATTCTTCGTTTCAATAAGTACATCCATGGTGAAATAATCATATTGAAGTAGAAAAAAATAGCCGAAAAAATTCTCGTTGTGTTTTATTTCTCCAGAATAATCATGCCTGCTACCTAGATATCGGTGCTGCAATCGCCATTCTTCATAGAATTTATAGAGTCCCTTGGATTTTACGGTCTTATAAATCAATATGAATCGCTCCTAATTGTTCTCAATAAAACGCTTGAACTTTATGTTGCATGGATAATTATGACCGTCTAATCCATTTGCCTATATTTCTAATAACTACCACCCGTATAGCGTAAAAGACACTTCGAAATAATATGCTTATTTTCTCAACATCATACGTAGACTTAAATATGGAACATTTGGTGGCATTTTTATAAAAAAAATAACGGGTACTTTTTAAAAATAATTTAATTCGAATAAAATACTGTTAATGGCTTTCCAGTTTACAGGAGTCTCATAAAATGGCGCTTAAGGGGATGCATCGAAAATTTAAGCTATTTTTAGTGAGACATTTGTCTAATCTACTAGCAGTATATGAAACAGGCTGGTTTTTAAATATGGTTTTTGACAATATAACCTATTCAGTGATTAACGCGGAAACATGTTTGTTGAAAAATTCCTCGATAGAAAAGTTATCCGAAAACGCGTCTTCATTTTCCGTTTTTTGTCCAGTTTGTACAAACATGTAGTGTATTAGCTTTCTCTTGCTTTGATGCGCGCGATCAAAAAATGCGCCTCTAATTACAAATTCCGCTCATTGGCCCGCTCGGCGTTTGCGGGCGTGGTTTACGAAATGACGATGCAGGCCCTTAAACCAAATAGGCTTTCAACCGTCGATATGTAGTGATATACGCAACCACCATATGCCCGCAGTCGTGAATTCACCCACCACCTCTCACCATATGCCGCGCTCGACTAAACTGTTCTGTCCTGTGTTGGTAATATTCGTCATACTTGGGAACTTCATATAAGTTACCTTAACCATCAGCCCGCCGTCGTCTGAAGTAGATGCGTTTACTTTGAAATCGAAGAGCGAAGTCAACATTTGGACTACAAAGGGAAGGATCTCCTAACATGAAAGGCGCCGAGTGATTAGGTCTCTAGGGGGGCTTTAAGGTATTATTATTTTTACTACCTACCTTTTGTTGAATTTACGATACAAACTGTTTATTGCAAACAAAAAGAAAATAACATGAGACACTTATATGTATAACAGTATGATCAATGTACCTAATATATTTTTCTGTTTCCGCGATTATTACTCATTTAAATTGTTTTATTTAAATCAGTATGAGAAATGGTAAAAAAGGTGGTCTTATCGCTAAGAAGCGATCTCTTCAAAGAATTTATTTGTTAAAAGTAGGTGATGGCTGCATAAATACAGGGATGTTCGATTTTCTTGTGTTGCTCTATGTTTTGCTGATGGGCGTACAAAAACCTTCGATTTAATATCTACTACTTATGCTCTTGCATTCCATTATAGTATTATTTTTTAAGCATTGTGATTTATATACAAAAAAAAGGAATTTATGATATAGTGACAAATTTACAATGAAATCATAATGAAAAACCGGCCAAGTACGAGTCGGACTCGCGCATCGAGGGTTTGTACACTGTACAAACTGTCACTTACCGTAACATCATTACCCAGGTTTTTAGAAAATAAAGTTTTTTTTTAGCTAGTTAGAGGCATAGTTATAATTTTCGTACAATATTTATGTTTATTTATACAAATCGTGAAAATCTGTTATAAATCCTTATCGCTAGACAATATACACTCTTACGCATTAAAGCGGTTTTTTTCTGGAGCTGTGCATAATCCTTCTTACATCTTTGCCCCAAAAATTTCCAAGTAAAAGTATGTATTTCTTTCCAGACAACTTTACGGTAGTAGAGTCATATATACTCGTATTCATACGTTCATCGTATTAAGTATCTTAAAATTATATAGCTAAGGTGCAAACTTGTAAACCGATCATATTCTTAGGTATTTGTACCTAAATTGTCTACAAATATGAAAAGAACCTGTGTGACCGAGCTTTGCTCGTTGGGTGCACGATTTTTTTATTTTTTTTTCAGTTGAAAATCAAAATTCTAGCACACTTCATCAAAATTGTTCCAGCTGTTTTCAGTAGAGTAATGTATATTTATATATACAAGAATTGCTCGTTTAAAGTAATAGGATAAAGATATATCTATGCGTATCGTGATGACGATATTCATTAAATATTCGCCTATCCATTGATCGATAATTTACTGTTCGCGCGGCAGCGTTCGTTTATTTTGAACTGCGGAAAACGGACGGAAATGAGCGGCTAACCGAAGATCAGTCGGTATACAAAGTTTATTTTGACAACAAATTATACTGAGAGCAGACAAATCAGGCACGTTTTTGGGCCCGTTTGTTTTTATTGGAGGTGGTATAAAGATTAAAGAAATGACGATTACAGTGGCTAATTTATTAGCATTGACCTTACAGTTGCGTGGCGACGCGGCAGAACCGGCTCGCGGCAGTAGCTGATCGGCGCTCGCTGGCGACGCTTCCACGCACTACGCCTCGATTCCTACGGTTCGCAAACCGGGCGCGCGAACTTAGTTCTTTGAACATGAAATCGAGTGAAGTTTCAGTGAAAGTTCCAAGTACAGTTAATAGCATGTTTGATTGGACGCATTAGCGCATCTTTGGAGTTGCAAGATACAATTAATTGGAATTTGTACGTATAATTTTTGTATTCACAAACATAACTTATTAACTTGAATTATTAACTTTTCATTAAGGAAAATACTGAAGTAACAAGAAGGTGCAATTTTTTTAAGCTTTTACCAAAGTAGTCTATAATATGTATGAAATAAATACAATTTTTTTTTTATTTGTGCGTTTTTTGTTTGTTTGATTAGATATTTTCACCATAGTATTGTAAATACAAAGGACTACAGTAGTCCTAAAGTTTTAACAAATATTATAATTTAATTCATGTGTATGGTAGTTTCAAGATCCAGTATTTTTATTATATTCTATCGTCAATTAATTTGCGAATATCGACGGACTTTGATGCTGCAAAAAGGCAAAAATTATTCATCAGCACTTATTTTAAACACCTGCTAAATAAGAACACTAATGACTGATTCACAAACGTCAAACGGCACCATGTAAATGTATTAGCTAAGTAAGTACTACAGAAAATATCCAAATTACTATTATCCATGCTTGTGACATTTGTGGCCCGGTTTTATTTGTTAATGGATTCCCTCATCAAATCATCATTTTTAAATTGAACACGAAGCATATATATGAAAGCTACAGGTATACGAAGTTTCATTAATAATGGTAAAACTTAATAATATTTTATCATAGTTTGGTAGCGTTAAGGGATGATTCCTGTTGTCAAGCGGTCGATATTAACTGGCGTAATCAGTCGTTAATAATAGGCAGAGACTGGTGAAATCAAACATATGGAATGCTCTTTGAAATATGAAAAAGCATCCACCGTTTCAACTTCTATTTCTAATAATTGCTATTCATCTTCTATTACTCCCAATTGGAGCAGATTTTTATATTATACTCGTAATATTATAGTTTGGTTTAAAAGCACCATCTCATATCAGTTTTATAGAAGCAGCATTGCATATGTCTTTTCGTGGTTAATATAACGTACGTGTACAAGGTAACATTGAAAATAAGTTTCTGTCACATTCATTTTTAACAAAAGATTTTATTACGTCGATTTTAAAAAGCCCAAGCTCGGTAGGATTTGATTTCCAGATCTATCAACAGATCAGCTCGATCATATCATGTCTGTGATGGTCACCGAACTAATCTTATATGCCTCATTTTATCTCAATCTGATTGCGGGAACTGGTTCAAATTTAACTTGTGAGATTGGACCCACACAAACATAAGCACTGCACAGACACGGTAAGTTTATTACCTGAATAAGTAGTTGAAAAGCATAATTTAATAATACGGGATCGAGTGTCTCTCTGGTGCTCACAAATAGATTGTCGCCGGTAACGGAATACTTACACGAGCATGACGGGGAGCTAATCCATCACTTGTCTCTTATTTTATACCTAACAGTTTATTTGCAATATCGATTCATCTCAAATGTCAAAAAACACTTTACTCTTTTTCTGGTTTCTCGAAACTGTAGATAATTGGAAGCTCTTGTTTCCCACTCGATGACGTGACAAGAAAACTTTCTAACACTATTTTGAATAAAATACAAAAAATATGAGGAAACTTCCAAACAACTTGTAAACCGAAGACCCAATGACTTTTCTTTAGGTATTCAGGGACTTGAACGCAAAATACTTTTTTATTCAGATATTCTTCTTTGGATTCAGAGTAAACAGCTATCCTTGACAGATATAAAATAAATGACTAGCATTCATTGAAGGACGAATCTCTCTTCAATTTGTTTAGTTGAGAAGGTAAATATTGCGTCAAAGTAATTTATTGCAAAACTAGTCAATTTCACGCCATGTTTTATCCCGGTTTATTGGCCCAAGTGGATTTAGTACCTACGGAAATTGGCTTCAACATTACCTACGATATGTGTGCTGTCGCAAATTAGATTTCAACGAATATCCCCTGTCATATGTAATAATAGCTACACCTGTTAGATTAATATCCTAATAAAATATATATTCATGCACATGTATAATTAAGTGGATCTACTTTTTATTATTATTATTACAAGCTTTTATTTAACTTGCAATGTATGAATGTATGTAATATGTTTGTTCGGGTGGAATCTTGCAAGTTAATTTTGACCTACTTCCCGGACTCCAATTGAGCTAAAATTTGGCATACTTATGTAAGTTTGGAGACAATGCAATAATATGACACCATCGAGCAGATCTGATGATGGAGCAGGAAGGTGGTCAAAAAATGATTTTTTTGACAGAAACTTATTGTTGTTATTATTCTGTCCCGTAATTCAGGAGACAATAGAGATAAAGTAACTAAGAAAACTGCTAATATCAAGGTTCTTAACATACTGACTAGATGGGCCCTTGAAAAATGAACTTATCTTATAAGTATTTGGTGGAAAAAAATGTTGCGTTTAAAATCGTAGTTTTAAAGACTTACTAATTAGTCGTAACCATGGTAACAAGTTACAGAAAATAGTTGATTGACACAATTACATTTAAAATAAGTTAGAATTTTCAATAATATGTAGTATCTATTTTTTTAAATACAATAGTAGGTTCTGCCTGCAACTTCGTCCGCCTTAAATTCGTTTATCGCGGATAAGGGAGTTTTTCGGGATAAAAAGTAGCCTATGTCCTTCCTCGGGACTCAAACAATCTCCATGCCAAATTTCATCCAAATCGGTTCAGCGGATTAAGCGTGAAAAGGTAACTGATAGACAGACAGACAGACACACTTTCGCATTTATAATATTAGTATGGATAAATATGCATAGCTCCGCTAATAAACAACGGTTACCTAGTGTAAAAAATATAGTATATGGTTATTGTTATTATTGTATAGTAGATTACCTAACTATTCTATTAGTTCTAACCTACACAGTTCACGTGACTATAAGGCTATAGTAACTCTGTTACCGAACATGCCACAAACTTTAACAAATATTAATGTCACTGTTGGTATTAAATACTTGGACAGCTACCTAGGGTCCAAATTTGAATATGTTCTATTAATTATTAACTGATAATGCCAAGCATTTAGCAGAAGTAATCAGCCGTTAAATGGTCGTGAAAAAGTGTCAGAGGACGGTGATGGTGGATTTAAGTCTTTTGGCGTAAGGGACAAAATGAAGATTCTTCATTTTGTCCCTTACGCCAATGACGAATATGCTATTGAACTTGATGCCTGTAAGGTACTAGTGTTTATGTCACAGTGACAGTTTGGCTTTGTTCCTACGGAACACAGGCTGGGGTTACGAAAGTGGGCGGAATTGTAACTTCACAAGAAAATTATAAATGGACAGGGTTAGGAAAGACAGACTTGTCTCAAATTACTGAATAGTAGAACTCGCATTTGCTCGCTGCTTGCGACGCTGCCAGCTCTTCGTTCCCCATAGTGTCAGAAATAGGTATTTGTGCAAGTGTTTATGTTGAATCCCGAGCAAGCGAAGTATTCTAGATTAGAATTGTGAGCGTAGTGAGTGATTCAACGGCACGAAATGCAAATAACTTTGGTTTCGTGTGACACACACCAATTTTCAACCATTTACGTGTATTTTCTTGGTCCCACAAATAAATAATAATAGCATAATAGCGTACAAATGAAGAAAAAAATGCTTGACTTATATTTCCTATTTTATGGAACTGAAAAGTCCCTAACAATATCGGTGTACCACCGATGAAGGAAAAGATACGGCAAATTTCGCCCATAAAAAGTTCATTCTTTCTTGAAAATATAAATAGCAATATTTTTATATACTCGTATGTATTATTATGTAAGCATACTAAATACGGAAGAGCAACATTACTATCATACAAAAAATATATAATACAAACAACTTCACTTTTCAGGATTCCGTACCAAAAACGGCGACACGTTTGGCTCAGTGGGTTGTACAACGGCCTACGAAGCTGGCGGTCCCGGGTTCGAATCCCGGCCAGGGCAAGTGTTTGTGTGATGAGCACGAATGTTTGTTCCTAGGTCTTGGTTGTTTCCTGTGTATTTAAGCATTATAATGTATCTATACATTGTGTATATCGTCGCCTAGCACCCATAGTACAAGCTTTGCTTAGTTTGGGACTAGGTCGATTTGTGTAAGATTGACCCTGATATTCACTGATCCTGATAGTCACTGATATTTTAAAAAATAAGAAAAGATAAAAAAGGAACCTTTATGGTGCGACTCTGTCTGTCTGTCTGCCCGACTATTAGTGCGCCATATCTCAAACACTACTTATGCTATGTATTTGAAATTTGAAATATTTATAAACATGGTCAGCCCACATGTATTGCGAAGGAAACATTATAAAATATATTTAAAAAAATCTGTCACACTATAAACAGGAAGCGCAGAGCATTTCAAAATAACTTGACTAACCTTTGTAGTGAAGTCAATAATAACATCAGGGACGACATATTTAATCCTTACTTTTCCATAAGGCACGTGTTATGTCAGGGTCCATGATTAGGCTAATTAATTAAGGTCATGCTGATAAATTGGGGTCCTCTGTCGACCGTGAACATCTTCGGAGTAATTACTTTTCTACGCACAGATTTGCCAAAGTTTCGCTCCGTTTAATAACCTACAAATTTACAAAATTAAACATTGGAAAATCCTGGTGTCGGAATCAGGACAGGCGTGAAATTTGATGACGTGATTTATATGTGAGTGCACCACTAGTCGCATATCTAATATCTAATAAAATAAATACAATCATGCATTAGTCCAGCCGGGCACTTTGCACATGATACAAACTTCGGCGTAATAGTGTTCTGTTGGGCTATGATTTATTTACTTTTTTCCAAGCCATTGAGTCATTTATTTTGAAAACAATTCACGGTAATAAAATAAAATTCCTGCACTACATTAACCGAAGTCAAGGCATAAATGTGTCACTCACGTCGACATTGCATGGCATGCGACGATATTATAAGCATTAAGGTATATTTATTGCTCCTTGTGTCGTTGTATGTGCCAGCTTTGTAGCAGGAATATCAAAACATGCCAGTATTTTTCAAAACAAGAACATAACAATCATTGAAATAATTGTTATTGTTCATATATCCATTACTTAATCGTCCCTTAAACTTATCGACAACCATTTCCAAATTCTTTTTTACATAACTAAGAAGGTGCTCGCAAGTTTGTTCGCGGAGGAAAAAAGTCATACACCCATTTTTTGGTTCTGCGTAGTCCGCTAAGAAGTATCATATAACCATTAGTGGATGCCCAGTCACCCGTATGCCAAAAGTGCTTGAAATCCAGTATCCAGCCGTTTGAACGTAATGGGACCGCGACAACGCAAGGCACATACTATATTGCACACATGCAAACATACAAAGAATCCAAAAAAATATTTTCGATTCAGTGAACTTCAAAAAGTCCATTACACTTATTTTTGGAAATTTATTCAATGAATGAATGAATGAATGAAATCGTTTATTCACAATAAACATATGATAACATACGATCTTAGTTTATTTACATTGCTTCCCATTATACATTCAGTCTTGACAGACATGTGAAAATAATTGTAAATATTTGTCAGTGATATAAATATAATCACTCAGTCATTTAAAATAAGATACAGATTTATTTCAGGAGTGATTATAATTTGTGTACATATTTATAATAGTAAGTAATTCATTATTTAAGGAGTTAATATAGTGATAATAATCAGATTAATATAAGAAAAATAAAATACAATTAAAATGAGAATAAGAATAAGTCAAGTTCCTTCAAATATAAACTAAATGTCTGATAATATTCAAAATGTATACAACAAAAATTCGTTAATACCGTAGAAAGAATTATCAATCAATATTTTATACAACTTTGTTTTAAACTCGTTTATAGGCAATGTCTTTATGTCAGCTGGTATTTTATTAAATATACTAATGCACATGTTATGAGCGCTTTTTCTTCTAAGTACTAATTTGTTACTAGTTGGTAATGCTAACCTACAGCGTCTATGTGATCGTGATGTTTCCTTATCTTCTACGAATGTGAAAAGTTGAATATTGAGTTTTACAAAAACACATATCTCGTAAATATATAGGCAAGGGAAAGAAAGTAACTTATGTTTAATAAATAATGGTTTACAAGGCTCTAGTCTATTTACTCCACAAAGGGTTCGGATACATTTTTTTTGAGCGACAAAGGCGCGATCAGCGTTTACAGAGTTTCCCCACATAATTATACCGTATCATAAAATAGACATAATGTATCCGCGATAGATTAGTAAAGCAGTCTTAAACGAAACAGTTCGTTTAATACGCCATAGAGCAAAGATAAATTTGTTCAGTTTCATACAGACCGTGTCTACATGTTCTTTCGACCTACAATGTGTTTCAAGAGTCATGCCGAGGAAAACAGTAATATTTACTTCTTCAACTAAGCCTAAATTATGTTTAATGACAACTTGGTGGATTTTAGATTTATATGATTTAAATAACATAAACTTGGTTTTCTCTACATTAATTTTAAGATTAGTATGTTCTAACCAATCAATAACATCTCGCAGAGCTGTATTTATGTCATTTACAAAATTATCTGTGTCTGTTCCCTTAATTACTAATGTAGTGTCATCAGCAAATAATATACAGTTATGGATCGTTGAGTCAATGTAATGAACAGACATTTCTAAGTTGTTCGGTCGTTCTAGTATGGAACAACTCATTGTTACGTACTAGCAAGGTTGATAGCAAACGACCTAGCCAGTACGGGCAGATCCGTTCGGAGCCACCATAGACACCTTACTGCATCGCGTCGCGCTACACGATGCCAAGAACAGGCGCTGATGACGGTAAACTGTCAGAGAGATGCTGATTCCACGGGAACTTCATGACCCTCAGCAATGAGGAACACGACGCGAGGAAGAGGAGTACAGACATTTAATTTTACAACTGTTTAATCTATATTATTATACACTTATTTATTTTTAATCTTAGGTAGGTTATTTACAATATATATATATATATATATATATATATATATATATATATACAAAAAGAAAATACAAAATATAAACACATTATAAAAAACCTAACCTAGGGTGCCGCCGGCAGCGGGGTAGGGCTCAAGCTACCGGTGGTTAGGGCTGTACAGAGAGGAACCTCCTGACAATGCGGGCCGTGTCCAGGATTACTGCCTTCTGTATCTGACCCTTGATCCAGCCATCTAGCGAGAGTCCCTTAAGATGTTCGTCGAGACTCTTCGCTGAATAATCCTGGCTACTTGGTTATGTCTGTGCAAGTACTCGCCGTTAGCAAGATGAGAACAACCGGACATGATATGCCTGAGTGACTCTCCGGGACGGCCGCATGCCCGACAAATGTCGACCGTACCGTCCTTCCGGATATACCTCCGGTAGTTGTTCGTCATGATAACTTCGTCCGCAATTGCACAGGCAAAACCTTCGGTTTCCCCGAAGAGATCCCCGAAACGTAGCCAGTTCACCTACGCGAGCAGATCTACATCGGGCCCTGTAAGGACCTTGTAGCGCCGCCCGTGTAGCTCTTACTCTTCCATACGTCTTTGCGGTCTACGGTGCTAAGCACCGTTGGTCTGCGTCAGTTCTCGTTTGCCAAGGATAGAGGGGTGAGGCCTTTGTCTACTGCCACTACATCGCGATGTATCCCACACTCGTTGTTTTAATCTGTATTATTATTAAGTTGTAATAATAAAATGTTTGAATGTTTGTATGTGTCGTTGTGGCTTCATCACGCTAAATCAGCTTAACGGATTTCAACTATTTTTGGTATACGGGTAGCTGGGTATCTCCAGATGGTTATATGATACTTTTTACCCGACTATGCTAAATAAAAAAAAGAGAGGTTATGACCTCTCTCCTCCGCGAACGAAGTTGCGGGCGCCTTCTAGTAGTATATATAACCAGTGACGAAAATAGGCCATGTGTTCATATGTTTCGTGTTTAGATGTGAATAAATCAAATGAACCCATTAACACTACTTCTGAGCTGAGTCATATTCCGCTCATATAGGTGATACGATCGCAATCTCAGGCTTTATGGGAACCTTTGACTAAATCACCTTAAGGTGAATGTTGTACTTATTCAATAATGTTTTTTTTAACATTTGTTTTTGACAAAATATACTAATCAATTTGTACTAATCAATAATAATTTTAAATATACGTTATAATAATTAGAATTTAACTTTAAAGTTAAGTCGGTAAAAATGCAAGAATCTGTAGTGAGGTGCTATAAAAGCATCAGCCGAAACCTGTATAGAAATACAACATATTGAGAATATCAGACTGGTGAAATTCTCATAGAAATAATGTGTTCACGGAACAGTACGAAATATTTTATTTTAACGCATTGCCAATATTAGGGTGCCATACCAAAGCGAAAAAGGAAACAATATGATGCTTAGGTATCTGCCTGTGTCTGTCCGTCTGTCATGGCAATATATCACAGGAACTACTTATGCTATTTATTCGAAATTTGGAATAGCTGTAAACGTGGAAGGTGCCTTTAATTCCGTCTGCGGAAGAGATGAAACTCATTTATAACCCTTACGGCTTAGCGTGGTCAGGTAAAAGTATACTTTAATTATTCTCGTGCATCCAGCTATCCTTGTTAGCAAAAATTATTGAAATTTAAATGTTTCCAGTTTTTATTTATTTATGTAAAACCAACCTTCACTCCCAGCGTACTCCCACCTGAAAGGCCGGCAACGCACTTGTGACTCCTCTGGTGATGCAAGTGTCTATTATGGGCGACGGTGATCGCTTACCATCAGGCGACCCGACTGCTCGTTTGCCCCCTATGCCTTAAAAAAAATGTAGTATTAATGGTTTTTAACTGAAATGCAATTATTATAGTACTAATAAAAGGTGTCCGCAGCTTTGTCTTCACTGATTTGTCCTGAGTTAGTAGGACCATTTCTTTCAATACGCCTACCCGCTCTATCTTCCATATCTTAACTCTGCATCATCCAATTTCAGACGAAATAACTTCCTGTTGCGTGCAAGTCATAGTGTAAATAACGTGACTAAAAAACTGGATTTTTATATACTGTACCCCTTCTAGGCGACGTCTGGCAGTGACGTGTTTCTTTTGAGTGTGCTACTTTATTACTGAACACGGGCGCCCATTCAAAGTGATTCGATTTAAAATGTTTAAAATCTACGTATTGTGTTAGTAGTTTAATCATCTCTCAACATAGACTGTTGAGTTAAGTGTGACAATATTCTATTCGTGAGTTCCTGTAATTGCCTTAAGCTAGTAATTCTCCAAAATAAAACATCACGTATTACATAAATTAACAAAAATGTATGTATATTACCCGGTTAAGTTGACTTAACCGGCCAGTAAGGTTGGAAGTGAAAGTTTGTATAGTTGAATTATCGAGAAGATGGAATTGCATTTGTAGTGGTTGTACCGTTTGCAACAAAAGGAGAATAATTTTCTCTTAACTTAATAAAATGACATACCCAAGAAGTGGAATAAGTAGTAGTCCTCTGTTTTTTTCTTTTATTCGCTATCATGTTCTTCATCTGAGCTGTCACAAGTATTGATAATAAAATTGTCTGTTATTTGATCCATTTCTCCTTCCTGACATCGATATTTATTTTCTTCACTTTCGACGTGGTGACAAATATTTTCCCAGTCCTCAGCAGTGATGGTATTCATTCGTTCAGTTGCTAAACTCATAATGCCTTGCATGTTTAATGAAACGTTTCTTTTTGCTACATATCCTTTTACCATGGACCAAATATTTTCGATCGGATTGAATGTCGGGTGATACGGTGGCAATCGTAATACGGAGTGGCCATGTTCTTTTAAAATTGCATCTATGTGGTACTCGCGAAACCGCTCTTTATTTTGTTTAATTAATTCATACAAACTGGTATTGTACATCAACCGGTTATACGAAATGTTGTGTTCTGTCAACCAATCCATCATTTCTTGTTTATTAGAATTTGACGTTGGAGCACGATTCAAAAGTTTGTTGTGATAGGACGCATTATCCACGATAAGTACGCTATTCGGTTTGAGGTTCGGTATTAATTTTTCTTTTAACCATTTTTCGTAGTTGACAAAGTTCATCTGGTCATGGTAATCTCCCGTTTTTTGGTTTGCCTTAAACATTAACAAAGCGTTGGGAATAAAACCATCTTTTCCTCCTGCGTGCACTATTATTAACCGCTGGCCTGTACTGATTTGTTTTTTTACACCAAATTCTGTTCCATCGGTCCAAGCTTCTCCGGACACATGTGAAGTTGGATGTAGGTTTCATCAGTATAAACTAGTGGTCTATCTTGAGATCGATATTCCGCTATTTTGATAAGGTAATTTATTCTTAGCAGTCGTATGTTGTGTTTTTCCATTAATATTTTTCGGTTGTCCTCGGTCTTTTTCCATTTAAATCCTAATTTTTGTATTTGTTTTCGTAAGGTGGAAATGCCAAATTTGTAATCTATATCGGATTTTAACACAGAGTGGAGTCCCTTTGAAGTTGGAAATTGCTTATGGGACAGATGAAAATTGTATATAGTTCTCCGGATGACTTCCTGATCAAAATCGTCTACTGCTGATGACGGACAAGGACGCAACTTTTTATTCTTCGGGGAGGTGAATTTCTTTGTTGTTGCGAATTTCTCGCTGTTGCTCTCAGTCACAATGTTATTAACAGTAGAGAGACAAACACCTGTAGCTTTTTCAACTAACTGGGCAGCGGTGTAAGGCAAGTTTAAATTTTCGTCAGTTCATTTTCAAAATATTTATAACAGTTGAAAATTATTTGCTTACTTTGACTCTCAATAGGACCAAAATTACTTACAGCCATATTTTTTTTAAATATAGAAATTATTCGTAGTCGTACGGGCGGACACAATAATTAATTGAGAATACAATCAAATCAGATGTAAAAATATACGCACAAGGTAAATAATATTGACAATTTCACACTGACATTATTTATGTTTTTAGTTCTTCGATATATATATAACAACCTCTTTGTATGCTGATAGTACAAGAAAATAGAAAATTCAAATATAGAATGCCTGTAAACAAACAATACTACTACATATGCAATTCCACGATCTCGATGATTCAACTATACGGATACAAAGCCCTCGGTGCAGACACAGACTCGAGAAATGTCACATTTGAAAGTTTTTTCTATAAGAGTCCCGTCCCTAACGTAGTTATTATATTATCTGTAGACAATGCCATCCATTGGTTTATGCACAAAGCCAATGACTTGACTTAACTGATAACGAACAAAGGTCAAACGTATACTTATAATGTTCACCAGTAAATAATAATTCTTAAAAATAATTTTGATATTGTAGTATTTATCATCTTTTAAAATTTTGGTTGTCTGGAAGAGATCGCTGTTTAGCGATAAGACCGCCTGTTGTTTACCTCTCCTTGAATGTATTGTTTTCTGTACTCTGTTTTTGTGAAGTGTGCAATAAAGAGTTAGTATTGTATTGTATGACAACATAAGTCAACATCTACACTGGAAACATGAACAATTAATAGGCATCTGAGGTTCGGCGTCACGAAAATTACAAGGGAACCTGAAGAGTATTCATTTATTCATATTAAAAAAAAGGTGGTTTATAAGCCTTTCCATGGGCAACCCAGTGTTATATCGACGCCCCGCCAATGATCGGTATGCATAGACAAAGAGGTCACTCACTGACGTATAATCGCTCAGTTCAAGCACCTTCAAAGATGTCATTTTATCGAGAAGTTCCGGATTTTCGAAATTCAGACGTATCCCGTCGGACGGGAAGTTTAAAGCTCGGAGCGGGGAGGGTTGCCAAATTTTAGTACATACCATAAACATGGTCCACATTTGGTCTCGTCAGGCAATCAGCCAGTTGAAAACTTTTGGAGTTGGACGGATTTGAATGAAAGGAATTTTCCTAACTTTTAAACATGTCATTTATGTGAACACGGTTCTTATAAGAAGGCATATCAAACGTAAGTAAGGTGTTTAAAAACACATATTTTGCTTTTTTCTTGTATGAAATTTTAGTTTTTAAAGTTTTGATATGTTTTTTGTTTATACTTAAAAATATATTTTTAAGTAAGATGCTTAGTATACTGACTGTTGAGTTTCCTTCGGCTTTCTTCTCAACAGTAGTCTTCTCTTGGGAAATGCCGGTAGCCTAAAATGCAGCCGTAGAAGTGTTCTTACGGCCTACTAACAGAATAAAGATTCTTATTTCATTATTTAATCCTCCATCCTCCATCAATAATCCATCAAATGCATCCATTTTTTTATTTAAGATGGCGTCCACCACTTTTTTGGAATCTTTACCCTCAAAACCTGGAAAATAACACCGTTACAATGAATGTTATTTTTGGATTGTACATCCCAAAAAACCTAGAAAACGAGACCCATGACGATTTTTCCGAAAGTCATTGTCTTCGCCATCTTGAAATCCAAAATGATTGCTGTTTGTTAAGCCTTTTGGTTGGCAAATATTATTATATACGAGAAACATCGTTCACGTGTGGTCTCATCAGGCAATCAGCCAATTGCTAACTTTTGGAGTTGAACGGATTTGAATGAAAGGAAACTTTTATTATATATATATATATATATATATATATATTACATTTTTATTTACTTTTAAAGATGTCTCCTGTGAGGTTATATCAGTTTCTGGCAAGATTTCAGTGTTAATAGGAGCATTGAATTTGGCAATTGATAAAAAGTTTATCATCGGAATAAATTCGAAGATTTGAAAATTCTAAATGTATCAAACCGCTGAGCTTGTAAATAATGTAAGTCAGTGTAAGAGCTTACTAATCAGTGTACCAACAGCGTATATATATAAATTTAGGTATACGGTATACATAGGACTATAATAAAATTACGTAGAAATACAATAAAAAACGATACCTTCATGAAATGACCAGAAGGCCGTTTGAGTTTTACTTCCTTTCGACCTGCGTGTTTTACTACCTGTCTCGCAATTTGATGGCAAATATCGGTGTACAAGATTGATAGGTACGTAGGTCACGCGATAAGTTTTGAGATGCTCGAAATTCGAAAATGGAACGCACCTGAATTATATGTTTTTAAAAAGCAAATTTATTTAAAAATAGAACACAAGTTGCCGATTCGCTCCAATTTAAAAAATGAATTTGTTACAGTCATTGTTCTAAAACGGTTCCCGCGTTTTTTCTTTGTAACGATGGAGATTAACCGCGAACATTTGCGTGCTATGATATTTTATGATTTTAAATTTTGCTCCTTCACGGGCAACAGTTTTAAGATGGTTCAACGAATTTAAAAGGGGTAAAACCAGCCTCGAAGATGACCACCAAAGTGGTCGCCCGCAAGCAGCAGTAACTAAAGAAAACGTGTGGACTACTGAAATGTTGGTGCGAGACGATCCACGAATAACATACAAAGACATAGAGAATATCTTAGGCGTCAGTTCGGGGAGCGTTAACATCATTCTACATCAACATCTTGGAGTAAGGAAGCTCTGTTGTCGTTGGATACCACGTTTGCTCTCCGATACTGAGAAACAGGCTCGTGTAGATTGGTGTCGTGAGATGCGTCTACGATTCGACAACGGGACATCGCGGCGTGTATCGGAAATAATTACAGGTGACGACACATGGATTTACCAATATGACCCGGAAAACAAGCGGCAATCGTCAGTATGGGTCTTCTCAGAGGGAAAGTTACCAACAAAACTACAAAGACCTCGTACCGTCGGCAAAAAAATGGTACCTACTTTCTTTTCATGGGGCGGACATTTATCAACATCAATGCTGGAAAATTATAGGTCAGTTAACTCTGATTGGTATACTACAGTAGCATTGCCGCAAGTTTTCAAAGCAGTGCGAGAGAGGAGACCAAAGACTGGACTTCGGGGAATCTTGCTGCATCACGATAACGCCTCTTCACATACGGCGAGAACAAAGGCGTTTATTGAGAAAGCTGGGATAGAAACCTTACCACATCCACCCTACAGTCCTGACTTAGCTCCCTGCGATTTTTTATTGTACCCGGTGGTGAAAGAAAAAATAAAAGGGAAGTTTTTTTCGAGTGCTGAAAAAGCCGTGGCTGCATATGAAGAAGCAATTTCGGACCTATCTGATGAAGACTGGCAAAAGTGCTTCCAAAGTTGGTTCAGACGAATGGAACTTTGTATAGAGAGTAATGGAGAGTATTTTGAAAAAATGTAAAATAAATAATACTAACATCTTCATTACTTTTTCTATTTATCTCAAAATTTATCGAGTGACCTACGTACCTTTGATATACTGATACTTGAAAGATTCGTTTTCCCTTCTCGCTGTCAAGTTAGTAAGCAGCTATTTTCAGACGTAGGTACTATCTTTAGTACTAAGGAATACCAATGTGCCAATCTTTAACACTGTCCCATTAGCTGGCACTTTCGACTTCCATTCATAGAGTTGCACAGCTCGGTGTCTCGGTCAGTCTCGGTGTATTATTCAAGTTACGGTAACACTGAAAACCTTCGAAAATGTTTGTTTGAAAGCTGAGCAACACATTATACACATAATGTGCTTTTTAAATGCTATTCCTAGGAAACGTCAGCCACCCAGTTAGTAGTGTTACGCATTTCCAAATTGATAATTTGCTGGTGTATTATAAATAAATACGTTGGATCTCGGTCAGTCCGCTGAAATTCCGTGTCCAGCGCAGCGTTATTATGATTTAACACACTGAACCAACATTGTGATTAAATATATTCATAATACCTTTAATTTCATGTTTGAACAATACGTAACTAGGCGCATATGGTGGTCGCATTTATATGTATATATACTTACTAACAATTTAGAATAAATCTTTTTGTAACGATGCTCATTCTCATTGTTAAGGGGGTTGCATCGAAAATTTAAGCTATTTTTTAGTGAAATTTTTGTCAAATCTAGTATATGAAACAGGCTGGTTTTCAGATATGTGTTTTTTGACTATGTAACCTATACAGCGCCTAACGCGGAAACATGTTTGTTTAAAATTTCCTCAATAGAAAAGTAATACGGAAACGCGTCTTCATTTTCCGTTTTTTGTCTAGTTTGTACAAATGACAGATTAATAAACGGCTAAATTATGTAAGAATGTTATTCTGACCTTTATCTTTTACTTCACTGTCTTCAATGTTAACAAAACATAATAATATCTTCGATTTCATTGTATTTTTACATCTGGCGCTTACGCCAAAAAACTCCAAGCATGTAGTGTAATAGCGTTCTCTTTCTTTGATGCCCGCGAGCAATAAATGCATCCCTTATTATAAATTACGCTAATTTGCCAGCACGGGGGCCGGGGCGTGATTTTTCCTTGATGGAGCAGGCCCTTAACGTGTTGTTTACGCACAGTACCAAGAACGCCGACATACTCGTAACGTCACGCGGCGCGGCGCACAGATATTGTGACCGGGTAGTAAATATGACAAGGCATCCGTTACTCACGCGCTCTTTTAATTGTCAAGAAATGTCGGGTATTTTGTCATTTATATAAATGGACGACAAACGTTAAAGGTGGCCTTCCGAGATGGGCTGTAGACCACAACCGCACGTCCTGCTACAATCCAAATTTAATTTTAATGGTAAGGGAAAGAGGTTCCATTTTCCGTGCGCTGAGGAGTGTCGCCGTGAAGCCGCTACATTTCGGCTGTACACTGGTTGAATTAAGAGTATTCGAAAATTAGAATATATTTCTGTGTAATTAATTATGGATTTTTACAGAGAGGTCTATAAAAATAAAGATTGCGTATCAGGTCTCTCAATAAACCTTTGATAGACTCAAAACTTATGCCTAATTGTTCATTATGAAAAGAACTAACTTGCTACGCAAGCACTGGATGTTTACGTTTTGGTCGCAAAGGTCACAGGTTCGCTCTATATCAGGGCACGTGACCTTTGCGACCCGGAATTCTTAGATAGTGAGGTCTCACACATTCAAAAGGTCCTTAAATGGAATGGGTATGAGGTGAACAGACAGCAGCACAGACGAAAACCTGTAATTAAAACCAGGAGGACTTTGGTTACATGGATTTAATACAGGGCACAACACATCACAATAGTAACTTAACTATACACAAATATATCAACGAGATGTTTCCATGACTGTAGCTGTCAACGGAGTGCAGTATAAAACACTGTTTAAATGTAGTGACAGTTCGTTGTCACTACCATTCAAATAGAGAACAGAATCTCTTTCAAACCTTACCAGCCAGTCGATTGCTAACCTCCTTTCAACACACCCCCTCAATCGACTCACTATAAAACACTCTTACTATTTTTTTAAATTTTGTATTCCCCTGTATAAGTTAAAACATACCTGCCAATTCAATTTTAAAATTTCTTATACCACATTGTAAATTAATTTTATAAACATACATTAAGCATAAAATTTATCTCAACTCAACTGTCACCTAAATAAATCTCAGAAATTCTTTTAACCTTTCATCTCAGTGACTCCTACTCGACTCACCATTAAAATTAAAATTACATTATTAACTCATTTACTTTATCTTTGTAAACTTCCACTCGCCTCATCCTTAAATTAAAAAACTACGCTATTAATTAACTTTCTTTCCTTTTCCACTCAATACATCATTTACTCCCACTCGATACATCGTTAAACTATTTTATAAACTAACCCTTATTCTCTCCCACTCGACACATCGTTAAACTATTTTATAAACTAACCCTTATTCTCTCCCACTCGATATATCGTTACACTATTTAAAAAAAAACGAACGCTTATTTTCTCCCACTCGATACACCAAACTATTTAATTAACTAACACTTATTTTCTCCCACTCGATACACTAAACTAACAAAATCATCAAAAACAGTTACCTTCTCCCACTCGATACAACCCAACAACCAAATGCCTCTTTTCCACATTAAATAAATGCTAAACAAAACATAAAATATCACATTAAGCAAACATAACGAATTACATCACTATTAATAAAATTCACTTATGAAAATACTCGAATACCATCACTATAAATAAAATTTAGTTATAAAAATACTCAAATAAATAATGATTTAGTTACAAATGTCACCCACTTGACCCACACCCCCTTAAACGAATCATTATTTATTGTTCACTCCTTTAATCCTAATTAATATCAAAACCACTTCTCTACTTCTGGTCGGATTCTTCAATTCTCATTATTCACTATAACTTTCTTCAGTATTTCTTCTACACAATTTTCTTCTGCGTCGATGTCAAAAAAATTCTTCATTTTAATCAAAATAAATCTCATTATCAAAATGTAAATCAGTTCTAAAAATGTCACTATTTTCTCTTGTTCTTTTATCATCGTTTGTTTCATCTTCATTTATGTCACACTCGTTTCACTGCTTTAATCTTCTTAACTGTACGCCTTCTCGAAACTCTTCATTTCTACTATTTCTTCTTAAATTATCACCTTCTCTATCTTTATTACTACTACTCCGATTTAAGTCTTGTCTTCTCTCCTCTTGACTACGTGTTGTGCCTTCTTTAGCTACTTCTTGTTCTTTTTGTTTCTCTTCATCTAGCTGCCAAAGTCTTCTGATTATTTCGTTATTATCTTCTCCATTTAAATAGATCCCTTGTTCCTCTTTGTTTATTCTAACATCTCTTGCTTATTATTCTTTTCTCATCGTCCATATTTTGTAACAGTTTCTTATATAAATCAACTCACATTTTGAAGTTTGCTTATATCCTGAGTCTTCGCTTCGCTCTTCGATTTAATTTATTAGGACTATCTATTGTTGACTTTAGGTAAGGTTTCTTGATGTGTCACTTGGTTGCTATGCTTATTTTGTAAACAGGTGCGTTGTCAAGCTTATTCCTTTGAATACGACTCCCTCTTTTTTTTGGGTGTTAAATCTGAAACACTAATATGCTAATTTCTTTTACGTTTTCACTAAGCCCATAACCTGTAATTAATGAAACCAGGAGGACTTTGGTTACATGGATTTAATACAGGGCAGAACACATCACAATAGTAACTTAACTATACACAAATATATCAACGAGATGTTTCCATGACTGTAGCTGTCAACGGAGTGCAGTATAAAACACTGTTTAAATGAATCAGGCAGTTCGCTGTCACTACCATTCAAATAGAGAACAGAATCTCTTTCAAACCTTACCAGTCAGTCGATTGGTAACCACCTTTCAACAAAACCAAAACGTAAATATCCTGACGTTTGGAGGCAACCAGCATTCATGCCGTACGTAAGACGAATAACGGACAAAATTGGCACAGTACTACAAAAGTACTCGATAAAAAACTGTGTACAAGCCGTTATCTAGGGTCATAGGGCATGTAAGATCACCTAAGAATGTTATTCGGTTCCAATCACCTGGCGTTTACAAGATCGATTGCAGTTGCGGGAGTTCTTATATTGGACAGACGAAGCGCACTATTGCTGAAAGAGTCAAGGAACATATCGCAGCTGTTAAGAACCGCCAGGTGAATAAGTCCGCTATTGCCGAACATTTATTAGAAGCGGGACCAAGCCACTGGATTGAGCTTCATAATCCCAAGATCCTTTCTACGGAACGTAATTACTGTTGTATAATTGTGCGTGAAGCAATTGAAATCAAGAAACACCGAAATTTCAACCGGGAAGATGGTTTCAAGCTTTCCTCTTCGTGCAATCCAGTAGTTAGTAAATGTAAGCAACATCATATAACATCTGATAAATCGCCTGACGTCGTGAGTATAGAGTGTCGGTCTAGTGACGACCGTAGTGTTCAACCTAATAATAAACATCAAGCGCGGGTAGATCGAAAAACTCGTGCGGCTAGAAGACGTTGATTTCGCCAATCCAGTTTCCTTCGGGACCATGGACGTAACGCGACGTCCGAAACGTCGAAGAGTTACCAACGAAAGGTAATTAAATAAATCATATTTATACGCGCTTAAGTCCCGTTTTGTTGTGTTGTGATAACTGGTTTTTCGTCGTAAAAATAACTAAGTTTGATGGCATTTGGTTGGTAACGCTTGAAGATAAACTGAAACAGTATCTTGGTAAAGAAGGTCGCGGTCAACATGATGAGATATATACATCACGGAAAAGCCACAGACAGATCGAAGGTCATTCAGAGCTGTAACCCCCTTAAATGTTTAAAAGATTCACGCGACCACATAGACTCGCTGGTTACGTATTGTTACAAGTTACAAAGCATGTAATTAAAAGGATTTAAATTTTTAATTTTAAGGATTAATTGTGTGTAATGTTATGTACCTATTTTAAAACTCAGATTTCAACCATTTAGAAAGCAGTCTCTAGTGCAGGGGTCTTCAAACTTTTTGACTCAAGGGCCACAGCCACACTGCACTTAATATAAATTCCTGCGGGCCAAGACTTTGCTTTCATGGCTCGTCGTGGGCTAATACATTAGTTTAGTATTCTTAGTCTTCAGGAGGTACCTACTGTACGTAGATAACGCATAAGGAACGCACTTGGTGTTGCTTATGTTCATGAGTGGCTATGATTATGACCAATTACCGTCAGTATGTGGGCTCTCCCGTTTTCTTTCCGCGGGCTGGATTAGAAGGGCTCGCGGGCCGGACTTGGCCCGCGGGCCGTAGTTTGGCGACCCCTGCTCTAGTGTAAAAGACCATAATGTTTTGCGAAATAAATTTTGATTTTTTATTACTATTCAGATAACAGAGAATATAGTTGTGCCCGCTTCAAGTATCTTGTGCACTTATACCTGCGTCTATCTTTCTATTTTGGGATATATTTCAAATGCCATCTGCTTTTAGGTAATAAGAAGTTCAAAAACCTTACAAGATCACTTTCATACAAAAACATATTTTTCACTTCTCCTGCTCAAAAAGTAAGTCATATTAGCTTCGCGAAGCGAGACTAAAATAGTACATTTAGCCCCTAGGGTTTAAAAGAAAGCCATATAATCCCATACAAATGTCTATTGCGGCCAGCTACATACTACTTACGAATAATTAAAAACAAACAATCCAACCTCATCAGATTGGCCAAAATTTCTGATCGCATTGCAGCCCTTTACATTAAAAAGTAAAAATTATCTATGGCCATTATTAGTTTTAAAAAATATATAAGCTGTCAATTTAACTATGAAGAATTCCTCAAACTGTACTTTTTATTTTTCATGAAATATACAATTTTAATGTTAAGTCTTTTTTATTTTCTCGCAGTCGAAGTGAAAAGCAGAGTGTTTAACACGTGGCTAAAAGCCATTATGACACTCAGACATATTTGTCCTCGCTCACTTCGTGAGCTCGTCCAAATAATCACTTCGTGTCATGATGGCTTATTTTAGCCCCTTGTCAAACAATCTACTATTGTTCAACCTGTTTTATTTTCATTACCTACCTCTTGTTATAGCAACCATAGTAGGGTAGACTGGGTACAGTTGTAACAGGGTACGGTTATAACAGATCGAATATTTCCTAAACTATATACAGGAGAGTGACGGGTATAAGGGGAAAGGGCCGCGGTACAGACGATTACCAGTATCACTTCGGCGTCCACGTGGTTAATACGCGTGCAAGAGGTAGTATTGTGTTTAGTGCATCAAAAGTAAGTATAAAAATACTTTCGTCGATTACCTATCAAATTATCTTAAATAATGATGCTTATTACGTTTCATAGATTTTTATTAATATTTGCTAAACTTTCACGGTGTGTAATCAGTTGTTAGTTTCAGTATAGGCTATTTTGTTTCGAACCTGGATCCGTTTTACTGGCACGGGAGGGGTTGGGTACGGTTGTAACAATTATTATTATTAATATATTACCCACTGCTGAGCAAAGGCCACCCTGCGTCTTTGACAACATGTTTTTTTATTATTTTGTTTATGATTTTATTTTTTCGGATTTAACAAGAGTTTATTTTTTTTATGTAGATACCAAGAAAACGTGTCATGAAGACATCAAGATGCGAAACCTATCAAGAACACTTTAAATAGGTTTACAATAAAGTGAAAAAAGGAAAGTCTTGGCAGTAAGCAGCAGAAATATGCAATCTTAATTATGTTACTCTGATGAGATACATTCGTAAGAGAGATGTGGCAGCTGTAAAAGGAGACAGTGCGCCAGAAGATGTTAACATGGGATATGTATAATATTTTCTTCTGTTTCCGCGATTATTACTCATTGAAATAAAACAATTTAACGGATTCATGGTCCTCCCGTGACCATGGAAAGCTGGAAAGCTTCCGAAACGTCGGGAACTAAAATGAGATAATATACGCGATATAATCCGTTAAATTGTTTTATTTCAATGGGATATGTAGGTGATAATAAAGTTACTACATAAATTTAGTTCAATTTGATTGTTTTTGTAATAATACTCAATGAAATTACTTGTTTTTGATTTCTTTGGGTATGTTACAACCGTCCCCCACCGCTGTTACAACCGCCCACGGCATGGGGACGATTGTAACAGTGACACACAAACTGGACAATGCCTTACTGACAGAAAAAGACTGGGTATATGATATTTATTTTAAGTGTAATGCTAACTCAAAAGAGTCTTCTTCAATTTGTAACGTTGTATTTAGATTTTACAGCTGTGATAGCAATTATATGAGCGATTAAAGAAAAACTGTTACAACCGTACCCAGTCTACCCTAAGATACTTTATATGAAAAATCAAACGTCCATCTATTACGATCCGAAATCTACAGATCTGTGACAGACGGACGGAAGGACAGCAGCGGTACCTCATTTACCCTGTTATTTATCCTGTTAGCACCCTTTGTGCAACAAACCGTAACGAAAATTTGTGATGATTTATAAGACAAACTCAAGTATCTCCGTACAACTACTGTAAATTTAAGTGTGGAGAGACTTCACACATTGCCGAAACCAACAGAACCCTATTACTATGCCTCCGCCGTCTGTTTGTCTCTCTGTCGCAGGGCTCTAACTCTTAAATCTTACATTATCCTTATCTTATCTAAAATTTTCACAGAATGTTTACGACAAAAAATAAAAATTAAATAAATTTACAAATTGAAGGGAATTTCCATACGGAACGCTTTGTGCGAGTAAAGCGCGAGCCGAGTGCAGTTTTTCAAATCGCATTTTTTTCATTTGTAATGTGCATTTTTTCGTATGAACGGCAGCGGAACCCTACACTGAGCATGGTTCGAGATGCTCTTGGCCGGTTTTTGATAATTAATTAATTAGGACGACGTAGAGGGCTTACTCTATCAAAGTTCGTAATGTTCCGTCCAGTAAGCTTGAACTTCGGATTCGGAGTAGTTTTTGCGATGAGAGTGGCGTAAACATGTTATTATTTTGCATTATCCTCAAACTCGTTTGACGACTCTGAATCCAATAATTATTTACAACTTCGACAAACGGGCTAAAAATTTTAGTGGCTATTATAATTTACAATAATTTGCCAAAATTATCGTTTTGTTTTCTGGATTCTAGTAGTTATTTATTAAGCATCATAAACACTGCCAGTAATTTTGGTTTTTAATTGTGATTTGATTATTCTCATTAAATATTATGAATATAATATATTAGTAATTAAAGTAAATAGGTATAGCAAAAAAACGAAACGATCATCATCTTGCATAAATAATTGATATGGAACTTATGTCATTTTTCTAATTAGGAACGTCAAATTGTCGTCTATACAGATCCGCTACACACAAGAGTTGCTGTACTTAAGTTTTTTACCTATACCTTATTTTGACTTGAATTACTAGAATTACCTTAAATGTTATTTTGAAACAAAACAACTGTTGAATAGGGATAATGCTGCCGTGCTAGTTTAAAAGGCCGCCTTTTGATAGGAGATTCCATATATTTTACGTCTTTTTTCACTAGAACGGCAGAATGTCATACGTCAAATTTTACAGCCTACTGTAGTCATTGTAGTTAGATGACTAAAAAGCATTTCAACATATAAAACTTCAAAGTTACGCAAATAATGTGATTTTTTTATCCAAAATTCAAAAAATCTAAATCAAAATAGTTTATTCGTTATAACATTAGTTTGTTACAAAGTGAGATACCTGGCGGACCCCAAACTAGGCTGAGCCTGTATCTTGGGGCCCTGGAGTTCGAAAACAGATTCAGGGTTGTTATTACAGTAACAAGTTAAATTAATACAAAAGAGCATGTCAAGCTAAATGTGCTAAGGAGAATGACACGACATCACAACATGCGAATGCGTCGGATATTTGTGTGAGTGTGTGTTTGAATATGTATGTGTTTGGTGAGCCATTAGCCAGCAAGAAGTAAGGCCTCCGTGTCTTGGAATGATAAGGACAATAGCCACTTCTTCACTATCACCTGTACCTTGCCACTTGTGTAACGTTGAATATTATGCACTTTACATATGTTATTATAAATACGCAAATGCATGTAGTCAGGGGAGCGCTCGGCAAATTTTGTTTTGTAGTTCGGAAGGGGGACTCTAAATAAACTTTTGGTCAATTAAATTTAAAGGGTCAAATTTTACAGCAAACTGTAGTTAGATGATTAAAAAACATTAACATATAAAACCTCAAAGCTAAGCAAATATTGTGATTTTTTATCCACAATTTTTAAAGGTTTTTATAGAATATTTCAATAAAACAAGAATTGTATGACAACTATGTAGGTAAACGCAGTTTTTCACTACCAAGATGGCAAAATACTCTTTTTCCGTATAAATTTCGTACGAGTATTGCAGCTCAAGAATGGAGTCACACTTGAATAGCAATTCATTAGTATGGAGGATTTTCAGCGCTCAGTAGGAATGCCGAACTTTAACTATTACTTTTGACTTTCAGAGTACTCTATTTGTATTTAGTCCCATACCGACATTTGATCCTTACGAATAACAGAATTGAATTAATCAAAATTTTGGCTGGGATTACGATTATGTGCAGCTCTAGTGTCTAGTTGAAAACGAAGTCCTACATTTTAGTTGAGTATGTACAAAAATTGGTAGATTTTTTTTCGTTTCCAAAATGGTTCCTATAGGAAAATTTGTTCGTATTGACGGGTACCACCACTACCACCCCCTGTCAAAATTAAAAACACGGTGAATTTACTTCTTCTTAAAAAGAGATGAAAAATTAAATAAATCAATACAATTTCGCTGGTTAGCTTAATTGATGCTAATATTCTGAGGATAAAAATAAAGCAAAGAAAAATAAAAAAATTAAATAAAAAAAGAACCGACTTCAAATTAAACTAAAAAGCCATAAATAATCTTTTATGTACGGTACGGATCACATTTGAATCACCTCTTGAAGTTGGTGCCAAACCATTCATTTATTACTATTAAGAACCGGGGCGGCGAGCCTTTAGTTAGTATCTACCTATATATATATATATATATATAGTCATAGTAATTCGTAGTTTTGTTTAAAGAACTTTATTTACTTCAGGTTTGGCACCGACTTCAAAAGTTGATTCAAATGTCATCCGTACCGTACATAAAAGATTATTTATGGTGTTTTAGTTTATTTTGAAGTCGGTTCTTTTTTTATTTGAACAATTTTATTTTTTGCTTTTTAGTGATGGATTTTAGTAGTGATATAAAGTATTTTTTAGAGCCCAGAATGGGAAGATTGAGGAGGCACACAAAAATATATACAAAACATTGTTAGTGTCTATAATATTTGAGAGTTTCTCTCGATTTCCCTGGTATTCCATCATCTAATCCTGACTTGGTGATAAGGAGACTACTTCAGGGACACACTAAAAAGAATATGTCAAACAGTCTTAACGTATCTACCTATTATAGATGTTTTTTTAAAGAATTATCCTCTAACTCGTAACTATTAAGGAGTTGTACCTTCCGTCATCAGCTCAGCATGATGAGATGATGACTACCATATGCAAATACTTAAATAGCTTAAGAAAATATATGAAAAACGTTATAAGTTTGAGGACTGCCCTCGATCCCATCACCAGATTCCAACTTGGTGGCAATGGGACCACCTCGAGAGTATATCATTTCAAATAAAAACAGAATTTTTAAAATCGGTCTACAATTGGCGGAGTAATCGGTGAACATACATAAAAAAAAAAATACAAACTATCGAACATGTAACCTCCTCCTTTTTTGGAAGTCGCTTAAAAATGGTGGCTATTTTGTATTATAATACATTATATTATGATACGAGTGTGCTATGTTGGTAATTACACTCAAGACTATGACAAGGGCTATATAGAGCCGAAAGTGTAATGACCAATGTACACGAGTTTTATACGACGTATTGCAACACACTTGCGAGGAAAAAAGGTGAAAAAGTCCTAAATTTCAAGTAAATATAATTTCGTCAAGGTTATTTTTGGCTTAACAATTCTACTGTAGTGCTTGCGTTTTACATCAATTAATCATTAGTACTTCAAAGGTACGTAATGTACATAATTATATTCAACATTTCCATTACTTGAAATTGTTTTCACCTTATTGTAATTTTTGGAAAATAATCCTAATTAAATATTTGTAATTGAAATAAAACAATTTAACGGATTATATCGCGTATATTATCTCATTTTAGTTCCCGACGTTTCGGAAGCTTTCCAGCTTTCCATGGTCACGGGAGGTTTTATTTCAATGAGTAATAATCGCGGAAACAGAAGAAAATATTAAATATTTGTAAGTTTTTAGTCTCTAAGACCGAAAACGCCTAATATTGAGCGAAAAAACAGTTCACAGCCCGGTGTAGTCATTGGAAATCATTCATATCGCGAAATTCGTGTTTTATTAAATGCTTACGAACGTGAGTGACCGCGTTGTGAGCTGTTTTTTCGCTTAAAGAGATTTTTAAGTCTTAGATCGTAACATAAATAAGTATGTCTAATCAAATCAAAATAGCACGCTGCGGCCGGTGGTTCGTCTGTGTCCGAGCAAGAGCGATGAAGCAAAGGTAAAATCGCCAATCAGCCAAAAATTAATAGTACAATAAACTAATTAATTATATCAATTTAATAAAAATACATGTTATTTTGGTCAGGAAAAATAATACTTTATTAAAATTAATTGGTTTTTAAGTACCGTGACAGATTTATTTAAATAACTTTCACTGTTTGTTAATGTTTGTAAATAACAACTGTTTGCTGACATTTAACAAAAGCAGTATTGAAGAGGCAGTAGTGCGATTATATAATGCAATAAACACGCGTGCTTAATGGAGTGAATTACATCCATAAAAACGTTGTCACAAGAGCCACTTTACGAGCAAGTGTTGTGAAAAATATATAATATAATAAATGAAGTGTGCTGCTGATCCACTCTCATCTCATTAACGTCCAACTTAAATTCTAGAAAGCTGAAATTCTGCATAAAGTTTGCCTTTGTGATATCGACTAAGCAAATTATAATTTACTGGCTTTTATTTCAAAAGGTTTTTAGAAGCCTGCGAAATGTTTATTGTTTCGAAGCTCTACTTGTTGTTTGCCATGAGTTCTACTCGCTTTAAAGGAGCTTTTATAAAAGTAATGTGTTTGCTTTCACGCGTCGTACGGAGTCTTTTATGCACGTGTCCGACTCGCACTTGGCTGGTTTTACATATTATAAAGAATTAGGTAATAAAATATTTTCTGCGCTAGGTGGAAATCTTGATTTGCCGAGGAGAAAAAAAAATATTACCCTCTTGTCTGCTCCAGCGTATTCAGGTATAACGTATGCAGTAATCATTCTCTGATGTCCAGCTCTTCTTGCACCAAAACTTGTAATACTTTTAACCGTTTCGACACGATGAATTCTCCAAGTCACATACATACATAAAAAAAAAATTGCCATTAAATAGCTCTTTTCACTTATTTTTATCAAATATTTTTTCAAGTAATGCACAGATATTTCATTTTTACAACTTTAATAATAGTAGGTATAGATATACTGATATAGGTTTTTTATTACCATAGCTCGGCGTCGTTTAATGGTCCGTATTCCTTGGTTTAATAGATCTAGCTTCTCTTAATAATAGGAATATTCTGTCGTCTCCACAGCATATAGACTACCGTTTGAATACAAATTACCGTGTTACCTCATTATGTTTTCCGTAGATAGAAACCAGTTTTTAGGGTTCCATAGTCACCAAGGTCCGTCTGTCTGTAGCATAGCTCAGAGACTAAGTACTAGAAAGCTGTAATTTCGCTTGGATATACATATTAGCCACGCATACAAAGCGGTACAATAAAATCTTGAAAAATTACTTTTATGGTATATATATCTCCTAACAACCCCCATAGTGTGGTGTGTCTTTGGATAGTTCTTTTGGATAGGTCTTCTGGTTTGCGAAAACTATCACAGCTAAGGTAGGCCTTACAAGTTTACAAGCAATACTCAATTACTCATAGTCGACCGACATGTAAAGTGACGTGAAGAAGTAAAAATTTCGCTCACGGCGCGCATCTAAAGCAATTTTTGACAGTCTATCGTCTCCCCTACTCCTGCCAGCTAAATGGTTGCTTTTGAATATTTGAAAGAATTCAGGGTAGTAGTAGGCATATATACCGAAGTTAAATAAAAACTATCACAGCTAAGGTAGGCTTTACAAATGAAGTAATACTCGCATTCTAAACATGTAAAATTACAAGAAAACATTCACACACGGCGCTCATCGTCAGAAGGTTCCTCTGTGTGCAGTTGCAGCCCTAACCACCGCTGGATTGAGCCGTGTCCCGCTGCCAGTGGCACCCTAGTTTATGTTTTCCATAAACTATGTTACTTTTTAATAATGTATATTACTTTATATACATATATATATATTGTAAAAAAACCTGCCCACAGATTGAAAATAGTAAGATAATAATTCATTTTGCGCTCGAATAACACATTGGAGTGGGCGCGTAGCCCGACACCTACTTAGCCAGTTTTTATATACTGATGAAAGTACTATAGTTTTTAAGACATAAACCTAAAAACTTACGCGTACATAGGCTGTACTACATACATAAACACCTTATTTTCTTATATGAATGGCTACAAAAACTGTCGGTCCTCACCATAATCGTAAATTGTCGCGGTGATAAAATATTGTTTTCCGTTTAAGAGGAAAATGGAAGGCGCCTCGAGTGTCCTTCGAGACTTACTCGCCCCCGCTCCTTCACCAAATTATTTTCATCTTCTTGTGACAAAGTAGGCGGTTGTTTATCCAAACAGAGGACCACAGCGCAGCGCTACTGTATTAAGGCTACAATTAGCTGAAAATCAGAATCACAAGTTTGGGCTGTACGGTACGGGAAACTGAAACACCTACCTTTTTAGTCCTTGACATCATTGTTACCAGAGCGAAAAAGGCACTTGTTTCAATTTCCCTTACTGTACCACACTGTACCTATCTGGGTGTAAAGTAAAATATCCGCTTACGAAGAGCTTCCTTACGAGTAAAAACCTTTCATACCTATAAGACAGGAACGTGACCTAACTATTGACAGACAACGCACACCTTAAGGTGCATCCACACTTGTATCATTTGCTCGTCTCCGATGACCATGGCGTGGCATGACTGCGTATCGCGCTGCTTGGACGCTCACTGTCGGCGCGGCGATCACGCCCCGCTTGTCCGATCTAAGTGTGTGATACGCGTAGCAACAGGGATTTCGAGCGATCGGATCGGCGCAACGTCTAAACGCGTGATCGAGACACGCGATCCACATTTGTATCATTTGCCCGTATCAGATCATCGTCGCGTAGCATGATCGCGTGTCACGATCACGCGTTTGGACGTTGCGCCGATCCGATCACTCGAAATCCATTTGCGTATCACACACTTGTATCGGAAGAGTGCGGCATTATCGGCGCGCCGACAGTAAGCGTCCAAGCAGCGCGATACGCAGTCATGCTATGGCACGGTGATCGGATACGAGCGAATGATACAAGTGTGGACGCACCTTAAGCCGAAACCGTTGAAGGTAGGAGCTAAACATGAAATGTGAAAGATTTCTATAAGTTTCACGACACACGCTTGCGCGGTACCGCTTATATGTTTATACGAATTTTGAACAAAAATGTTGTTTAATGAGTTGGTTTTTTTACAGAATGCTGTTGTTGCAAATGTGTTTATTCTTGTTTATTAGAAATACACCGTCAAAAATTCGGCTCTGACACTTTTTTTATCCTCAAAAGACTTAAGTTAGGACTTTTTAAGTTATACTGTTTGTACTGGGGAAAAAAAAATGAATATGGCCCCTTTAACTAATCAGCAATTGAGCCAAATGGTTTCTATTAATTAAAATGAAAAATCAATTTCCTGCTATTTTCTAACAAAATAAATCGAGCCAACAATGTGACAGACATATGTGTCCAGTCGGAATACTTGACATTGATATTTAATTCAATAATATTAAAAAACCGGCCAAGAGCATGTCGGACCATGCTCAGTGTTGTAGGGTTCTGCAGCCGTTGATACAAAAAAATGCACTGCAGATCAAAGAATACGATAGGGGACACACAGCGATTATTTTCGAAAATATTTACTAAATCTAAACTTTTTTCGAAACCTCAAAGTTTTTTTAAAATAAATGTCGTAATGTGTGCCGCACATTAATCTTTGGTGTTTTTTTTTTAATAAATTTAATATCTGTGACATACGGACCGACGAATGGACATGACGAATCTATAAGGGTTACGTTTTAGTAACCTCCAAATAGTCCGTAACGATATATATTTTTTTAATATCTTCAAATTACAGACATTTCATTTTTACAACTTCATAATAGTATAGATTATTAGGATTAGGGAACAGGTATCAATGAATATATTGATACCTGTTTCTACATTTATAACTATAATTGAGGTATTACTTTAACGTCCGTAAATTTATAGTTGTTCGTCGGTTTTGAACAGATTTCACTTATACTATAATTTCCAAGTACATAATTATGTTAATTAATTGACCTTTTCTTTGTTAACAGGTAAAGGGATGCTATTGATAAAGCGCTAGTGATGGAGGATTACTTTGATGACGTGTTCCTAAACGCGACAGCGAATTCGACGGTTCGCTCTGGAGGGTACGCCGAACCGGAGTCGCTCGACCTGCTCGTCCCACTCAGTATCACCTACGCCGTCATTTTCGTGGCAGGCATCCTCGGCAACATCAGCACGTGCGTGGTTATCGCGAGAAACCGCTCCATGCACACCGCTACCAACTTCTACCTCTTCAGCCTTGCTATCTCCGATCTCATGCTACTAGTCTGCGGCCTACCCTTCGAATTTCACCGTCTGTGGAACCCTTACACGTATCCGCTCGGGGAAGCGCCTTGCATTATCTTGGGCCTCGCCTCCGAAACATCCGCTAACGCGACGGTACTGACGATAACCGCGTTCACAGTGGAAAGGTACATCGCTATCTGCCGGCCTTTCATGTCTCACACCATGTCCAAACTGTCCAGAGCAGTTCGGTTCATCGTAGTGATATGGTTCATGGCTCTATGCACGGCCGTGCCGCAAGCGATGCAGTTTGGTCTCGTGTCGTACGTGGAAAACGGGCAAAACGTGTGTGCGTGTACAGTGAAAGGTCACGGAGTGCATCAAGTGTTTGTTATATCAAGCTTTGTGTTCTTTGTTGTGCCGATGTCAGTGATAACTGTGCTATATGCACTTATAGGTGTTAAGTTAAGAACCTCGCGGATTTTGCATCCGGTAAAGAAGCTGTCGGTGGAAAGCAACGGCCGGCCGGCCGGCACCGCACGCTACCGGAACAGTGCTTCTCAGAGAAGGGTTATTCGAATGTTAGGTAAGTAAGTTAAAATTATATCTTGTTTTGTAAATACAAACAAAACCGAACCAAACAGTCTTAGCAGTTTGGCGAGTTAATTTAAGTTGCATGCAGTTACGTAGGCACTTTTATGAAAATAAATAATATATATATATATCTATATTATAAGAAGACATTAAGTCTTCTAATATATTTTTTAAATATTTTCTAATACGTTGAACAATCTGTAACGAATCTGCGAAATTTATCAAGAATTGAAATTAGATCGTCCCTCGTCAATTCAATATGAAATTAATGTTCCATGATGCTGTATATAAGGTAAAGTGATACTCAATGGAATCTACGCTTGATTAAACAACGTGAATACCCTACGGAAGAAAACTCGGTCCAACTCAATGTTGTTGCGTGCTTCCTCTTAATATTTGAGCGCAATAAAATATGTATATTGTACTCGTATCGTGCACCCGCGGATAGACGTATCTTTCCAACAAGTGGCGTAACTCACATAAATCTTGCCACAAATCCTCGCAATTGATTCTCTTCAAGGCGATTGAACATCGTGACGCGCGGTTTTCATGCGTGCATTGTGTATAAGCCGGGCAATATATTAGGGCTTCTTGAACCACAATAGGAGTCGTCATTTTGAAAAACCCACCCTTTACGCACTGTGCTCGGTGTGTTTAGTATATAATTTGTGGACACCGACTGTAACATACTCGTAATATGCCGTCGTCGTTGAATAATTTTAGCTTCATGGAGGATAATTATTGAAAAAGAGATATAATTTATGTGATATACGAGCATTGTTTCGATTGTGTACCGATATTCTTTGTTAGCCTAATTAAATTGTATTTTTATTCCCTATGCTGCGGTCCCGAAATGCCTTGGAACGGAAATCATTTCGGAGACGGCTCTTGTGACGGAGAATTTCATTTTCAATTGGCGTAAACTGCGGCATTATTTCCCCGTCTTTTCGGTATTTCATCTAAAACGCCATCCTTATAAAACTTTTTTTGGCATTTTTATTCATTAGTGAAAAGAGAAAAATCAAGATTTCTGAAACGTGAATTTCATCTCGTAAATCGCTTTCTTTATAAGTGGATTTATATTTCAAGTTGTCTTACAAACTACGAGTTATCTCTCTCTATACAATTATTATACCCATGTGGTGATGGTGGGGTCTGATTTCATTGTTTTTTTTTCTTCCAATTCTCCATATCCAACGCATCATCTGCTGAGACATAGTAGGAAATAAGATCCATCGCCTTTTCGCCTCCCGGATCTATCCCTGGGACGTTCAAATTCAGTACAATTTTGACAATATTGTCTAGGCTATCTTTTCACATATCGATATTCCATACCAACGGAGCCGGCTGTCCTACAGCCCTTTTGGCGATGTCACGGACACCAAGACTGTCGCGCACGTATTCGTTTCGGATTTTATCGAAACTCGTTACTCCGCACATCGATCGCAGTATCTTCATCTTGGCTACCTGAATAGTATGCACAAGGCTCTGAGTCGCATTCCATGTCTCACTGCCGTACACCAGAACTGGCCTGATTATGGTCGGATAATAAGGCCCTTTAGCTTAACAGATATCTTTGGGTCGTGGTGGCAAGTTATGCTACTTTCCGCCAATTGAGCTGAGCGGCGGCAATTCGGTGTTAGTTGGCTTCTAGCTTTGCGAAGGCCAATTTATAAGAATGAGAAGACCATGTATGGAGAAAATCATGATATTGACAAATTATGTTTTGGCGAAAACTGCTCTACATCTTAACAACCTTCGTTTTATACGGAAGATGTAAATTATTATAAATTTTTCTAAAGAAATCTACACATTGGTTTCTACACAATAAAAAAATCTTGATTTCTCAGTTTTAGAGAGAAGAGTGAGTTATAAAATCAAACAGATGAGAACTGACTTAAATTGTCAAAAATATTGATCGAGGTCGTAGAAGTGTGACTTCAGTAGCCATATTTTTAAACTTTTTTTAATATTAAGTAAGGATTTGGATTTTTAATTATGGATGGGGATGGGGATAATTGAGGATAAGATACGATAGAAATATCTTTTTAAGAGGTACCATAAAATTGTTTCATTTTAATTTGTTAAATTATTTTATCTAAGGTTACACAACCTCTAGTCTTTGACAGTAATTTTTTTACATACCTGATTTATTCATGTTTAGTAAATAGTACGAGTAGGGGAGACCAGGGACGAAAGTAAAACGGGACAAAAGTAACAAATGGGTTTCTGACCGAATTATGCTGGCTCCACGGATGACTGTATCGCCGATATGCGCCATTTTATACCCCCCCTTGCCTTAGTTACGCTCACGGCGCTGTGCACTCAGGTCGTGGACATAGCGAGCCTGTGCCGCAAAAATACGTACAAAGTAAGTTTTGACCTCTTTACTCAAGTGCGTTTATTTTTATTATGGTTAGCGTAGGCTTGCGTGTCAAGTATCAGTAAAATAACATAACTATTCATCTTTCTCTTTTAGCGGTCGAAACGGCATCTTTCTAAAGGTTTTTTTAGGTTATAAGCATGTGCTTGTCAAATTCGGGAAATTATAAAGGTAGGGATGAAAGTAACAACTTGTTACTTTCGTCCCGATTATGATCGAGATATCTGAAAGCATACTTTATTATATTTTTTATACTTCAAAATACTTCAAAATTTTCTTTTTCCAGAATGCCTTATGTACTTAAAGGGAAATGGATAATGGGAAGGGAAGGAAAGGTAGGAAAACTGCCATAATGACTGATACTCCAAACAATCTAGAAAATCAAGAACAGGAAGAAAGAATAGGTTCAAATAGGTTTAGAAGTCTATTTTGCAGTCTGATAAAGAAAAAAGAAAGTCAAGGGCTTCAATTGTTAAGAAAAATGTAAAAGAAATAGAAATACAACCCAAAAGAAGAAAAATTATGCTAAAATAACTAAGAATAGTGATAATTCAGACAGCGGAGGCTGCTTCTGTTTAGTATGTGTGGAATCCTTTTCAAACAGCACCTCAAATGAAAAATAGGCGCAATGCCTAGAATGTAAGCGGTGGGCTCATGTAGACTGCACTAAGAACGAAATAAGTTACGAGTGTAAATCGCATTGAGATCTCATTGTTAAATTATATTAATTATTTAGGAAGATAATTATGTTTCCTAGAAATGTTTGATAATCAACCTTTAGTTGCACTTTAGTATCACAATACTAAAGTACAACTAAAGGCTGATTGTTAATAGGTAAATGTGTTGATTATGAAAGTAATTTTGTTTTTATTTAAAATGTTACAATCATCCCCTTGCACTGTTACAACCAACCCTAGGGGTAGGGATGGTTGTAACAGTCTCCACTTTTTTATTTGGTCGTTTTTCTTAAAATCTGTAATATCAATCGTAAAGTATTTACCTTCTTTAAGTATTTACTTTTATTATTGCTATAGAATATTGTAACGTTGTGCATTTTTACGAGTACAGTTAATTTATTAATTCATTTGTTACCACACGCTACTAAATACGGCAAAATTCTGTTAACAAACTTCGTGTATTTAATCTTGAAATCACGAGTTTAATTAGGTTTAACGGTAAATTTCATGTAACGCTCCTCGCGCTAAATTATTCTGTTTTACTTGCCGTTTCGAGCTTGAGTCACCGTTTTGCTCAAGTTTGGGCTTTTTTTCATTTATTTACTTATTATATATAACTTTTTATTAAAAAATCTTTACAACGAAGCTTTCAGCGCGTGGGTGGAAGATTTTTCTTTTTGCGGGCTAAAACTTTGTCTTTATACTTTGTCCAATTCATTCGAGCCGTTTCCAGGAAATCAATATACCTATAATATTTATGTTACCTAGAAGATGCCCGCAACTTCGTCCGCGGAGGGGAAAAAACTCATCTTACTGTCAAAGACTCAAGGTTGTGTAACAAAAAAATATGTACAGACATATTTTTTTTATAACTTTATAAATAATATAGAACAGATATAACATTGCGGACCATGCTCAGTCTAGGGATCTGCAGCCTTTGCACTACAGATGAAAAAAATACGATGTGAAAAAGTGCACCACGAGAGCATATCATCATGGCACGTCCTTTTTTTGAAAAGCGCATGTACAATATGTACATGCTCCAGACACGCCCCCCTCAATGATATCATCCGCCGTACTCTTGCCACCGTCAACGTGCCGGCAATCCCAGACACCAGCGGCTTCTATAGAAAAGATGGCAAGGGGCCGGACGGAATGACCCTAATACCGTGTAAGATGGGACGTGGGACGCAACTTTGGTACCGTTCCATCTACCACGGACCTCGGCCAGGGTGAGTGCGGCTGCGGAGGCGTCTAAAGGAAAAAAACCGGCCAAGTGCGAGTCGGACTCGCGCACCGAGGGTTCCGTACAAACTTTCACTTATTGTAACATTATTACCCGGTTCCGGTTGAGTTCAGTTTGCATCTATAGCTTTGCATACAAATGAGATGCAAACTTAACGAAACCAGGTTGTCCAAAAAAGTTTTTTGAAAATAAAATAAAAATAGCTACTTAGAGACATGGTTATAATTTTCGTTTAATATTTATTCATACAAATTATGAAAATTTCAAAATTTTCGTTCGGTAAACTTCTTCATTTACTACATACATTCCTTAATAAAACATAATTAAATCACAATAAAAAAAATGTTTCAAAATGTGCAGATCAAACATCCCATTCATATGATACCTTAATTTTTGCCCTCGCCCGTCATATTTTTAGAAATTAAAAATATATTTTTAAATATTTCGTTTGCAATACATGTGGGCTGCCTATGTTTATATTTCCAATAGATAGTATAAGTAGTTTCTAAGATTTGGCGCTAATAGTCAGACAGAGAGAGTCGCACCATAACATAAGGGTACCTTTTTGGTACGGAACCCTAAAAACGCTCAAAATATTAGGGCCTCGGCTCCCAATACCATTTCATGGCACTCCATACATATAGCCGAAAGTGAAAAAATAATAATTCAGCATATAATTTATCATTGTGTGGCACATTTATCGACAGACCTATTAAAAAGATTGTGAGGTTTCCAAACATGTTTTTGATTTAGTGATTATTTTCGGAAATAATCGCTCCGAAAGTAGCATAAATTGTGCCTCTTCTCTATTTTCTAAACGGTTTGTCCAAAAAATATGAAAACAATTACAAAAATAAATCGTAATAAATACTTTCTACCAAAATTGTTTTCAACATGATCGGATATATCGTTTTTGAGTTATTCCCAAAAAACTGCGCTTCTCAGTAAAGGGACGCATGTGCACTGGAGATCCGCTTTTTTGATAGTGCACTTTTTCATATCGTATTTTTATTATATGTAGTGCATTTTTTTGTATGAACGGCTGCGGAACCCTACACTGAGCATGCTCCAACATGCTCTTGGCCGGTTTTAGATATTGGTTTAGTTTTATTTTTACTTTTAGGGATTATAATCTAGTAATTTTTTTGTACTTCTATAGCGGTTGTATAATTGTTTTTTTCATTTTATCCGTCGAATAATACTTATCATTATTACAGATAATACATTTGAAAAATATGTACATTGTACAGTGGAATCCATTGAACCACCATACCCACTTAGTCGATAATTCGTCGGGAACCGTCAAGGTAGTAAAGTTGTCTGGAAGAAATCGCTCAGTAGCGATAGGACCGCCTATCATTAACTACGTAATACACTAAACAATATTGTACTTACGACGATGACTTTTTTATGTACTTTCGAATTCCGAGCGGTTATAAATGATTTGAGTACCGGGTATTTTCAATTATTCGTTACTGTATACTAATGGTTACTTAACAAAAGGTACAATGAATACATATATTAGAAAAACCCATTATTGGTGAGAAGATCTCGATAAAAAAATTCAGATAAGCCATCCATAATTACTAATAAAATTGATAGCACCTCGAATTTCATTTTGATACCCTTCAGGAAAACCTCTAATCTCCTTCATATCTCTAAGTGAGACGTTGAGTCATCTTGATTGAGGCCAAGGGTGGCCAAGGTTCTATTTTGTTAATACTTCTATATTTAGCCGTCTTTCTGACGTGACTAAACAAACCTCTAAAACCTTTTTAACCCCCTACGAAAAAATAGGGACGTTACAGTTTACATGTCATGTGTGTATCTACTCGTACTCGTGTCTTTGTGTGTGTGTGTATCTGTGTGTCTGTCTGTGATCGACCGGATGAACTTCGTTTATGTTTTTTTTTTGTTTTAAAGGTAACTTTATCGAGAGTGTCCTAGCTTTGATTCCGGAAATAGGATCGGCTGATTGAATATTATCAGCTTTCACCAATTACTTAAGTAATGGGATCCTATTACGAAGTCCTTGAAGGTATTCATTTGCGATCCTCGTTAATAATTGGTGGTCTATTATCCATCCACGTTTCGTTACTTTAGCTATCATAAGTGTGTGATAGACCTCTAAGTCACGGCGTTAAAACTGGTACCTATGGTTATGGTTTGGCACGGATCCGTGAAGATCAATTGAACCTTATTTTTAAATGTTGAAATAAAACAATTGAACGGATTGTATCGCGCATATTATCTCATTTTAGTTTTAGTAAGAATCGCAGAAACAGAAGAAAATCTTATTTTTAAATTTCAAACAGTTTCAATAGGTACCAGATTTTTGAAATCACGGGTTCTGCTAGGTTTGTATTATAACAATCCTGTTTGTTAACCTTAAAGTTTCAGTGTAAAAAAATATGACAAATCAAATGGAAATTTCAGAGAAGTGAATAGATTATATGAGATTTTGACGTCACTTTTCGAAGTCATTTAATCCTTTATTATAAACTATGTACCTACTACAAACTAATTACCTGCAAGGCTACTGAGAAAAAAAGGTACAGTCGGCAGTAAAAGCTTGTCTCAAAAAGGAATTTCTTGATATAAACTTATTGCCCGAACCCGAATCCCAAAAAAGGAGGAGGTTCTCAATTCGTCGGGACCTTTATTTTTGTTTTTTTATTTATTTATTCTTTATGTATTTTCACCGATTACCTACTCAAAGACTATTTGACCGATTCCAATTTATTTTTGTTTTATAAGAGGTATTTCGAAGTTAGTCCCATATAAATTTAGCGAAGATCTGATGGTGGCGGAATCCACGAGGAATCGAAGGAACTCCTCAAATATTGTAGGCATGCATACGGCAATTTTGGTATTATAAGAAACATTTTAAGCATTTGCATTCGGAAAGTGTAAATTAGTGAAGTGGAACTGATGAAGGAGACCACAGAATGCCATCGGAACTCCTCAATGATAAATGATTTTACAGGTGGCGATAAGATATCTCGATTAAGTTAGTTAAGCAACTTCATAGTCACAAACTTAAATGTTCCTGATGAGAATGGTACCACTGAGCTGATTTGATGGTATAGCCGTAAGGTAGAAACCTGATTTCCATAATAAAATGATATATCCTAGCCGTGTTTGGGCTTGTTGGAATCATCACAAGATACACTTTTAAGTAACGATTAACTAAAAAGTGTAAAATGAATTATTTTTTTCAAAAAGCAAAACCGACTCAAAAAACAAAACTAAAAAGTAAAAAGATAACGGCATAATTCAGTTTCTTTAATTTACTTACAAGTAATCGTTTGTCTACTCAATCTATACAATATATACAATTAATGTTATTTTGGAGTCGGTAGTCTAGAGTCGAGCGTAGGACGGCCCCCGACTCGTAAGGGTCGCGGGGACTCGGTGGATGCGGTCTGCGCAGAATTGCACCCTGTGGCGAGAAATAGGAGAGGCCTATGTTCAGCAGTGGATCCGTGGCTGATACATAGATATCAGTAGTTAGATATATATATTATACACATATACTATATAATAAGTTGAATAACTGTACTAATATTTTATCCAGCCATATGTGAAGTTTAGCTACTCCTAATTCCACAGTCGAACAGACTGAAAATTGAACGAATCGTTATAGAATTTGGAAGAGAAAGAACGCATAGTAAGAAGTAGATTTTGAGAACATCTAACAAACTGAAAATAACTAAAACGTTCTTTGAGATAGTGATTAGTTGTGGGAATAAATAGTATACTATAAAGAATAATAAGGATATGTAAGTTACCTCGAAAAAGAATAGGGAGCCACTTGAGCTGAGTACGAAAACTGGAAATATGGTCATATTTGCGCAACCCAAATATGAACCGAATGCAAACATTTTGAATACGCTATAGTCTATCAAGTTGCTCCTTTGTGAGATAGGCAATGTCGGCATAGTCAAGAATAGGGAGAAGTAACGACTGAAGTAGCGCAATTTTTTACCCGACTGCGCGACGCAAAGGAGGGTAATGTGTTTATCAGTCTATGTATGTATGCATGTATGTATGTTTATTTGTTCTTATCTGGCACTCTAGAGACCAAACGCGTGGACCGATTTTGATGATTCTTACGTCAATCGATTTGTCTTAATTGTGCAAATGTCACTAAAGACATGAAAATGATGAAAACTCAAAATAGCGATAAAAACACGCCATATTGTGAAAAATAAAAAAATAAAATCGACGTACTATATCGAGTAGGTTTCTTTTATCATTTTTAATTTTGAATGACCAATTACAAACTATAATGATTCAAAGTTTAAGCAAGCCGTTCTCACTAAATTTTCATTTAAATGTAAATTTTTATTTTTACCCTAGAAATTTGTTCAGTTATAATGAAAATGTTTCATAATTCATGATCGATACTCAATTAAAACAAATAATAAATTGTAATGTGGAACAAAGCGATTTTAAACAGTCGGGACCAATAAGAAATCTAGATCGACGCAAATCTTCCCAACAATGGGTCCCGACTGTTTAAAATCGCTTTATTCCACATTAAAATTTATTATTTGTTTTATGTGAGTATCGATTATGAATCATGAAATATTTTCATTTACGCAGTCGGGTTTTTTGTTTTTTTAATGTGGTTAGTTTATCATTCATTTAAATAAAACAATTTTAACGGATTTTATTTATTTTTGTAAAAGCGAGGGAAAACTGTTATTAAACACTAGAAGGCACTTCGTCAGCGGAGGAAAAAAAAAACATAACTCTCTTTTTCTTCAGCATGGTCGAGTAAAAAGTATACTATAACCATCTGCAGATACCCACGCTATACCCGTGTAGTTAAAGAGGTTAAGGCGTGATGAAGCGACAACGACACATACAAACGTAGAAAAAAATAAAAATTAATATCTTTCGTTTCAATGACCTTCCATTTTATTAGAAATATCTTCAACGTATAGACATTTAATTTTTACAATATGTATGGATACTTACTACGCTGGCTGAACGACCCGAATTGAATCTTGGCCTCCTACACCAGATCCGTCATTTTGTATTATCCTGGCTATTCGTGCCATTCAGGCCCGCCTAACTGAATTGAATCTTTGCAAACTTTAGTCACTCCAGCGGTAAAGTAAAAAATATTTTTCTAAAGCGAATCCACTTAGCTTTGTACCCGATAAACAATACGTATACTCATTATCTACATTTTTAACTGTGGCCACTACTGCCACTTCGAAATGTAAGGCGTTGTAAGCACAAAATACTTTAACACTAAAATAAGTCTAAGTCAAACAAAATAAGGTTTACTCTTAAACAAAAAGAACACAGATGTTGGTCACTTTGTAAGTGAAAGAGCAGTGAAGTTCGTATGGATGCTTAGGATGACAAACGAAATCTTACGAAGTGACCAACATCTGCGTTCTATAAGTGGCAGTTGTGGGTTTGTGGCCACAGTTAACAATGCAGCTCAAGTTTGGTTCATCGGGTACAAAGCTAAGTGGATTCGCCCTAGAAAAAGATTTTTTACTATATCGGATGGGTCACCCAATCTTACGTTTGCCGCAAAGTTTTCCATCATACGCTCACTTCAGCCGGATCCTTCCCATCCCTTTTAACGTGGCCAAGCCAACATATTCTAGTAGACTTAATTTCGCCGATGATGTTGGGCTCAGCTACTAGGTGTTCTATTTCAGTATTCTTCCTTTGCTTCCCACTTGCCATTCTCCCATACCAGTTCCTTGCGAGTTCCTTCCGAAACAATCTTCTTTCTGCAAACAAGTGATTATTCTCCTCTTTAAGAATTAAGGTTCAAGCTATGCCACCATACATCAAGACCCGTCGGATAACCGTTTTATAAATACGAATTCTTCTGCATTTTAGCTTGGACACCAAACACTTTATGGAGCCGCAGTGCATCGCAGGGCATTTTGAACACGAACACACCTTACATATAAATATATAGAACTATTATTGATTAGTGATCAAGGATGCATCCCATACCATCTTCACATTAATATCTGCATTTTGTTGAAAAAACAGATGTAGGTGCAGAAAGCAGTTTGATCTGAATCAACAGAAAAAAAAGGATGGTAGGATTGCCGCCCAATATTCCGGCATGGTTATATACGTTCATTATTGCACAACCTGTATTGTTTGTGAAGTTAGGAAAGTATTCTTAACAATTCTGTTCAAATTCATAATATCAGTGCTTATTGTTACTGGAACCATATGTTGATCTTAAAACATATGGATTTTTATTTCACATTTACTTAGTCGTTTTAATAAATTGGCAACAAAAAACTCCCGATACGTCAACTCAAGTTCTTAGGGACAACCTTTTTATGCCCTTTGGGTCATCGAATAAACTAGGTTACGAGGCTGAATAAGTTGAATGATATGTATACGCTTTCAATGGTTCAATAAAATCAAAAGAAACAACTTGGGCTACTCTGCTTTTCACTGAATATATGAATTGAATAGAGTTTCTACCTTCCGAAGTACATGAGAGTTAAAAATGGTAGCGCAATCGATCTGAAGGTATTGGTATTATATTGTTATTTTTGGCTGATTAGCTTTTCGAAACATGTACTCCGCATGTCAGTATTTATTACAGATATTACTTGGTTAACGTTTGAAACACCTTTTATATGGCGTGATCCTAATAGCCAAATTTTACGTAGATATTTCATTAAATTAAAGCTCCGCTCGTCTTAATTTGAACTTATGGCAGGCATTAATTTCATGAACTGCAATGTTTATTTATAAATTTAATATATTAATAGCAATCAACGAAATCGTTGACTGTAGATAATATGTCCGCTTAATATTTTTGTTATGCCGAAATTGTTGATCTTAATATCGTTTGTGTGCTAAATATTATTTTTCCTATTGTGTTGTGGCTAAGTTTCAATTGTCGTATGATTAATATGCATAGTTGTGGTGTTCCTAATATTTAATGTATTAAATTGTTTTGACTACATTTCATAACGCATCAATCTACATTATTATTAGCAAGCATAAGTTTGAAAATTGTTAAATAAAAGTAACTACAATAGAAAAAAACCTGATAGCCAATAACATTAAATTGATATAAACCTGTTTCTGATTATCAAACGTTAAAAAAAAAACTAACCGAACCTTAAACTTTTGGCCTTTACCCTTTTTCGAATGTTTTTTTTAATGGTGGGAGATGTGAGCGTGCCGCTCTGAGGGACGCAAGGCAACTAACCTAACCTAACCAGGCTAAAGTAGGGGTGGTTTGAAGGATTTTTTTTATGCCAGGTAGGGGCTTGGCCAGCATATAAAATTATTATTTTTGTTTAATACTCATAGGATAAATGACGACGACGATATGCCTTTTTGCGACCGATTTTTTTTTCTATTACCACTTATATATTCCTTAATATGATGTTTTTAATAAAAACATAATACCACCTCTCAAGGTTTGTAAATTCGACAAAATTGTCTTCACTTCTATTCTGAAATGCAATATGTGATTTACTCGTGATGACATCATCCTGACACTTTTTCGTTAAATCGGGCACTTTAAGAGGCCTGCCTCTGCTTATATAGTTAATCTGGATTAAAATCAAAGTATTCGGGGTATAGCTTATAGAATGTGACACATCTGGGCTGTTTGAAAGATTAACGAGGCTTTGCAGTGGTTTTTATGTTGCCGCATGTCGTCCAGAGATCCGTATTGATGGAGTATAGTAGGTTTATAATATTATCGTTGGTTTCCGCGATTATCATTATCAGACATTTTAATAAAACAATTTAAACGAATTATATCGCATATATTTATCTCATTCTAGTTCCCGACGTTTCGGACGCTTCCGGTTTCACAGGTGTAGTCTGAGAAAAAACATTTTTTCTCTGTCAAAGTTACAATTGGGGCAAATTACGCACTTCAAAACCCTAAATTACCCTATAAAGTTGTAAAAATGAAATGTCTATATTGAAGATATCAACAAATAAGTGAATATTCAAAGAAACAAGTGAAAGAGGCTGTTTAAAGGTCACTAAATTGATTTTATTTTTCATTTTTTATGTTTGTAGCTGGGCATCCAGAGATTTTTTTACCCGACTACACTGAAGTAAAAGGGAAGATTAGGACTTTTTTCTCTTCCACGAACTAAGTTTCGGGCACCTTCTAAGTAGTTACAAATAAAGATGTACCGTGTACATACATGCCTGACGGGCCCTAATTTGAATAGAGAACTTGCGAATAGTGCTTATTATTTAATTTAATTTGAAAAATCTACCAGCGTTTCACAATGAGGCCTACTACTACAGAAATTTGCAGTTTATTCTTAACCTATCAAGACAAATGGAGGAGACGTGGGTTAATTTGTAATGTTTGTTATTCAGTGGCCGTGGCGCTGTCGTTTTTCGTGTGCTGGGCGCCTTTCCACGTGCAGAGGCTGCTCGCCATCTACGGGAAGAGTCTGGAGCATCCCACGGACACATTCTACCTGGTAAGAAGTAAGCACAAATACTAGACATGCTATTGCAATTTAGCAATAAGGACGTGGCCGAACAAGCTTTGAACTTTGAAAATGGAAGGTAAAACTATTTCTACATACCAAAGTTCATTCACATGGTTAGAGACGTTTTCGAGAAACCAATTACAGTATAGGTACAGTACAAGAATTGCTTGTTTAAAATAGTGGAAAAATGTAGCTTCAACTGCGAGTTATATTTTGAGATGCTTTCTCTTTCATACATGAACACTTTATTTTTTTGTCAATCCGTGGGACCTTTGTCAGCATTGGTTTGCATACCTACTGTTAGTAACCAAGCTCAGTTTATAATTACTCCTTGCCTTTCGTAATAACAATTTAATAAACTCCATTTATATTTTTGGTTTTGGACAGAATTAAACAATTAAACAGCTCGAGAATGAGTCACTTTGGTAAATCATTTGACGAAAATAACAGATCGCAGTCGCATACTGCTGCATATTTCTACTAAATGAAGATTAAAGCTGTGTCTATGATATTTGTGGAGTTTCGTCAATACCTCATGGATTCCATCACTTGTTCTTGACCAACTGAGATGGGACCATTGGTAAATTACAGCAATAAATCGGTTCATGTGGTTATCGTTGATCACGATAAAAAAAAAGTAGGTCAAAGTGCATGGGGAAATTCAACGACGCTCTCTGGTCGAATGGTTGAGAGGTGTGACCGGTAAACCAAAGGGTTAGATTCCTGGTGTGGACCACGTGTGAGGCCAATCGGGTTTTTTCTTTGCGCTTATATCTTTGGTTCATTATCAGAATAATCTCACGTACCCAACCAAAAGCATACAAGTCCATAGCAGCTCCTTTTGGCTTTGCTGTGGCTGGGTAACAAAAGTGGCATTGTGTCTGTGCCAGGCAGCAGGCCGCAAATTCTGTGTTCTGCCTCGTAGAAGTCGAGCCGTGGATAAATCAGTTTAAGTACAAAGCATAATCGCTGGATAATACAGCGGGTACGTTACGGTTTCTAATTAAACTCCACTAATGTTTTTTGTAAATAAATGTTTAGTTTACTCTGAACTTGTGTATGTAATTATATCCGAGTAGAAAACGTTTTTGCAATAACGAATTTAGCATTTTGGTACTTCAATTTCTATTCAACTTTATTACCTTAGTCCAAATCAAGTTTCATATTATTTGAATAAAAATGGATGAATTTTATAACAAATTGATATGAATATCCAGTCGTTTATTGGATAACGGAGATCCTTATCCAATTTGGCACAGTTTTCGCAAAGCTGACTTACTTATGCATTCCATTTTGCATACGCAGTAGGTATTGTTTGCGCTAAAATCCCTTTATTTATCCGCTTTATATACTACTAGAGGAAGTTCGTTCGCGGGGGAAAAAATATCATAACCCCTGTTTTTTTCTTCAGCGTAGTCGAGTATAAAGTATCCTATAACCATCTGGAGATAGCTAGCTGGATCTATATCGGAATCCCTAACGTCGTTTGTCATAATGTATCGTTTTTTCCATTAGAACAATACATTACTATTGTTTGTCCTAACGCATTTTTTATGGCACTGTATACATTTCAGGATTGTTATAAAACAAATCTAACCTAACCTAATCTATGCGATGATCTTTTAAAAAATTGTGAAGAATTTCGAGTTTCTGAAATAAAAGCGTCAAAGGACAAACGACATTACGGATTCCGAAGTAGACCCTACGCTAGCTACACGTGTACCAAAAATAGTTGAAATCCGTTTAGCCATTTTGCGTGATGAAACCAAAACGACACATACGAACATACAAACATATAAAAAATACATAAAACATATTTTTCGAATCAGTGTCCTCCAAATAGTCCGTGTTGGTTATATTTTTTAAATTATCTTAAATGTATAGTAGTACATTTCATTTTGACAACTTACAATAGTATAGATCCTTATCTATGGCTGAAACTTACATACATACGTGCATACAAAGCTTCGTTAGCGGAAATGGAAAAACTATAACACTATTTTTTGCTTTGGGATGTCCAGCTACTCTCTTGTAGGCACTACATATGGTTGAAATCCGTCCAACCGTTTTGACGTAACGAAAGCACAGAAACACATACGTACATACAAAATTAATAATGAAATATTTTCCCATTTATTATTTTGAAACAACACAACAACTTAATATTAGTACCTAGACTCGTACGCAGAATGCGGAAAACGTATGAATGTTTTTATTGGAGCACGTTTTTGTTCGGCGCGCATAGAATGTAAAGCATTTTCATCGCAGTTATTTTATTGGTTTTTGCATTTTATTCGAGTTAAGAAATGTAAATAGAATATTTGGTTAGCGTATGTATGTAAACAACATTATGTTATATCGCAAGCAAAAAAGTACATATCTATAGTATAAATATATAATATATAAATAGTCCTTATCACTAATTATTTTGAAAATATCTTCTATTGTACCAGACATTAAATTTTTACTACTTTATATAAGTATAGATTCTATATTGAAAATAACTTCTATTGTACCAGACATTAAATTTTTACTACTTTATATAAAATTAATTGTCTGGTACAATAGAAGATATTTTCAAAATAATTAGTGATACGGACTATTTCAAGGTCACGAAATCGTTTTTTATTTTTTTGTATGTATGTATGTGACGTTGTAGCTTCATCACATCAAAACGGCTAAATAGATTTCAACTATTTTTGGTACACGGCTAGCCGGGATATTCTCAGATGGTTATAGGAAACTTTTTATCCGAATAGCCTGAAAAAAAGAGGGTTAAGATTTTTTCCTACTCCGCGAAAGAAGTTGCGGGCGCCTTCTAGTATATGATATTGGTTTATAATGCTTACCTATATGCACTGAGTTATAAACTCATAGAGTTGCGTGTCCCCACCCAGCTTAAATTACAAATACCTACTATAACTCTGAAATATCTTAAATGATAGCTTATATAATGAAGTTACAAGGAAAATTATCATGATTATGTAGACTTCATTCGTTCTCTATTCATACGTAAATTGCTAATACCTATTGAAATGACTGTTACCTGCATACCTAAGTGTGAATTATTCTGTAGCGTATTTATCTCTACAGTAGGTATAAAAATAGTACATTACTGCAGAGGCTGCGAAATAGGGAATTGCCGGCCGAGTAGTTATAGATGGCCGAGTGTTAACGCCATGTAGAGTTACGAGGCCAACAATCCCTGTTCGCGCCGAGGCTTGTATTGCTTGTCTCAAACATGCAATGAAATAAAAAACAATATTTTTTTATACAGGGTGGCACTATAAGACGTACGAAAATATCTTCTTAGGAACCATGTCATCGATCTTAGTATTAAGAAAAAGTGCATTCATACATACAATATCATCACCATCACCATGATCATCACCACCATCACCACCACCACCACCACCATCACCATCACCATCGATGTACCTAATTCTTACTAGTGAATGTTTTTGAGTTTATACTTTTGTGTATCTTTAAAAAAAAGAGAGTACCTACTGTCAAGTTATTTCAAGGTCAGTTACAACTATATTATAAGGTAAAATATTAAACGGATTTAAAAAAATGGTACATAGCTAGCTGAAGCTGAAGCATAAAGAGTGTTCTGACCTTTTTCTCCTTCACGAACAAGTTGCCAGCACCTCCTAATAATAAGTACCCATATAAGGGTCTTATTAGCCATGTTGGCTGCGGAACCCAAAAAATAAACATGTTCTATCATTTTATGAAGTGAAATCAATTAATCAAATACGGATTCAATTGAAACTACGCTGAATGCAAAATTACCTGCCTATTTCAATCTGACTTTAGGTTAACCTATTCGTAGTTCAGTATTAAATCTACAAACCGTAGTATCTCTAGTTTAGTGGGTACCCGACCGTAAAGTTTTGATAACTGTCTTACAACAATTGTTATCTATACGTATAGTTTTAAGTGGTAGGCAAAAGCCGCACTTAAATAAGGTTGCCCACTGTACAATATTAAGTTTGGACCTTCGCTAAAATTTTACATAATATTATCCTACACACTGTTGTAGGAACCAAGCGTAGAACACAGTGATGAAACTTAGAATATAAGTATAATGTGTAATTGGATATATTGTTTTCTTTTTTAGTTTTCTAAAACACCTTACCTTCGCACCAAGAATAACAACGCTCACGCTGGCCAGTCGGCTACCTTCTCCTCCACATACCACAGTAGAATTCATTTACAACCCCTTCACAATAGAATTTATCAAGCTGCAATATTGTAAATGGATTACAATCATAAAATAGAGTAATCCTTATATTAGATTCGTACAACGATTCTATCTACTAACGCAGAAATTTATTGCTCCCAGATGCTAAGAACGGCTATGTATCACCATTCCCTTTAATCATTGTCATAACAGTGTTATTTCCGAGAGCTATCTAATAATAACATTGTTATTATCCGTCATCTCACGAAAATGAGGCTCTATTATTTATGTCATGGCTTGATAGTGATCACTTTTTAATAGTAAATCTCTATTCCTAGAACGTTAGTCATGAGCTAATCTGATAATTACTAAAGTCTTAGGGATGCAATAGAACGAAACATGTCGTGCAGTACTCGGCGTTTACGACGCAAGTAATTGTTATTATCTAAATACGAAACATTAAGTATGTGTCTAAAATTCCGATGCTGACTAAAAGGCGAGTTACATTTGTATCGCCCACTGAATTTCAATTTGAAAGTAATCCACATATATGGAGCCAATCCCCCAAACCGATACCCAATATGTTCTAGCGATATATCCCATTGTTGTTGACAAAAACGGCGGGCTATTCGGAAGGTTATTTTGTCGCGACCCGTATTACCATAAAAATGCTCTTAGCGCGAGTCCAGACTAAATCTGTCTATAGAGGCCGCAACCGGCCGGGCGACGAGGGTTGGCGGTATGTGTATAAGAAACAAGTCGCTAAGCTGCACTCTGGGATTTGTTTATAGACTTCTTATTTGTAGTACGGTCAGGGAATTTAAAGGTTTGTCACTTTTCGACTGTATGTAATGGTATTAAGGTTCAAAAGTGACATACCTTTAAATTCCCTGACTGTACATATAAAGTATTATAAAATTGTAAAAGTGAAATATCTGTAGATTGACGTTATTTTAAAAAGTGAAAGAGGCTATTTGAAGGTAACTGTGATTCGAAAGTTGATTTAATTTTTTATTTTTTTTATATGATACTAGCTTCTGCCTGCGACTTCGTCCGCCTTAAATTTGTTTATCGCGGATAAGGGTATTTTTCCGGGATAAAAAGTAGCTTATGTCCTTCCCCGGGACTCAAACTATCTCCATACCAAATTTCATCCAAATCAGTTCAGCGGTTTAAGCGTGAAGAGGTAACAGACAGACAGACAGAGAGACAGACACACTTTCGCATTTATAATATTAGTATGGAAATATGGATGTTTGTATACTGTGTGTTTGTGCCAACATCACACTCAAACGACTGGACAGATGTCAACTATTTTTGGAACACTGTCATCCAGATCACGCATATAATTCGAACACGTTCAATCAGATGATTCGTTATAGAATACTTTTTACCTGATACGCTTAAGCAAAAAAGACGATTATGACTTTTTCCCCTACGCGAATGAAGTTACAGACACCTCCTAGTTTGTTGTAATTTAATTTTTGATTATAATATCTTAAAACATAACTATAGTATGAGTACAGTCAGTAGGTAAGTACTACAATTTGTGGTCAAAATGATAGATGTAAAATATTTAAGAGTGTCAGTACCCTCCTCGATCCCCCGGTCCTCAATTCAGGGGATAATATTAAAAAAAATCTTCAATAGGGCCTAATCTGTAAAGGCCGTTACACATGTACCAGAAGGGCTTAATTATTTTATTTTAATAATTTACCAAATGAGATAATATACGGGATATAATCCGTTAAATTGTTTTATTTAAAAAATAAATCTATTATTTCGGTAAATAATGTGTATAAAAGATATAAATAAATGCGTGCTCTAAAATCTTGTTGTTGTTCAAAATATATTAAATTCATTCATTTAAATGTACTTACTTATACTTTTGCTTCTCGAATAGGATGATTACTAAGTTGTGGTGTGTTTCTCCTTCTAAGCCATTACGGGATAATTTATAGTTGTCACAAAAAGGATAAAATAAAATTGCCCATGGATTTATTCCGTAGAAATGGGCCGTGGAGATAGTGTCGTCTGCCCATTAATAGTGGGTTAAGGCTCACAGTCTTGCCGCTTCGTCTCTGAGAAATAATGAATCAAAACATCACACTGGTTGCCCGAGCGAGCGTAGAGAGCGAAGCGTCTCCGTTTTAGTTTAGGCAAAAATGCTTTCGGATATCTGTCTGTCCAGCGGATATCTGTCTGGCTGTTCTCCTCTACAATTTTCTCAGTCGATTCTCATAATTTTCTGAGCAGGTTCGATAATTATACGGTTGTTATTTATCGATTCAGTTTTTTTTTTTTGTATAATGGCGGAGATATAGTGGTTAAAAGACTCGCTTAGGTCTGTAGGTCAGAGATAGTTAGTAATAGCTGTTAATTCGTGGTTAAGTCATAGTAGACCATCTTAAATCTCAAGAGAAAAGCTTAAATGTCCCCAAGTCCCAACATACCTAGAAGAAAGCAAAAAATATTTGAAAGAAAGAAGAATGAAGTTTCAAACGGCGGAACAACAAATTTTCTTAATTCATAGCGCTTTATCAAGTTACTTTAAAAACAAACAGGTCGTTCAGAGCTTCAGGATAGGCAGTTTCTCTGTATCTATAGCCATGGACGTTCTAGGTAGGCAGTGCCTTTGTGCCTATATAGACACAGATACATTGCATGGGCACACAGATACACACGTTTGACACGAATAAGACAATTTTTATAGCATTTACCCGCGGCTTCGCCTACGCTACCGAGAATTAAGCTGCCTACATTTCAATCCGTGACCGATCTATCCAACAACACCATGACCAAGTTTCATCTAAATTCGTTCAATTATTGGCTTAAGAACATCGAAACATCCAAAGAGGTATCAAACTATCCAAACATGTTCACAAACTTTCGCATTCATAATATTAGTAGGGTAAGGATGTACCGAAGGGGTTGTAATATTTCCAATTCGGGGCAAAATTATCGCCCTTGTGGGTTTTCTCGCGGCGGAGCGGCGCGCGGCGGCGGATATTGGCGATTAAGCCTGCACCTGTGATTTAATGTTTACCGAAACTTTCCAGTCAGTTTCACGGTCTTCACAAGATTTATCTTTTTATGCTAGAGGGCACCTTCTAGAACTTCGCTCTCGCAGGCAAAAAGTTATAAGCGTCTTTTGCTTCAGGGTAGTTGGGAAAAAGTATCTTAACCAGTTATCCGTATGCCGAAAGTCATTAAGATTCTTTAGCTGTTTGACGTGATCAAGCCGCGAAGACACACAATATATAAAAATAAAATATTTAACACTCTATATTCTTCCTGCCTGATTAGGGTTGCGGGGGCTCGTTGGATGTGGGTCACCTCTATCCGGCCCATGTGGAAATCTATTGAGGAGGCTTGTGTCCTGCAGTGGACGTCCTACGGCTGAAATCATGATGATGATGATGAGTCTTCCTGCCAAAAACACAACTATGATTATGACGTATGTACAAAGATTCCGCATCGCCACTACGTTCGCCTAAATTTTCACCCCCTTATTGAGTTGATATTTGAAAATTTTCTTCTTTTTCTTAAGATTCTGGTCTTTAGAAAAAGTTAAGATGTTTCAAACCCTTTGTGATCGTGAGTTGCGTACATGCAATACGTTAGAATCCGTCATATGGGATATTTAACGTTTCTTCATGAGGTGGCAGCTGTTAGCGTGATTAGATAATGCCATTCTCGGTTTTAGTGCACTTCTCCAACCTCTAAGGCTTAAGTCTAAGGATGTTCCATATTACAACTATTATTAGTGGTTTAGGTGATTTAAGATGTTTTATTTGTATAGATTTTGCTAAATTAACATAAATCTTACAATAAGTAGGAATATTTGTAGCTATCTGGGGGCATAGCAATGCCCTTGCCAGAGCGAGAAATAAAACTTAAGGCACTAAGTGCCTTTCTTTTCCCTAGCGTTCGGCCGTATTTTTCATTTGTAACCTTAGCTTATTGGGGAGTAACAATCTCCTTGCAAAAGCCTTCTGTTTCGTAGCTGCTACCGAGCCGTACAAACATAATAACAAATGAAACAAACAGGAATAGGTAATCAATAATGTAGGTAATAAAATAACATCTTCACTCAGTTATAAGAGTAATTTCGATCGTCTTGCTCCCTGCTGATTTATTAACCCCCGAGGGAAAAGAGGGGCGTTGTAATTTTGAAGCTTATGGTGCGACGCTGCCCGCCTCGCAACTTCTTCATGACTAAGGTGACATGATGACTGAAGTATGTCAAGCAGTACTCGGCTTTTACGAGGTGAGTAACCGCTAATGTAATCTAAATATCGACGGTAAACAGCAGATACGTAGTAACCACCAATGGTTTCAGTTGGCGCTCACTCGATATGTTTCAGTCACAAGGACCTTGAGACTGAAACATAACGAGTACCCGCCAACTTTCTACTTATGTGTGTGTTTTTGCGGCATCGTAGCTCTTAAATGCGTAGACCGATTTGAATTAATTCTATTGATGGGGCGCTATGGCCAAGCGATAAAGCATTACACTTGTACTCATACTCATTTACGCCGGAAAGTGCCGGGTATTTTATCATATGTCTATGGTGCGATTAACGCGAACAGCATAGTCCCGCTGATTTCTTAACGCTTTTTTTAGAGCCTGATTTTGATTAGGGTAAGCTAAGTTTGGCTAGGCCTTCTTGCGGGTAATCAGATTTAATGGGAAGAACGCAAATCTACAAACGGAAATGTCAACAGCGGCCACTTGAAGTAGGAGGACGCGGTGCGCAAGGCACGACAACTGCGGAGGGGGATTAAACCGATTCAACCCTACTTACGGCGTGGGAGAGAGACTGTTTACGGGGTCTTTAACTGTATTTTAATGAGAGATATTTTACATCGCTATGTCGTGTGTTTTATAAAGTTGATATTAGTATAGAGCTAGGTCAAATGGTGGCGCTGGAATTTGACAAACTCTATTTAGTTCTTTTCATTTTTGAAATTGAAAACATTGTATGCCTATCTAACGGCGTATGTGATGTACAAATTGCTATTGCTTTTACATGTCACTGAATGAAAGAACGTCACGCGCAACGCGCGACGCACGTTTGGAAATGAAGTGGCTTTACTTTTTTGACTTTCTATAAAATACTATGATGTATAATTATGTAACTCAAGATGATTTTGAGGATTTATTATTATTAACACGGGAGTCCACCCGTGACCATGGAAAGCTGAAAAGCTTCCGAAACGTCGGTAACTAAAATGAGATAATATACGCGATATAATCCGTTAAATTGTTTTATTTCAAAATTTCAATGAGTAATAATCGCGGAAACAGAAGAAATTATTATGAGTTACTACATTTATCACTAAATGTAATATATGCTATATAATAATTTCCTATTTATTCACCGACTGCCAAAACTGGAGGTGGTTCTCAAGAATTCCGTTACTTACAAACCGATTTAAAAAACTTTTGTTTTTTTTTTTTAAAGAGGTGCGTACACGTTGGTGATCATCTGATGATGGGATCCATGAATAATTGAAGAAACTCCTCAAATATTGTAGGCATATATAGCAATTTTGGTATTTTAAACAGATTAAGCATTTGCATCAGGAAAGTGTAAATTGGTGACATGGAACTGATGAAGAAGACCACAGAAGTTCACTGGAACTCCTCGACGATAAGTGAGTTACGGGTGGCGACAAGATATATTTATCTCGATTAGAATACCTAAGTTACTTCATAGTCGCAAATTGAAATGATCCTTAAGAGAATGGTACCAACGAATTGATTTAATGATGGATCCCGACGGTAGGCACTGGATCTCCATAATAAAATAATGTACTCTAGCCGTGCCTGGGCTTGTCTGAATTGTCACGAGATATACTTTTATTTAAGTCACGATTAACTAAAAAAGTATAAAATAAAAATAAAACTGACTTTTTATTCTTTCAAAATATTAGCTTTTCTCTTGAGATTTAAGATGGTCTACTATAACTTAACCACGAATTAACAGCTATTACTAACTATTAACTCTGTGACCTACAGACCTAGTGAGTCTTTCAACTTCTATCCTGTATATCTCAGCCATTATGAAAAAACCCCAAAAACTGAATCGAGAAATAAAAAAGCGGCCAAGTGGAGTTGGACTCATATTTTTTGAACATACCGTTTAGAAAATAGGGGGGAGGACACAATTTTTGCTACTTTCGGAGCGAATATTTCGGAAAATATTCACTAAATATTTTTTTTTTCTTAGAAACCTTATAGTGTTTTTAGAAGAACTGTCGAAATATGTGCCACACATAGATATTTGCTGATTTTTTTTTTACTTTGGTTACATGTATGGAGTGCCCCCCCTAGAAATATATACATTTTTTATTTAACTATCAAACTAAGTAGCGGTTTACACAAGACACCTATGCTTCAAATTTCATCAATATACATCTTATAGTTTGTGAGTAAAATGCCTGTGACATACGGACGGACAGACAGACAGACAGACAGACATGCTGAATCTATAAGGGTTCCGTTTTTGCCGTTTTGGCTACGGAACCTTAAAAACCGGCCAAGTTCGACTCGAAGTCGCGCAACGAGGGTTCCGTACAAAATATATGCTATAAAGCTTCCTTCATAGCAAATTTCAAGTTTCTAGAACCACTGGAATCAATTTCAAAAAGTGTAGAAGTATACGTTTTTTGCGGCATAAACGGCCGTTTCTTTTTTACGCAAATTTAGAAGTTTTTTTCACAGCTTCAAGCTTTCTTCAGCGTCCCCGAGATAAAAGGTCTTGACAGACAGACAGACAGACAGACAGACAGACGGACAACAAAGTGATCCTAAAAGGTTTCGGTTTTTTCCTTTTGAGGTACGGAACCATAAAATACACATAAACAATAAAAAGTAATGACTTAAGTAGCATAGTATTTTTCAATAAAGGAACAACGTGAAATGTTTGATTCAAATTTCCAGAAAATCATTTAGTCACGGCTAGCAAGGATTTTTTAGAAAACCTTTGAATGAAGTATTATTACTTTTAAAAATATAATAATATCTCCATTCAGCAAAATATCCTAACTACAATATTAAAGTTACTTTCCTTTCATGTCAGATAGCTATGGGGCATGCTGTATTATATATCTATTAAATATGACGTAGTCAGGTCCGCCTTATTAAGCTCATCATGAGGCAACTTCAATTTATGTGACATTGTCCCTTAATATCTGTTTATTTCTTACATATACAGCCCGGAGCCGTTACACAGTTACAGGCTATGATTCGAATCTCACTCGAAGCATAAACCTGTTAAGCTTTTCGCTTTAATATTGATATCTAAATATCACTAACAGACGTTTTTAGGGTTCCGTAGTCAACTAGGAACCCTTATACTTTCGCCATGTCCGTCTGTCCGTCTGTCTGTCCATCCGCGGCTTAGCTCCGTGACCATTAGAAGTTCCATGATTACTAGTAAGCTAAAATTTGGTACGACTATGTGTATGTATCACGCCGACAAAACGGTAAAATAAAAACTAATAAAAAAAACCGGGTAACTCTCGGACATCTAAAGTGGGGTGATTTTTTTTTCGTTCTAATAAATGCATAGTGTGTGGGGTATCGTTGAATAGGACTTTTAAAAATAATAGGGGTCTCCAAACATTATTTTTTGATTAAGTCAGTGGTTTTGTAAAAATTTGCTCCGGAAATCCAAAAAATAGCTTCCCCCCCTCGAACTTTTAATCACGGTTCAAAAAATTATGGAAAAATTGTTGAAAATGAGGCCTTATAAGTACTTTCAATGAAAACTACATTGAATAAAATCGGTCGAGCCGTTTTTGAGTTATTGCCAAAAAACTGCGCTTCTCGGCTAAAGGACGTAAGTGCCGAAGAGATACCTTCCTTTGCTAGTAGGTACACTTTTTCATATCGTATTTTGTTCATCTGTAGTGCATTTTTCTTGTATGAACGGCTGCGGAACCCTACACTGAGCATGGTCCGACATGCTCTTGGCTGGTTTTTGATTAACTTTTTTTATATATGTAGAATCAGATCAGTGTATTGTGTACATAGGCAGTTAAACAGTAAGTAGGTATATAAAGACAAATAACGTTGAAATGTATTGTCAGAGACATTGATTTCTTTGTGGTTCATCGAACATGTATAGCTTTTGTTTTGAACTCCGACTTTAATAGCGAATGATTCAGTCGCTCCAAAATTGTTTTATTGTTCGTCAATATAACGAGGATAATAGTTACACGATGAGTACACACTAGGCATCTCAAAATGAATTCGTCAAACTGTACCTCTCTCATTGTAGGTAGGGGTACTTATATTCATCTCATCAGTCAATCACATTCTTATTCTTCTGCCTGTATGCGCCCACTGTTGAGGTATTGGTTTAATTATTAACACGCTTCTCTTTTCAGTATTGAGCTTTATGTAGCCAAAAACATTTTAAATTCATTCATATTCTAAGGCGTTGTTATATTAGGCGTTGTTGTGTGTTATTTATTATATTGTGGATTGGTGGGCGTTTAAAGCTAAGCGTCCACAAGCGTCGGCATCGCACGTATCGGATTTTGGTATGCCTTGTATAGAAACTCATACAACAGCGACGACGTGTGGACGCTTTAAACGCCCACCAATCCACAATATATTATAACAACGCCTTAGAATATGAATGAATTTAAAAAGTTTTTGGCTGCATAAAGCTACGAACGAGACGTGCGATGCGTCCGATGCGTGCGATGCGTCCGATGCGTGCGATGCCAGCCTGTGTACGCTTAGCTTAAGGCGTCCGTCAAAGGTGCATCCACACTTGTATCATTTGCTCGTATCCGATCACCGTGGCGTGGCATGACTGCGTATCGCGCTGCTTGGACGCTCACTGTCGGCGCGGCGTTCACGCCGGGCTTGTCCGATCTAAGTGTGTGATACGCGTAGCAACATGGATTTCGAGCGATTGTATCGACGCAACGTCTAAACGCGTGATCGTGACACGCGATCATGTCACGGGGCGAAGATCTGATCGGGCAAATGATACAAATGTGGACGCACCTTAAGGGGGAGTCCGGAGTGGCCCGTGCGGTGGGTGATCTTCCAGACGCATCCTGCTCTACGAGTATACGGGCATCGGCACCCGGAGAAAGCGCCCCCCGCCAGGCTCCCTCTCCACGCATCGGACGCCCTTAATGACATATAAATAAATATGTTTATTTTTCCTCAGGTGTACATAGTGCTGACGTTTCTGTCCGGAGTGCTGTATTTCCTGTCAACAGCCATCAATCCATTCCTATACAACATTATGTCGAATAAATTCCGAAATGCCTTCAAGGTAAGTGTGCATTTACATAATCATGTTAATTTTGTACATACATATTCAAAACTATATGCTAGGTATTATAAAGTTGTAAAAATTAAATTTCTGTTCATTGAAGATATTAAAAAAATATATCCCCATATTTGGGGGCCACTAAATTAAAAAAAATATTTATTTCGGGTTTTTTGTATGTTTGTATGTTCGTATGTGTCGTTGTGGCTTCATCACGCCAAAATGGTTAAACAGATTTCAACTATTTTTGGTACCCGGGTAGCTGGGCATCTACAGATGGTTATAAGATACTTTTTATCAGACTACGATGAAGTTAAAAAGAGGGTTATGACTATTTCCTTTTCCGCGAACGAAGTTGCGGGCACCTTCTGGTACTTAAAATAATTATGAAAAAAAGTAATTAAAAAAACAAAAACCAGACTGCGTAAAAAAGTAAAAAAAAAAAACAACCGGGACCCATTGTTGGGAAGATTTGCGACGATCTAGATTTCTTATGGGTCCCGACTGTTTAAAATCGCTATAAAATATATTATTTGTTATATTGTGAGTATCGATCATGAATCATGAAACATTTCCATTATAACTTAACAAATTTCTGGGGTACTGGACTTGTTTTTTTCTTTTTAGTTTTTTACATAGTCGGGTTTTTTGTTTTTTTAATTACTTTTTTATTTTATACTTTTTAGTTAAAATTATAAAAGTCAGTCAATTTCGCAATCTTTATCGTGGAGGTTATTGAGAAGCTTGCACAGATTTATTACAATACAATGAAATGAAAATTTAGTGAGAACGGCTTGCTAGCGGCTTGTAAGTCCAAATTAAAAATTATAAAAGAAACCTAATAATGATTTTTAAATCCCTATTCATTGATACCTTACTCGATAGTACGTCGATTTTCATTATTTTCTTTTTCACAATTTGGCGTCTCATTATCGCCATTTTGAGTTTTCATCATTTTTATGTCTTCAGTGACATTCGGACAGTTAAGACAAATCGATTGACGTAAGAATCATCAAAATCGGTCCACGCGTTTGGTCTCTAGAGTGCCAGATAGGAACAAACATACATACATAGGTACATACATACATACATAGACTGATAAACACATTACCACTCCTTTGCGTCGCGCAGTCGGCTAAAAAACATTGTTTCATTTATTTCTGTAAGAACTGTGTTTAAGACATGTAGGTACTCGTATATTTGAAATTGTTTAGCAATTGGAGCCAAATCTCTATGGCTTGATTATTAAAGTCTCAATTTAATTGCGAGAGCCGCTTATAAAAAGAACCTGAGTACTCGTTTGAGAGTGAACCGGTATGCATAAAAACTTGATCTAGTAGCGGATCTTGATATTGAATTAATAATGTATAACATTTTAATGAATGTTTTAAAAACCGTAGAAATGTTCTTAAATTATTGAAATAAAACAATTTAACGGATTATATCGCGTATATTATCTCATTTTAGTTCCCGACGTTTCGGATTATTTTATTTCAATGAGTAATAATCGCGGAAAATATTATGTTCATAATTTATCTAATTTACATACAAATCTTGCAATATCATTATGCAAACCTAGGGTACGCGTGAAAACAAGTTTGACAGTTAAATTTAATTGTTTACTTAGAGGTACCAATAAAAGACATGGTTCAAGTAAAATATATATTTACCACAATATAAATTACCTCAATAATCTTTAGCTATACTAAAAACAAAACAGTTGTTTAAAATAAACCTATTGAGATAAGTATTGAGAGAAATCTTTAAAATTTAGTCATTACCACCAAAGTTGTTAAATTTAGTAATAAGCTTCTTAGCAATTATTTATATCTATATGATTTGTGACAGTGTAGATTATAAAAAAAACGTTTTTCAGCAAAATATTTTCGTTCTGTTCTTCTCCGAAAATTGCCTAGTTTTATATCTTAGTAAAGTGGGGCTAAAATTATCGTTTTAGCCCATAGGGTTTAAATTGAAACCACTTAATCATGTTTGAAAAGCAGAACTTTATGTTTTACACACATATGAAAAAATTGTCAATAAAATAATAACCGGCCAAGTGAGAGTCGGACGCACGCACTGAGGGTTCTGTACAAACTTTCACTTACCCTAACTTTATTATAATACCCGGTTCCGGTTGAGTTAAGTTTGCACCTGATATCTATAGCATTGGATACAAATGAGGTGCAAATTTAACGCAACCGGGTTGAAAAATAGGATATTTTGAAAATTAAAAAAAAATTGCAGTTAGAGACATGGTTATAATTTTCGTGTAATATTGATGGTTATTTATACAAATTTTGAAAATGACAAAATTTTCGTCTGGTAAACTTCGGACATAAAGGCAAATTGGTGTTTGTTTTTATATTTTCCTTAATAAAACAAAATGTAATCATAATAAAACAAAAATGTGCAGACCAAGCCCTTTCATATGATATACTACTTGACCTAGTCGTTGAATTTTTGCCTCCCCTCATATTCGTCGTTTTTTAAGAAAATAAAAATAATAAGTTTTTTTGACTATTTCCCTTGAAATACATGTGGGCTGACCATGTTTAGAAATATTCCAAATTACAAAACGATATCATAAGTAGTTCTTGAGATATGGCGCTTTAATAGTCGGACAGACAGACATAGAGACAGACAGACGGAGTCGCACCATAAGGGTTCTTTTTTTACCATTTTTGGTACGGAACTTTAAAAAAAGTAGTCGCTAAAAAAAGTGAAATAGTAAACATACTTTCTCCATGTTTGTTTCACACTTTATTGGATTTGTTTCCACTAACAAAACCAAAGGGCATATTGCGAATAGCTCCGGAAACCGTTACATTTGTGATAAAAATATTTTTTTCTTTGAGAACATTTCCTCTTTCGGCTTAACTGTCCTTACGGCCGTTAGACACATCCGTCTATAAATTTTCATCGCTACGGTTGTAAATAGTTACATATGGACTAAGAAAATAACTTTTTCTTAGGGGCCGCGGATGTGCCTGTTCTATATCAGACGCCGGAATAGGCTAGTTTCTTTTTGACAGATCAAATCCTGCTGTATATCAAATTTATACCAGTAACACTTCCAATGGGCAAAAGCAACATTAACTTGATTGTATCGTGTATATTTTTGAAAAAAATATGATAAAAATAAACGTTTAACACCTTTATTCCAATAGTTGACAGCCCATTGCTTAGTGCTAACGAATTTTTTTTTTATAGAGAATCACAATGGTGTAACATTCATTACATCGATTCTTAATTACTATGAACTTAATTAAGGCAATTTTTTTGCTAACTAATGGGATAGTGTCGATCATTGGGACCTTATATTAACTTTAGGAAATTCTGGTACCAGTTTTCAGTTCGTTCGTTCGTTCAACTTCGATATACATATAGCTAAAAAACTTACATTAGTTGTCTCATCCTGCACGTGCATGGTCAGAATTGATATTGAACTAAAATCGTAAATTTACAATATTTTATATATTCTTTTATGACACTGACGCCAAAATAAGATGAATTGTATATATACTGTACTAGCTTCTGCCCGCGACTTCGTCCGCCTTAAATTCGTTTATCGCGAATAAGGATATTTTTCCGGGATAAAAAGTAGTCTATGTCCTTCCCCGGGACTTAAACTATCTCCATACCAAATTTCATCCAAATCGGTTCATCGGTTTAAGCGTGAAGAGGTAACAGACAGACAGACAGACAGACAGACACACTTTCGCATTTATAATATTAGTATGGATAGATTGATTGGTTACTTTTAAGTAAATTGAAGAAACTGAATTATACAGTTATTTCTTTTACATTTTAGTTTTTTCTTCAGAGTTGTTTTTTTTTTTGTTAAAAAGTTATTGAAGTTTATGCATAGTCTTAGGTCTCCTTACCAGTTTTCATCGAATTCAGTGGTGGGAGCATAAATCTGCTATCCACGGGAATATTATCATCCTCCGCATCTTAGTAGATAAATGCATAGTTATAGATACACATTAGATAAACAAAGTCGCTCAAAAGTGCTAGTTAAATTTCGGATTCTGGACCTAACAATAAAGGTATGGACTCTAAGATAAATACAGAAATCCTAATAAATCACGCTACCCAAACAGTTAAAAGGTTGGCTCCATTCTACTTTTACGCTTCAATTACTAATCGATTACAAATCAGTCATTCACCCTGATTGCTTTGTTAAGTGTGCTCTTTGCCCCCGTTTACATATACTTCAACAGACGCGTTTTTTGTACCTTGAACCTGAATTTACATAGTTACGGTTTTACTTTTGTTTTTGTTTTACAGGAACAGCTGTATAATGTATAATGTAAGAAATGTTAAAGCTTGAAAAGTTTCATTCTTTATTTTGCATTCATTGAATTTGTTTTCGAATAAAAGTAGACTTCGAAATCAGAATATACTTGTCTGTATTTTTTTCAAATGTTCTTTGGTAACCGAAGTTAGAATATACATATAACTTATCTGAGGATACAAAATTCTATTTGAAGTCCAATAAAAAATGAAATTTTGATGGTAAATGACACATAACCTAAATAAAAAAATTGAGTTAGATACTTTGCGTGTATCTTGTTTTATGAGCCTTTAAAGTTGGGTGGGAAAGTCCATTTTAAAAAGGTATGAACATATTAATAACTAATAATACTATTGAATAACCCATGAAACATATAGTAACTTTTGTTATATGAAACCGTTTCGATAAACGCAAGTTTAACATAGCTGCAGAGCAAAGTTCTTAATTTCCCCATACAAGGTAGGAATGAGTGACGTCACACGTTTCTAGGCTTTACTATGGAGCATTTTTTAGAAAGGTCCAAAAATGTGATTTAAACATTGTTATATCTACTAGATTGTTAACAGTGAAACCAATTTATTGCCATATTTTGAGTTCTAACTTGGCAGTTTTCTTAAATATGCATCAGCTAGATATTGTATCACACTGAAAAAAACTGCCAAGTTAAGGCTCAAAATGCATTAAGCAGCAATAAATTGGTTTTACTACTACCTTCTTTTTGCTAGGTCTATACCAAGATACTTAAAATATTTTTCTACGAACCTGGCCCAATCTCTTAATTTCCTGACCAATATTTATATCTCCTTTTATGTATGACACAGAATTATACAGCCGGTTATAAACAGTACGGCCAATTAAATTATGCCCAAATAATGAATAATCATTGGTTCATCATGACGGAGCACAAGTTACGATCGAGGTTAAATATGATGAGCACAGTGTGATAAACCAGTTTGGCACTCTTAATTGACTGCGGTCAGTTATAAACTTAAATACGTGTTACACACGAGTATAATACGTTATAATTCTTTTGACAAAGGTTTCAACGTCCAAATGAGCAGACACCAACAAACTAGGTAAAGGTAGTAGGAGATGAAAAGTAAATGAATGTATTGTAAAAGTTATACATGTAAGTTTGTCTATTACAGCGAATAAGGACCAACAATGTTAGATTATTTACTGTATATTTAAAATGGAACTAGCCCAATGGCCCTCCACCGGAAAGTATACCAAAAGCATCTAAAATTCAAATAAACTTGATGGCTCATAAAATTTTAGGGGAGACTTTATTTTATAGCTTTCATTAAAAAATGAAGCCGTATCAATCGAACCGATTCTGTATTTTCGATTGGGGAGCATAGGATTAATGTCATAGATAGGTACTCTGTAAGCAATTTCATTTTTGTTCTTTAGCGTTTAATTTTACCATGGTCTGTGTAAAATGATTCATTTACCTACCATTAATAACTAACTGAGTATTTTATATGAAATACAAATTTTGTAACACAATATGTTTTTAATGTGGAATATTTAGCACCACATTATTATCTATTGTGATATACTTAAATGGCTTATTTTTCTATAGCTTCAATACAAAATAAGACCTTTTAATAATTCACTCCTCAAATACAAAGATCAAAGCGCAAAGAAAAAACGGGATGTGAACATGTGTAACACATATTCACATAGAGAGCGCTAGGGTAAGTAAGGCCTTTCAAAAATTAAAGTACGTATGGAGGGCAAAGCGGGTAGATAAATTCGAGGAGTACTGCACAGTGCTGCAGGTGGAGAGGTTGACACGTTGGCCGCGTAATCCAAAGTTACTACGTTCGATTCCTGGTGTGAAATGGGAAATTGCTGGACGACAATAACGTTGCATACGATTTTCGTATTATTGTCTGATTGTAAACTTTTAAAAAGTTTGAAACAGCTGGATATAAAATGAGGGCACAAGTCGTATACAGCCAAATAAAAACAAAATCTAAAACCTCTGCGTTTTCGAAAAGGTGCGTCCACACTTGTATCATTTGCTCGTATCCGATCACCGTGCCGTGGCATGACTGCGTATCGCGCTGCTTGGACGCTTACTGTCGGCGCGCCGATCATGCCGCACTCTTGCTGATATAACTGTGTGATATGCGCAACGTCCAAACGCGTGATCGTGACACGCGATCATGCCACGCGACGATGATCTGATACGGGCAAATGACGTGGACGCACCTTTACGTAAATAATGGACGCCCTCTTATCGGGAATAGAATGTGTTCGTTAGTCCATGACAGAGCTGTGTGCCTATTTTCACCCAAATTTAGTAGACAATCGACGCGGTAATGAGTTACCCACAAGTATCCAAACATCGAAATATCCAGTCATCTTCACAAAATTTCACATTTATACGTGAATCAAAACGTTATTAGACATCGATAGTCGTAAGGCTCCTTTGGCGGTGGTTTATTTTGTATTTAAAAATGTAATTTTTACGTAATATTTGACATCAAATTTTATTCAATTTGTGATTACCATTACATCGCAATTAATAATTTCGTGCAACATGTTAGTCAAAACGTGCAATTATGGGAAAAAATAGTTACGCGCCGTGATCTGTGTCTGAAAAAAAAAATCTACCATGGTAATTATTCTGGATTATCAGCAGACTGTAGGTACTGATGCTTTATCGTATTCAAAGGTTGCTTACTGGGTTGCTGAATTTAGAAGAGGCAGACCAAGCTGTGACGACGACCCGCGCTCAGGCCGGCCTTCCATCTCAGTGTACGTACAAAATATAAAAAAAAGCGGCCAAGTGCGAGTCGGACTCGCCCATGAAGGGTTCCGCAGCCGTTTATACAAAAAAAATGCACTACAGATGAAAAAAATACAATATGAAATAAAACATTAACATTAAAAGGCTAAGTTTCTTTGTTAGCCGGACCGGGGAAGCACGCTCTACTTTACTCTACTCTACTAATAAGATACTTGTAATAACGTTAATTGAAAAAAAATAAATTAAAGTGCAATGTGATGTGATTACTATAAATAAATAAATATCAGGGACAATCTTACACAAATCGACCTAGCCCCACACTAAGCAAAGCTTGTACTAGGGGTACCAGGCGACGATATACATAATATATAAAATATAATATTTAAATACATAGAGAACATCCAAGACCCAGGAACAAACATTCGTGCTCATCACACAAACACTCGCCCTGGCCGGGATTCAAACCCGGGACCGCTTGCTTCGTAGGCCGTTGTACAACCCACTGAGCCAAACGTGTCGTCACTGATTAGCTTTCTTTATGTATTTTTAATATAACGGGTACTAAGGAAGTTATACGAGTAGTATTTTATTATTGTTTATATATAATATACCTCTTAAAGTATTAATCAAGTTGATAAAATATTACAAAGTAGGGAAGAAAAGTGGCGTCAAAGTTAGAAGAACGATCATGAACCATGATCCAAAACACCATATTAGTGGTAAATTCTTAGATTTGGCAATTAAAACTATAAAAAGTTCCTTTAATTAGTGTTATATTTTATAAAGTAGATAAAATTTTGTTATATTTACTATGAGACAAGGTTACCATGTGTTCATGTGTAAATGGATTAATAATGTTATCAAGTTAAGGTTAAATATTATTAAAGCAGATGCTTAAATTTTCATATTACTGTGAAATAAGTGGTTAGGGTTACTGATTTTTGACTTAATAAGGGTTACTTTTAGCGCTAAACCATTGTTTCATTAGTTAATTTGCAAAAACAGTTCAGCATGTCTACTTTACCGCCAATAAAATGGACAAAAAGCATAATTTTGGATAGACGCAGTAGTAAAACTTCAATCTGGCCGGATCCGGCCGGATTGAGAATTGGACCGGATTGCTATCCCTACACGTGATGCGCGTACAAATAAACAGACAAACAGATAAACAGACAAAAAACCTAAAAACTGTTGGAACGTGTTCTGTTATCGATTCTAAGTATCCCCGGCCAACTTTTTTTCGAATATCTTCCATGTACCTTACCTACACACTTTCGAGCCTCGTCAGCTTTTTTATATGTATAGATAGATAGATAGAATATAGAAGATAGATAGATTAAGGTGTAAAATGAAATGTCTATGTACATTAAACATATATAGATAATCTACTACCATAATATAGAAAATCTAAAAATAAGAGATATGGAGTATTTGAAGGTCACTAATTCAATTTTAGTTTTTGTATGTTTGTATGTATGTGTCGATGTAGCTTCATCGCGCCAAAACCGCCAAATATATTTCAACTATTTTTGGTACACGGGTAGCTGGGCATCCCCAAATAATTATAGGACAGTTTTTATTCGATTATGCTGAAGAAAAAAAGAGGGTTATGTTTTTTTTCATCCGCTGACGAAGTTGCCTTCTAAAAGGCTACAAATTTCATCTCTGTGCGGATGAAGTCGCGGCCAACAGCTAGTGGAATTATATACTGCCTGTTCACCTTTATTTTTGCCAATATCCGCGCATTAACTGCCGCTGCCTGTTTAATTTTCGGCGTGAGTATGGCTCTGTCACAAACCAAAAAGATCTCACGTCGCGTCCCCTGGCTTAGGTCTCCTTATACGCTTCGAATGTGGTCTTCAACGGAGGGAACGATCCGGCATAACGTCTCTGGTAATCGAACCAGGCCGTTGGTTTCCTCCAGAAGTCCTTCTCCAAATTCTTACACATGTGAGCCTCCTCCTTATTGATACCACCGAGCCACTTATCTCGTATTTTGTTCTATTATTAAATCAGTTACGCAATTAAATGTGTTAATATCCGTACCCCTTCTTCTAAACTTGGAGAGAAATTTGGCAAAAAGGTATTAATTTTAGCGCCACCTGTTAGTTTCGCAAGGTACTCGATACTCGTAGGATCGTAACATATGTTTGAGAAAAGTTTGCACCTCCTTCCTAAGTAGCGCCATACGATTCAGGTGCAAACTTAATTCAATCAAGTGTAGTGGCTACCCCCCCCCTTTTAGGGGTTGAATTTTTATAGCTTATATTATAACCTGGCCGGGGATTTTCTCGATAGATAAGTAAAGTTTGCATCAAAATCTGCTCAGCCGTTTTCACGTGATGCGCGTACAAATAAAAACAGATTAACAGATAAACAGACAAACAGACAAAAATTCTAAAAACTGTTGGAACGTGTTCTGTTATCGATTTTAAGTATCCCCGGCCAATTTTTTTTCGAATATCTTCCATGTACAGACTTTTGACCCTCTTCATCTGTATTATATGTATAGATGGAATTTAAAAATAAATAAAAACGGTACCTATTTAAAAGGTATAAAACAACAAGGAAATTGTGTACAAAAATAGAAATAGAAATATTTATTTTCTTTTGTTTTTCTAACCATTTCTAAAAACTTTTTAATTTACCCTCGTAATAATAATAGGGTAAAAAAGTAAACAATTGCATTAGGCAGGTACTGTATTAATTATCAAGGTAACAAAATTTCTGATGGATTGCGCTGTGTGTATGTAGTCTGTGGTGTGAATATATTGTTATGTTTATGCATGAGAAGTAACTTGAGGTCTTTACTTAAATTCGATTGACGCACGTACAAGAGTCTACATACGGTTTCGTTAGAAGTGATTTTGCATAGTCAGGTTGTTAAAAGTCACGAATGTATCACGTGTCTTCCAATTCGAAATCACTCACGGGATTGAACATTCGTTAGTATATAGCGACTGGTCACTAAGAGCTACCAGGCAGGTAAAAATTTTGGCCAATCTGATCAGAGCGGCCATAATTTCTGACCGCGTTGTCAAGCGGCCTCTTGACAAAGTCTAAGGTCCCTTATGAGGGGCCCATTGATTGGTTGGATGGTTTCATTACTTTCAAGGGCTAGAAGGGAAATGAAATCGGTAAAGTGTCGGTGTAAAAGTTTATTTGAACGAGTCAGTATGAGACTTAATCGGTAATTAACAATATCTTTTGTGATAGACACAAATCAAGGCGCAAAGAAAAATACATTTGCCCTGCAAGACCGTGGAACAGCAGGCACACCAGGAATTAAGGCTGACGGACTACTCCAAAACCCGAAAAACGAAGTTCGTGACGTGCTGTCCCTCTCGCTCTCATGTTATGCTGAATTTGAGTGAGCGGGATGGCGCCATACGAACTTCGTTTTTCGGATATCGGAGTAGCCCCTCTGGTACCTTTCGATTACGCTTCGAACGTGTTAACCTATTCACTAGCGAGCACTGTATATCACAATAGATAATAATGTGGTGTTAATTTACCCACGTAAAAAACTCAGAAACAAAACATTTTGTGTTTCATATAAAAATGTAAGATATTGTTATATGGTCTATATAAGAAGTTCTTCTATTGTTATTCTAGTGCTAATCGTTACATTTTATTTTATTGTAAAGTTTACATATTTTTGTTGGTAGTTATTATAAAAAATCATTTATTTACTAACATGCTATTCTTAAAGTATAATATACTAATATGAAGTAAGAAAACAGTTGAAAGTTTCAATCTAGAAAACGTGTTTCTATTTTTGTATTTAATTTTTTTTAGAATAAGATTTAAATGCTATACGAGTACGTTTAAAATGTTCACAGAATGCGTATCCCTGTAGCGCGATAAAGTTCATGTTGGTAAGGTTAAATTTCCTTTCTTATCGATCAACTTTTCTGATGAATTCCTGGCTTAAGACCGCAATGAAGTGTATACAATTTAACTTTGTTCCGCCTCGGGCACAGCCATGAACCCACTAACGAGTAAAAAGTTCCGTAGAAAGTTTTTCCGTAAAGCGGTTTGCTCGTTAGTTCCTGCTTTATACAGGAACACCGAAGTTCCACAAATCGTAGTTACAAAGACGGGAAGACTTGGAGCACAGGTTAGCGACTAGGCACTACGGTGAAACGAGCTGTATAGTACAGTCGGTGCCCTGACTTAATAGTAGGGGAGCCCACAGTGCTAAATCGGCATTTACTCGAGCGTCATTGAGACCTATTGGGTTGCGAATCTTAGATGATAAATGGAATAAAGTCATATAATATATACCTTTTCATGGGTGGGGGAAGCGGCTATAGATTTTCAAAAATGTTAAAAAAAACTGTTGCTTGGACATACTCGAGCGCGTCAGATATTGATAGCATCCATGCCAACGTATTTTTAAAAATGTACGTATGTTAATCTGATTGTTTCCATGATGGGGATGGTCGTACGTGAGGGTTAAAAATGGAAAACAAAATAATCGAACGCGACAGATTTTTTAAGGGGATGTTAAGTAAACCTAAAAACAAGCTGACGATTTCTATGTGACGCAAACTCGCAGCCATTATTAGAATGTGCAAAAAATAATCGGCATTTTGAAATACTCAAGCACGTCAGATGAAATAATGATGAAATAATGATCTTTATTCTGTAAGTAGGCCACAAGGGCACTTTTACAAGTCTGACTCTCGTTTCCCAAGAGGAGACCACTGAAGAGAAGAAAGCCGAAACAAACTCAACAGTCAGTAATTTTTTCGAAATAACTCTTATATCTTTTACAATATTCGTGCTTAGCCTATCCTAAATATATCTTTTGAGTATAAACTCAATGCGTAGTTCTTCAAGGAAACATATCAAAACTTATAAAAGTAAAAAAAAATCTAGGATATAAAAAAGCAAAATAGTGATTTTTATTTAAAACAACTTACATACGTTTGATATGCCACCTTATAAGAACCGTGTCCCGGTAAGAGATTTATGTCCTAGAGGTGCCGTTTCATAATCTGACGATTATCTGGCGGGATTCGCCTAATCTGACAGTTTTTTTTTTTTTTTTTCTTTAATCATTGAACTTAATTAACTGAAAAGCTCAAGAAATTGCATGCAAATAAAAAAGTGTAGGTGTTTCTCAGTAGAATGTTTCTGCAGTAAATGTTTTTGCGTATTTTTTTTAATAGTCATCTTCATCTGTAGAATAATCTTCCTCCTCTGGCTCGACTTCATCCTCAGATTGTAGCCCTCCTCCATCTTTACGTCACCCTTAAATTGTCAGATTAGATTAATACACACGTTTTTGCATGTAACCAACTCACCCTACCTTAACCTGACGCGCTCAAGAATTTCAGATGAACAATTTTTTTTTACTAATCTGATCCTTTATCCTTGACGGGCGGCCATATATATGAGGCTCATATTTGGTTGAAGCACTTAACCGGGTACAAGGTATCCCCCTATATATTATTCTGCCACGCTTTAGTAAGCCCCGAAATCCCCTTTTGGACTCCCCCTACTATAAGTATCCAGCCGGGTCTATATTTAAGTCTATATATGCTTGGAGTATGTGAGGGTACCGACTGTAGGTCTAGAATAGGCTGACATGTCGTACCTGTTCGTATGTTTGTGCATAATTCTAGATTTAGTACTAAGTACCTATATTAGGTAAAACTCTCTTAATTTTTTAAAATGTGCGTATTAGTTATGTTTTCAACATCATCAATAATAATGTGACAAACGAAATCAAGTACAGATTACCTACTGGAAGTCCTTTCTTTATAGTGGAGCTGCGGAACCTTACACTGAGCAAGGCCCGACAAGATATTGATTGTGTATTAAACCCATCAACAATCAGATGTCATTTTAGGGTTCCGCACCCAAAATGGCAAAAACGGAACCCTTATAGTTTGGTCATGTCCGTCCGTCCTTACGTCACAGGCATTTTACTCAAAAACTATAAGATGTATATTAATGGAATTTGGAGCATAGGTGTCTTGTGTAAGCCGCTACTTAATTTGATAGTTAAATAACAAAGAAATATATTTCTAGGGGGGGCACTCCATACATGTAATCGAAAGTGAAAAAAATTTTTTTCAGCTATTAATGTGTGGCACATATTTCGACAGGAGTTCTAAAAATACTTCGGGACTTCTAAAAAAAAAGTTTTACTGAATATTTTCGAAAATAATCGCTCCGAAAGTAGCACAAATTGTGTCCTCCCCCTCTGTTTTCTAAATGGTATGTCCAAAAAATATGAAAAAAATTACAATTATTAAACTTAATAAATACTTTCTACGAAAATTGTTTTCAACATGATCGGACATACTGTTTTTAAGTTATTGCCAAAAAACTGCGCTTCTCAGCAAAAGGACGTAAGTGCCGGGGCGATACGCTCTTTTGTTAGTGCTTTTGTTTCATTTTTTTTTTTTTAACGTATAGGTACTGCATTTATTTGTATAAACAGCTGCGGAACCCTACACTGAGCATGACCATGATCTGACATGCTCTTGGCCGGTTTTATTTGACCATATGACGGTTCAAATAATACCCGTTAGGGGTGCGTTTAATATTTAGACGGAGGAATTATAACGTAGCGTAGGCTTTAGGGTCAAGGTTCCGTTAGAGTCTAGTACCCATAAGGGTACAGAATTCCAAAAGTATCAATGAAGAAATTGAGTTTGTACGGTAATTATTGCAAATCAATAATACTGATAAATTTCTATTGAAAGTGGACACATTGTATTATTAAGTTAATCTGTTGTTGTGAAACAAAACATGAGCTGTAAGTTCTCCCGTTTGCCGCGTCTCTCCTGACAATTAAATATAGGGCCTGAATTACGCATGTAAATAAGCTGCATCATACTTTGGCCGAATGTGTTTCATATTCTGTGTGGCTGTCATTTACCTGATGAATATATGTATGTTATGACACCATTCGTGTTATATCTGTAAAGAGTATAAAATTAAAAATGGTAAAAACTTTCGTATCTATCTAGAGCTTTACGAACCCAATCCAAGTAAAACAACGCTATATTTTGACGTTGTTTCTTGTTGTAATTGTAACCTTAGGTATATTATCTATTAGTGTAAAATTTTATTGCTTTATTGTTGTTTAAGTGACATGCTTTATAAAATTGTAAGTAACTTTGTTATCACAGAGAAGAAACTCTGGTAATGGGGACTTTAACTCCTTGTGGTAGGATGCAAAAGGTCCGCGAAATAGAATTACGTTGGATTGTATTGATCAGCGTGACGGGTAACTCGAGGTAACTCGAGGCAGGTGTAATGTTGCATAATGCCTGCCATAGTTTTTGTTTTGTCGCTCCGGCGCTGTAACTCGATGATAATAGCAAGCAACACGAATACGAAGAAGTAGTCTTTTTACACTCTTTTTTTTACACTCTGCACATTGAATATGTGCTTGAATAGAATTAGCATGTAACGGGTATGAAAATCAAAATTTTAATTAGTCTTTTAGATAATAAAAAATATTGGACACGTATTTTTTACTTTTTCAAAATAATAAAAAAAATACTAATATAAACCGCATTAAAGTTCCGGAGTGGGGGCTCGTGGCGTCACTCCTAGGCGCAATAGACATGATGACTGAGTACGAAAATTTAAATTCTAATTAGTCCGTCAGCGAGATAATAAAAAACAGTAGGATACTTATGTATTTTTTGTTTTTGCAAAATAATAAAAAAAGTACTCAGATAAATCGCATTAAAGTATAGGAGTGAGGGCTCGTGACGACACTCCTAAGTAAAATTTGTACCTAGGAATGACGTCACGCGATATTTTGACTCAATGTATCGCCTTTATTTTTCGATTATGTAAAAAATGAAAAAATACGTGTCCAATATTTTTATTAATGTACATGACCATGACGGACTAATTATTAAAATTTAGTCATCGACCCTAATTGTACCTAGGAGTGACGTCACGCGACATTTTAACTCAATGTATCCCTTTTATTTTTTGATTATGAAAATATTTATTTTAGTCATCATCCCTATTAATAAGAAGCTTGTAAAAACGGGTGTTATTTTATATTACGTAGGTATATATCATGTAATTTGAACTATGTTGGTTATAAATAATAAAATAAATAAATATTACGGGTACAATTTTTACACAAATCGAACTAGTCCCATATGGTAAGCTCAATAAGGCTTGTGTTATGGGTACTAGACGACGATATATTTAATAGATATATTACTTATATACATAGAAAACATCCAAGACTCAGGAACAAATATTTATGCTCATCACACAAATATTTGCCCTTACCGGGATTTGAACCCAGGACCTTAGCTTCGCAGGCAACGTTACTCCCACTGAGCCAAACCGGTCGTCGATATTATAGGATAGTAGGATACCTAATTTTTTTATCTGTTAGCTACAGCTGACAATAGAGTTAGGCATTTCTATTTCCACCCTTGAAAATCTGAACGAAGTATGAAATACATTTATTTTGTTTAATATTATATACTTATACTTAGTTTAGTTCCGAAACTAATGCACTTTCTTTGCCATTGCACGACTTACGATACGAGTTATCTCTAGCTGTGGGTTAGTGGTATTTGTGCCTACAACATTCACAGAACCATTAATTACCGGTTGTTAGGAAAAGCAAATTAATAGGGTTCCCTGATTTAGGGGTTCAAAAGCATTTATTTGTTACGATAACACATCCAATTAAGTAGTTGAACCTTCCTGGATTTTCATTATGGAGTGACAGTTATTAGGGAATTAAGAGGTCTCAGACGTTTAAATGTTTAAGTAAATGTAGTTTATTCTTTCTAGTTTATTAGCAAAACACGAACTTTACCTGAAGCTTAATTATATTTCCAAATAATTTATTACTTTATCTACATATATAAGACTATTTCAAGATTTCTTTTTAATGTCATAGACGTGTATTGGCAAGTTTAAGACAAAAAAAAACACTAAATTAAATGACAGCTAATGAGTATTCACTCTCGCCAGCTTCAATGAAAGCACCACTTGCCTTAATTAGTTCTCTGAAATTAGCAAAACTTTTTGCTTTTAGATAATACATTACTTAAAAATACGAAAAAACAATATGCCAAGGCCTTAAGATTTTTGATTGTTCCAATTTAGCCGGTCGTTCTAACGACAACGGCACTTTCGATATTTCAGTATTTGTGTGAAGACATTGTCTGACGAATGTGGCGTTGTCACAGCCATCAGACCCCGCGATAATGACTTCGCACCTGGGGCAGAGGCCGCCGTAAATCTAGAACAATCCTCTATGGTAATGCCGCCCTAACTCTCCGCACTGACGTAGTTTCTAAATTATACCCACCCAACATTTATGAGCCGTTCACACCGAAATGATAGCGAAAACCTGCGATATATCCCTTTGTTAGGGTGGGTACCTACTTTTATTTTTGTTTTTCTGTTGAGTACAAATTATTCCTCAAAACTTGATATTTTATTACAGCAGAGTCATATTAAATTAGGCTCAGTTTGCCAGTCGTGCCTTGGTACTTTCAACATTGATGCCAGATATTTGCTTGAGGATATTAACTGTCTAATGTGACGTTGTCACAGCCATCATATCTCGGGAAAATGAATTCACACCTGGGGCAGAGGCCGCCATAAATCTAGAACAATTCTCTATGGTAATGTTGCCTCAACTTTCCGCACTGACGTAGTTTCTAAATTATACCCGCCCAGACATTTATGAGCCGTTCACACCGAAATGAAAGCGAAAACGTGTGAAGTATCCCTTTGTGAGTGTGCATTACTCTTTATTTTTTTCTGCAGAACAGAAAGCCGCACCGGGCCGCATCAGATTCGATATAGAAAATAGGAATTCTATAACAGCTTAGTTTAAGTTCGTTTAAAAATCTATTTGTATGAATGTTTTCAGGGACGTGTTTTGTTTGCTAAAATTTAATATGAATGGAGTTGAAAAGGGTAAATTACTAAGAAGCTCTATTCAGCATTTGAAATTGGAATTAAGTAACATTTATCTTCCCCAGGACCTGTCGCAGTCACGTAGTGCATAATCCTATTAATAACGATTCATGGCCGCAATTAGCAATTAGTGAGGGTTATTGGGAAGAGATAAAGCAAGGGTTTATTCAAAAGTAAAAACTTTCTGGGAAAAGGTAACATATTGGTCATAACCCTACTAGGCTAACAAATTTCATCGCGAAAATTCACACATTTCATTTTCAGTATCTCTTAAATATATACACACTTGTGCACAGAAGGGTGTCCATTGTCCGTGTTAATATAATCTGAAAAATATAATGGAATGGAGGTACATCTCTACTGAGCCTAAGAACCTTCAGTACCTATCAACTCAATAAATTGGCATCCTCATTCACCCTTGTGAACAACCAAGATGTAGAATTTCTGTTTGTGTAGTATCTTCAATCCGGACAATCCGAACATTTCACAGTATTTTAAAACACCCCAAAAAGTGGACCTGTCTTTTTATTCCACATTATGATAGATTATGTGGATTGAAACACTAGACTGAAACTCCCGCGTCGCTAGTGCACATAGATTATGAAATAATAATTTTCAAAGTTAGCGAAATTCCGATACCGGAAAATAATATTATATATAACCCCATTTAAGTTAGTTAGCCTATGACTCGCAGATTCCATTGTCATTTGTGTATTAACTTTTCCAAACTGACTGAACGTCTTGACAGAGTACCTAATATATTTGTAAACTGTATTTTTATATTAGGTAAGGTCATCAGTAATATTTTCTGCGACATGAGTATTCTAGAACTCTCAAAGTACTCGTTTTTACGCCCGTCACAGTTCGAAATGGCCGTCTATCTAAATATAGCTATATTTACGACGAGAGGGAGGTTGACACTGACATGAAGTGATTATACACAGAGTTCAAAGAAAAATAGCTGCAAGTTTTTTCTATTAACATTAATTTAGAGCTATTTATAGATTCGTTAGCCCATTAAATGCTACAACATATTTTGTTCGTCGATATGCAATATAGTGTTTAGACTGTTTGACAAGGGACTAAAGCCAACCGTCCCGTCCGACCTTATCCCACTGAACATGCTTCAAACAAAAAGCAAAATAATTGTGTAAAGTAAAACTCAGCGTTTGGTCGCTCTTGTTTTTCATCATATTTCAATCGTATAAATTGTACTGCATGTGTATCTTGAACTTTGGTATACTATAAATAACTAAATGGTACAATAACGTTCGTTATGAAAATTTGGCAGTGCAGTTTTTCAGGAGATATACAATTTTAATGTTAAGTCTTTTTTATTTTCTCGCAGTCGAAGTGAAAAGCAGAGTGTTTAACACGTGGCTAAAAGCCGTTATATGACACTCAGATATATTTGTCCTCGCGCACTTCGTGAGCTCGTCCAAATAATCACTTCGTGTCATAATGGCTTATTTTAGCCCCTTGCCAAACAATTTACTATTTATAATTCCTATTTTTTTATGCTGTACTTTTCAATTCATTATTTATTAACTTTTTGACATAATAACTGACTAAAGGGATCCATAGAATTATTTTTCTTCTATCTTTTTTAGCATGAGAATACATTTATAAATACAACTTTAATGACAAATCTGCGTGTCGTACTTTCGTTCTGTTTTTATGTTCAAGCCTCCGTAACATTCAAACTACTAAGGTTACATAGATGATTTTGACTAATTTGAAATGATTTTGACTATTTGATACTAACTACTCCATAACTTCAAAGTACAAGTGTGTTTTTTGCCATCCCAAACTATAACCAACGTTTTCTCAATTGTCGCTTTTTCACTTTTGTAACTTTGAAGAATTTTTATAAAAATAACTATGGCACCTATAGAGACATATATCTTTCACCGAAAGATAGCGTATGATCTGTAGTATTAGTAACTACTCATAACTCCATATCGACAAAGTGGGACCTTTTCCCAAAATCAGTCACATATGAACTATTTGAAGGTCACAGAATCGAAAAAAAAAATCTGGATTTTTTGTCATATGTCGTTGTAGTATGTCGTTGTGGCTTCATCACGCCAAAACGTCTAAACGAATTTCAGCTATTTTCGGTACACGAGTAGCTTGGAGATCATAGGATACTTTTTACCAGACTACGCTGAAGTAAATAAGAGGGTTGACTTTTAATTATTTTGCGAATGAAGTTGTGGGAATCTTACCTAACATACTAGTTATAAAATTTGAATGGAAGTATTACATTCTTGTGGAAAATAGCGTCAATTGTGCCCACAAAAATTACCTCCCTTTCAATTATTTTTATTTAAATATTTACATTTCATATTTACGCATTTATACTATAAATGATCGACTTAAAACGACATTTTCAACGGAAATTTGTTTACAGGTGACACTATCATCGTGGTGCGGCAGGAAGAGCGCGCCGGGACTCGGGCGCACTTACAGCGCGCTGCTCGCGTCGCAGCGCCAGCGCACCGGTGGCGATGATCGCGCGCGCAGCGGCCGCCGTCTGCGCCGCCTTTCGACCGCCACCACGCAGCTCTACGACGCGCCGCCGCGAGCGCAGGTGAGGTCAGACTTTGCATACTCCACTGGGTTATATGCATGAGGTACTTGTTGATTAAAACATCGTAACTAGCTTATTTAATATGGACGTAATATTTCACTACGCCTAATAATTTAATAATATAAAGGTAGGTATTTAATTTGATGACAAAAATAGTGATTGTTTCTTTCATTGGCGGTACCTAGTTTTTAGAATGTGTTCATAATTTAGTCATTAGATTAATATAATTACTTTCAATACTGTCAAATACCCTATTATTATGGCGACTAAACTTGATGACTTTAGTATGCTAATTGAAACGGATAGTGTTAACTCTTTGATCTTTGTTTGTCTAGTTACTCCTAGCCTAAATATTGTTGAATCTAAATAATTATTATTACCCGGTTCCGGTTGAGTTAAGTTTGCACCTGATATCTGCATCACATACAAATGAGGTGCAAACTTAACGCAACCGGAACCGGGTAATAATTATTATTTAGATTCAACAATATTCAACCGCCTTGAAAAAAACATGCACAACAAAAAAAAACTCACTTACAAACCAGATTTTTCTCATTTCTACTTTGGCAGGGGGGAATGCGTCCGTATGCTATCTCCTGCTAAAATGTACTAAATATGAATACTTAGGCTTAATGAAATCCGGGCTTTACAAATTTGCTGTACTAAATAATATCTAAGTGGTAAGATTAGGACTAATCTAAAGGGCCACGGTGTCAAAATGAAATGTCAGTATCTACCTTTGAAATCTTTTGAAATTGAAAATATTTTACGAATTTTACTGATTACTGATTAAATTATTAACATGACTATTAGTTTTGTAAGAGCCTCTTAAAGCTAAAATAATTAGTCATTGAATAAGTTGTTCTATAAAATAACAGGTTTACAAAGAGATTTTTATTATTTTGCAGACGAAGGCCACCGACTATGTGGACTATGTAAATTATCAATTAAATGTTTGTTCATAATTTGTTATGGTACTCGTATATGAATATTCTTTGTTTGTTAATAGCTAGAAGGAGTAAAGTGTGGCATAAGCCTTATTGTAAACTAATTATTCATTAAAGTTTTCCGATGTAGTAAGTCTGGACCATTATTGTTCGAATACATTTCTGAAAAGGTTTTCACTATTATTTCTCTAAGTCGTTTAATGGCTGATTTTATCAACGCCGCTGAAGCTAAATTGAGGGAAATAACCGTTTATGGGTTACAAATACGAAGTATCATTAAATCTAGAAACCATTTAGAGTGGGATAATGGACTTTAGAGAAAGATATACTAAAGATAAAATAAAGGTAGAAATGTAAAGGGCAAACCAAAATTAGGTACGAAAGTTTTAGTGGATTACAATGCGGTATAGTTATTTTAAGATAAGATAAGATGATTTTATTTCACGATAAAAAATACAATACATATTTGCTTATGTCAAAATTATACGAATTTATATCATGATCGTCAAAATATAAGGAATATTGAAAATAAACAATGTACAAAATGTCAAAACAAGATAAAATAGTTAAAAAAATCAATAAGGTTTTTTGATTTTAAAAGATACAAATAATAGTTTTATAATGATTAGAACTTCGTAATTAACTAGCGATATCTCTGACGATCTAGCGATTCAACTAAATAAAAATAAAAAACTATATCGTGTGTTTTTGTGTTATTTAAATTTGATATGTTAAATACATATAGAAAACCCAGTAACGTTTTATTATAAAAAAAATGTTTATGTATTAATAAATAAATACTATTTGAACGGCTAGTACGATTGGACTGGATCGGACCCTTATTGACAACTATGACATTTTAATTAAGGACTTGACACACTAGTTGGCAAAAAACGTAATACAAATACAAATAGTTTATTTGTTCAAAACGGTTAAAATTGTACATAAGCACAGATCTTATAATATAAAAGCGACATCACCATGTTGGGCCGTAAGGCATACAAATTTTAGCTATTAATGGACTGTCACTACGGAATGTACAGTTGCGATTAATTGCAGCCTGACAAAAATGCTTTGTCCACTAAAAATTTAAACAATTTACTTTTGAACGTTTTTATATCGTCTATACTACATATGTGATTTGGAACATTATTGTACAGTTTTGGAGCCATACCAAGTACACTTTTCCTGTAAAACGCTGTTTTGGAAGGCATTGAACTTATTTTATTTCTACGACGTGCACTTCTAAAATTTTTAAACAATTGCAAATTACCTTCATGAAATTTATTTGTCGCATCTTGCAAACACTGGGATTTAAAACAGAAGTGTCTATAAGAAACTAACTTCAATTGATCTGTTTTTTTTTTCTCTCTACCTCCCTCTTCCGAGCGAGCGCAGCAAGAGAAGCATCCCTGTTTGTATTTGGGCAATAATGCCTTCGTATGACTGTACGAATGTCATGCTGTTCTCCCGTAACAGGTCTCATTTTTTAACCCATTCTTGTTAACTTTGTTAGCAGGTTCGATAATGATATGAATTTTGTTTGGTGTACCAGTTTTTCTTTTTTTTTTTCATAATGGTGGAGATGTGGGGATTGAAAGACTCGTCTTCTAAACCTATAAAACTGTAGCGTCGCACAGCTCAAAACGTTTAAGGTATGATTTAAATTTGACATGTTTAATATAAATAAAAAACTACCTAGTAACGTTTAATTATAAAAAATGTTTCTTTAATTAATAAAAATTAAGGCATTATTGACAAAGGTTATATGAAAATTTAAACACGTATTTCTTTAACGACTTATTAGAGGTGCAATAAGGATTTATTGAAATTGTATGCAGGCAAAATCGCAGACAAAAGCTAGTAACAGATATGCAAAAGCAAGACTTGCACCATTTGGTGTTGGTTTAATAAGAATACTTGTGTCTCTTATTTTACCCAGACTATTCAATACTACCTGTCCGAATGACACTAAACTTGTTAAGCAAGTTCTTCCCAATGTCGAACAAATTTACAAATTTAAATACAGATGTTTCGTCAGCCGAAAAGCTATTAGGTATTTCCAATAAACATCCGTTTTTATATTTTGCCAGTTTAAATGTGAATAATTTATTCGATTTCGTGGCTAAAATCGAGTCCTTAATTAATAAAAAGATTAATTTGACTTTGATTGCAAGTCTCGAAATTCCTTAATTGTTTGAATATTACAAGTTTTTGTATATATTTTTGGTGATTGGGTATATGATTCAAAGTTTGTCGGATCGGTGGTGGTATTACATTTTTTGCACCCTAGTGTACAGGTTGTTCGCTTAATTGTGTCCTCGCCCAATAAGACCCTGGCCACTTCACCGCCGCACCGTGGTGAAGTCGCATTCAACGTGAAAAAAACATGCTTAGTGTAGGGTTCCGCATCAGTTCATACGAAAAATGCGGTGAAAAAAAATGCTATATGAAAAAGTGCTCTAGTAAAAGAGCATATCTCCACAGTACTTACGTCCCTTTGTTGAGAAGTGCCGTTTTTCGAAAATAACTCAAAAACGGTATATCCGATCATGATGATAAGAATTTTAATTGAAAGTATTCATTAAGATTCATCTTTAAACATTTTTTCATATTTTTTGGACATAAGGTTTAGAAAATAGAACAATTTATGCTACTTTAGGAGCAATTATATCCAAAAAGGTAAAATCAAACAATTTGAAAAAACTCGATTTTTTTTAAAAGATCTGTTGATATATGTCCCCCTCCCTATTTTTTTTTAATTGTTTATTTGACAATTAAACTAAGTAGTCAGCCACTCACACAAGATACCTATACTCCAAATTTCATCAATGTACATCTTGTAGTTTTTGAGCAAAATGCCTGTAACATACGGACGGACCGACGGACGGACGGACGGGCGAAGGGACAGACATGACGAAACTATAAGGGTTCCGTTTTTGCCATTTTGGCTACGGAACCCTACAAACCTACAGAGAAACATATAACCTCCTCCTTTTTTTAAGTGAGTTAAAAACATAGTCCAACGGGTATATTTAATCAGTTTAGAAATGGCAGATAATAAATACCCATATTCCTGATTTGGCTTCGGCCTGCTTAGATATCCAGTTCCAGGTTCGTTTCTATGCTTGAATTTTGGGAGGTTTGGACTAAACATTTTATGTATGCTAATTAAAATTCATTCGACACATAATTTTACTTGTTTATTCTAGTGATAACAGCAGTTCAGAAAGGCAGCTACTATATTTTTACGACCTTTTTTTAGGGGAGAAGTGAAATTGTCACATCTCCATTCGTTAATACTAAGTGAAAGTATCCTAAATGTAATTTTAACGTTGTGGCAAGGATTCAAGTAGCTGCTTTTACGAACCCGTTTATTTTTTATATTCCATCTGTATATATTATTTAAAGGTAATTGCACCTTCGAGTATCAGTTTTCTGTTCATCATTAAAAAATGTGTTTTAACGAGAGAAAGTTCAAGATATGCAACGATCAAAGTAAATAAGAAATTATAAGTTGGGTACGATCAAGGGCTAGATGTTACTTTCTGTGATAAACAAACAAATATTACTGGACATTTTTAACACAAATCAAACTAGTCCCATGGTAAGCTCAATAAAGTTATGTTATGAGTACTAGACGACGATATCCAAGACTCGAGAACAATTATTTATACTCATCACACAAATATTTGCCCTTACCGGAATTTGAGCCCAGGACCTTCAGCTTCGCAGGAAACGTTACTCCCGATGAGCTAAACTGGTCATCATATGGTGTGATACGAAAAAAATATTCAAAAATGTATATACTTTTTATTATTGTATTTGAATTTCAAAAAATGCTTCCTTTGTGCACCTATACGTCTCGAAACAAATGTGTTTCAAACTTCACGTTCTGGGGTCAATATTTTTTTAATATACCCCTTTTTGCCACAGTTCCGACTCCTGAGTTACTTTTTAAAACTAAAGTTTGAACGATATAAAGGCAACACGAATATTATTCTCTGGCCAATATAATTCCATTTTTCAAGGGCCCATCTCGTCAATATGTTAAAAGCCTAGATTATAAGCATTTTTTTAGTACCTCTATTATCTCCTAAGTAACGGGATCGAATAACAACAAGAACAAAGGGCCATCAATTAATTACGAGAGCCGTTTAGGGGGTAGGGGGTAAGCTGAATCTCATCTTATCTTACTTCGGGGAATAAGCGAATGTTTGTTTCGGCAAGAAACAGTGTACAAAAATGGGTTACATTAAGTAAACTACTTAACTTACACAATAATATTTAGGGTGGTGTTCCTAAAAAAAAGTGAATTATATTTTATTCGGAAAATTGCCAAAATCGACTCATGTAATTAATGGACGCCCCCAAAGTTGATCCACCCGACTACCTTCAATGGTTTAGGGCCTAAACCTAAACACTAAGGCTGTGCGTTGCCTATTAAATTATTCAATTTATGTAAAATTCTACCAGTTGATAAAAAAGTTAAATATCTGATAGGTTTAGAGTATTTCTATGATGATGAGCACAAAGTGGCTAAAAATAACAGAATTAATACTAGAAGTGTTACACAGAGAAAATTAATTCAACCGAGTGTAAAAAACTACTACGGTGAAAGGACCTCAAAATATTTAGTACCAAAAATTTTTAATAAGATTCATTTACTTAGACACGAAAGTAAAATAAGTAAAACTGTTTTAAAATCAAAACTGAAGGACTTCCTCCTCGAAGATAAGCCAGTGTCATCGTAAACACGCTGACGCGCTGTCCTCGAGGAAGAAGTACCTACATAATAAATATGATGCGTGTGCAGATTTTTCTAACCGGCTCATTTGTATATCATGTAGTTATATAATATAAGTTATATTAAGTGTTTGAAATCTGAGCGCTTCTCGCCATTAAACGTCACAGTTTGGCGAGTAATAATTACTTTGCAAAATGTTATTTTTATAAGTAAAATAAAAAAAAATAATATTTAAGACACGTTATTTTTTATAGGTGTTAGAAAAGATAAGGTCCACTCGCAAACGCTCCTTCTTTGTAAGGTTGGTTAAAAAAGGAAAGTTGAATATAAATAGGATTTCTAATAAATTTACCAAACGTTAAGTGCTAAAAGATATGGTGGAGATAAAGACAAAACATCAAGTGAAATGACTTCTCGCGGCGTCCCAGATGTGGTTGATGTGCCGCTTTCCGTGTGAGTGAGCACATTTGCGTGTAAAGTCGAGTTCATTAATATATGCACACTTTTACACTCTATTCCTTTGTATTACGGTCCAAAAAGTGTACATATTAGTAGAGAGCGGATGTGAAGTAGCGATCTCAATATTAATATGGATATGATTGATTATGGACAAAAATTATGATGATAATAAATAAACACATCGTTTCTAAATTTTTGAAATACTTCATTATTTTAAGTCCTTCTTCTTTAATATTTCTTCTGCAGAGTGCACAGTAAAAAAGAAGTATTACTCTGACTGAAAGAAATGAAAAATGAAAATAATTAAATAAAACTGCTTTGTCAGCTATGGGTTCTATTGATTTGAAATGAACGTAATTATAATCGCGAAGGATTAATTATGTTAATGTAATTAGAAAAAATGCGAAATTAATCCAAAAAAACACCGGTTATTTTCCTCTATGTTTTTGTGTTTTTAAGATATCTTGCTTTGTTTCGATATGGTCCACGACACAAGACATTTTTTTTTAAATGTCATAAAAAGTTAATAATTGTTTTACTATTTATTTTTTTAGATAAAATTGCATCTACTTTCATCCCTATTCGGTTGTGCACTTCCTGCGACACACTGTACAAACAACATGACATGTATTTAACAAATTGCACTAGTCATATCCATATTAATATTGAGATCGCTACTTCAAATCCGCTCTCTACATATTAGTGAACGTCACTGTATATACCTAATACCTACTTAATATTGTATAACACAAGATATTGATATTGAGCATACTATTGAGCGTACTGCCCATTTCGGACCGGCGGGCCTATGATGGTCGCGTCTATCACGCGATAAATGATATGATAACTCGCCTGTCACGCTCGCACTCATACACGTATCAGAAGGTGACGGCAGCTATGTCATTTATTTATCGCGTGACAAACGCAACTATCATAGGCCCGCGGATAGCGTTAAAAAAGCCATTGACAGCTGTTATCCCATTCAGAAACGTCACATTGTCCATTATAGGATCGCACGTAAGTACGTAACTTACGATTACTGGTGCTTTGAAGCAACCCGCACATATTATTGATTTAGCAGGTTGTCTGTTCCATCAGGCAAATATGCTACATAATATTTTCTTCTGTTTCCGCGATTATTACTAATTTAAATAAAACAACCCGTGACCATGGAAACTGAAAAGCTTCCGAAACGTTGGGAACTCAAATGAGATAATATACGCGATATAATCCGTCAATTTTTTATAAAATATGCTGCATGTCCATATACATATTAAATGTCAAAGAGCGTCTTGCAACGTTAGACGTAAAACGTCAATTACGTAAAGAAATACCTAAGCCCTCCTACAAGTACACATACAGCTGGCCAACTCTACTGCCACGCGTGAAAGAGAGTAAGTATTTAAAAGTAAGTTCAGCCTAGCCAGGCATATCAGAGCCCACAATAGACGAAGTTCATAATGTTTGCGTAGGATCGCCGTCATCGAAATCGATGAGGAGGGCTATATATATATATAAATGAATGTCAGTGGTACATTGAATCTGTTACTTACAACATTTTCATACGGTACCACAACAGTACGGGACTAAATCTTTTACGAATATGATTTATCTTGCATTGTTAATTTTGAACTTTGTGGACGTCTCGCTACAGCAAACAATATATTCAAGGAGGGGTAAACAACACACGGTCTTATCGCTAAGCAGCGATCTCTTCCAGACAACCTTTGGGTAATGGGAGACGTTGCGAAAAAAATTTTAATCTTAATTCTACAGGCAAAGAGTTCCATATCCGAACAGGCTAAAAAAATAACGAATCGTGATAGAATTTGAGGGCTGGAGAGAAGAGGAAAAAGGCTTAGAAAGAAGTAAATTTTGAGAAAATAACTAAAACGCTCTTTGAGACAATGAGGAGTAGCGGAAACAAAAGGTATATACTATTAAAAAGATCAAGAATGTGCAACTTACGTCATTACGTCCATGGTGTCGAATGGATTGACTACCTCACGCAATTAAGCCTCGTTTTGTTGAGATGAAGATAAAAAAAGTCAATCCAGATCTCTAAGATACTTAAACGGTCAAGTGAGAATCAGTCGCGTATTTATTATTATTATTTGGTTCTTATAAATAAATAAATAATGATAATAAATATGACGGGACAATTTTTACAAAAATCGATCTATGTACATAGTCCAATGGTAAGCTCATAAGACTTGTGTAATGATTACTAGAAGGCGATATATTTCTTTTATACCTACATAGAAAACATCCAAGACTCAGGAACACATACTTACGCCCATCACACAAATATTTGTCCTTACAGCGATTTACCTTCAGCTTCGGCACCGTTACTCCGGGTATACTGTTATTATAGGCTACAATAGTATTTTATACAACTTAATTGGGGTCAAAAATGGGGAGTGGCAAGTAAAGCCGCCACGAGTCTTTTTTGACCCAATTATACAACGTTGCATACAATACTTTTTCTACGACTAAGGGGCCGTTCACTAATTACGTAAGGACAATAGCGAGTATCGCAAAGAAAGACGCCACGAGCGTTTTAGACTGAATTATACAACGTTGCAAACAACAGTTTTTCTAAGACTAAGGGACCATTCATTAATTACGTAAGGACAAACTCAAAGGAAGACGCCGCGAGCGTTTTTTGACCGAATTATACAACATTGTAAAAGTCTTTGGTTTTTAAACTGAGCGAATTGGCCATTGTATTATTATTAGCTCAGTTTAAAACAAAGGTATACAATAGTTTTTGTACAACTAAGGGGCGATTCATTAATTACGATAGATTTTTCGGACCCCTCCCTCGAGGGATCCGTACGTAATTAATGGAATGACTCCTAACCACTTTTTAATACAACAAAAAGTCTAAATATTTATATTTGCGCCGAGATTTTTCTGGCAGAAAATTGTTTGATACCTCTTGCGCCACGACACAGATTTCTTCGGAAGTACAATTAGGCTCGTCTTCCTCCATTTTCTCACTTTCAACAAATTATAACAAGACAACAACCAACAACTTCAAGATGAATAAAATGTAGCGCCACGAAGAAAATTAAAAATCTAGCTATCAATATGGCTATGGCTTTCTTATTTTTTAAATTCGCCAATGATGAAAAACATTAGTTTGAGACTCTGAATATAAATTATTAGATTGATATTTTGTACTCTGTGGCACCAAGGAATACGTTAATAGCAACATTGTAACACGTTTAGCAGTGCGGTTATGGGAAATCGACTATAAAGTTTTACAAGTCTTAAGTAATGTATGTCTTTATATTAGAGTTGGTAACCATTTAAATAACAGAAAGAAGTACAGGAGTTGAAAAAAGCCTATTTTAGTTTAGTAATTTTATTATTTATTATAATAGACTTTGCTTAGCCTTTTTTTAACTTCTTTGTGTGGAAATTGTATGTATTTACGGTTAAACAGTTAAAGCGTTATGATAGAAAGATAAACAGTGGAGGCTTAGTAATACTCATAGGGTTCTGTTCTGTCTGTCTACGGAACCATAAAACCTAACAGTAGGTAATATCTATGCTGATGCTTAGTAATTGAGTAAAATAACAAACCAACAACTTCACTAAGATTACGAGATGTTGTTAACCTACTAATGGCAGTCGGTACTGATTTAGAATGGATTGTTTACTTGTTTGTGTTCTGTTCTGTGTTTACTTTATTTTGGTTAGTTATGATTATGATAATTAAATACAACACTGGAAATGGAAAACTTGTTAAAAATTTTGATACTCGAACGAAATTTTTCCTGCCCACTCTTTTCTTGTAGGCTATTAATGCCCCCCTCTATTTTCAAGACTGCCGGTACCGGTACAAATGAGAATATTACATGTAATAATTAATTATCTATACATATAATAAAGCTGAAGAGGGTCGAAAGTCAAAAAGTTAGAAGAAAAAAAGTTAACCGGGGATACTTAAAATCGATAACAGAAGACGTTCCAACAGTTTTTAGAATTTTTGTCTGTTTGTCTGTTTATCTGTTTATCTGTTTATCTGTTTATCTGTTTGCCTGTTTATTTGTACGCGCATCACGTGAAAACGGCTGAACAGATTTTGATGCAGACTTTACTAATCTGTCGAAAAATTCTCTGGTCAGGTTATAAGCTATAAAAAATCAACCCTTAATAGGGGGGGCAGCCACTACACTTGATTGAGTTAAGTTTGCACCTAAATATTATGGCACTACTTAGGAAGGAGGTGCAAACTTTTCTCAAATATGTGCTCGAGCCCACGTACGAGTATTGAGTACCCAGATAAACTAACAGGTGGCGCTAAATTTGTCCCTTTTTGCCAAATGTACTCTAAGTTTAGAAGAGGGGTACGGATAGCAACAAATTTAATTGCATAATTGATTTAATAATACAAAAAATACGAGATAAGTGGCTCGGTGGTATCAACAAGGAGAAGGCTCACATGTGCTAGAATTCGCCCAGGTACTACTTCAGGTTGGAGAAAGACTTCTGGAGGAAACCAACGGCCAGGTTCGATTATCAGAGACGTTATGCAGGATCGTTCCGTCCGTTGAAGACCACAGTTGGAGCGTATAAGGAGATATGAGCCAGGTGACGCGACGTGAGAACTCTTGGGTTTCTGAGAGAGCTATACTCACGCCGAAAATTGAACAGGCAGTTAATGCGCGGATATTGGCGAAAAAGGTGAACAGGCAGTATATAATTCCATTAACACTACCCGATGAAGTTCCTAAATTCAATGAGCGCTTCCTTAACCCTGAAAGTTGATGTTCCGATCATGCTTTTGCGGAATTTGTCACCTCCAAAGTTATGCAACGGAACCAGGCTAAAAGTAGTGCAGCTGCAGCGAAACCTCATCGCGGCGCAAATCCGGATGGGGTGCGGCGACGGAGAAGCCGTGTTCATCCCCCGCATCCCCCTCATCCCGAGCAACTTCCCGCTCCGCTTCAAGCGCCTACAGTTCCCCGTGAGCGTCTGCTTCGCCATGACCATCAACAAGTCGCAGGGGCAGATGCTGCGCGCCGCCGGCATGGATCTGCGTACGGGCTGCTTCTCGCAAGGGCAGCTCTACGAGGCGTGCTCGCGCGTCACCAGCTGCCCGAAGCTGTTCGTGCTGATGTCCGTCGGGAAGACTCACAATGTGGTGTACAAAACAATATTGTAAAATGTCAATGTTATGTAAATATACTTTATATACTTACTGTTAGAGTATGTATGAATTACATGTACATATTTAGCTGTGCATACATAAACGTAACTGTAAATAAAATGTAAATACTTGGCCTCACGTTTTTGATATCTATGTTCATCTTTCCAATCTTACTTCTCAATAATATTAGATCTATATTTGAAAGGTTGTTAGGATTATGGATTTCTATGTGTATATTTCTTACCTTTTCATGCTTAGACTGATTTGACTGGAGGACCAATTTGGATGATATTTACCATGTACTTGATTTGGATAAGTACACTCAAGGACGTAAAAAAAATTTAAATAAAAATAGAACCGACTTCAAAATAAACTAAAAAGCCATAAATAGTCTTTTATGTGCGGTACGGATCACATTTGAATCGCCTTTTGAAGTCGGTGCCAAACCATTCATTTATTACTATTAAGAACCGCGGCGGCGAGCCTTTAGTTATAATCTACCTACATATATATTATTTAGTCATAGTAATTCGTATTTTTGTTGAATAAAGAACTTTATTTACTTCAGATTTGGCACCGCCTTCAAAAGGTGATTCAAATGTGATCCGTACGTATATAAAAGATAATTTTTGGCTTTTTAGTTTATTTTGAAGTCGGTTCTTATTTTATTACATGAAAAATATTTTTGCTTTTTGTGATGGATCTTAGTAGTCATATAAAGTATTTTTTAAAGCCCAGAATGGGAAGATTGAGGAGGCATTTTGCACGCATCTCGAGTCTTTGGAAGAAAGAAATGTAAAAGTTGGTTATTTCATATTCATTTGTACCTTCCATCATCAGCTCAGTTTATTTGTATGATGATGACAACCAGACGAAAGCAACTGAATAACTCTAGAAAACTATATATACAAAACATTTTTAGTGCCTATAATGTTTGAGGGTTTTTCTCGATTTCCCTGGTGTTCCATCATCAGATGCTGACTTGGTGATAAGGAGACTACCTCAGAGACACACTATAAAGAATATTATTCACAGCCTTATCGTACCTACCTATAATATACGTTTTTTTAAGAATTAGCCTCTAACTTTTAACCATTAAGGAGTTGTACCTTCCATCATCAGCTCAGCATGATGAGATGATGACTACCATATGCAAATACTTAAATAAATTAAGAAAATATATGAAAAACGTTATTAGTGCCTATAAAATTTGAGGTTTGCCCTCGATTTCCCTTGGATCCCATCATCAGATCCCAACTTGGTGGTAATGGGACCACCTCAGGAGTATATCCCTTCAAATATAAAAGGATTTTTAATATCTGTCCACAATTGGCGGAGTAATCGGTGAACATACATAAAAAAAAATACAAACTGTCGAACATATAACCTCCTCCTTTTTTGGAAGACGGTTAAAAATAGAAAAGTGGTACTGTATCGTCGGATATACACCTACTAAATATATACTCTATATCTCTTAAATCACGTCAAAAATTTGAATAAGGGCGAAAAACTTGATTTTGGAGTGTAATTTTATTTAGTGGTAAATGTATAATATTTTATCTGGACTTTATTTCAAGTTTCGCCTACAGGGGGTAAATTAGCCGTTTACTAACACAGACCGAATTCCACGCGGGCGGAGCCGCGGGCACGGCTAGTTATGAATAAATGAATATGAATATTACAAAACCATCTGTACCTGCTTAAACATATTTCCATTTATCATTCATTTTTTCTGCTAAAATATACAGTACTAGCTTCTGCCCGCGACTTCCGCCTTAAATTCGTTTATCGCGTCCTTCCCGGGACTATCTCCATACAAAATTTCATCCAAATCGGTTCAGCGGTTTAAGCGTGAAAAGGTAACAGACAGACAGACACACTTTCGCATTTATAATACGTATTTGTATGGATGATTGGATCGAAAAAGTCACAAATTTTCAGTTCCTTCTTTTAGGTTTCCGTACCCAAAGTGTAAAAGAAGACCCTATTCGTCCGGTGTCCGTCCGTCCGTCTGTCTGTTTGTCTGTCCCTCTGTCACCAGGCTGTATGTCATGAACCGTGATAGCTAGATAGTAGAAATTTTCACAGATGATATTTTTCAGTTGCCGCTATAACAACAAATACTAAAAATAGTATAATTTTATATCAGTCTGTCTATGTCAGTAATCAGTAAAATAGTATAATTTTATATCAGTCTGTCTATGTCAGATTAGGGCTCTGCTAACACTGGATCTCCATAGACACGGCCGTTTGTAGCGTATATTTTATACGGAACCCTTTGATGCGCGAGTCCGACTCACACTTGGCCGGTTTTTATTACTTACAAGACTATATTTAAGTTTTTTTTAAGTCTAATGTTGCAATCTGAACCAGAACCACTTACTGTCAACAGTCGATTGAGCAGAGAGCCAGTTGGAATGTCTGCAAAAAAGTAAAGTGGCAATAAAAATATACTCTAGTTACCTAGATTTTATGATAAATCATTTCTTATTTATTAGAAAATAAACTTTGATAGTAGTTCAGTTCAGTTTTTAAGTTTCCGTCCATTAAGATAATTTTGCCAGCGTCAAGGTTTAAAAGCCAGGGTATGCTTTGTATTTTTAAAACTAGAAGGCGCCCGCAACTTAGTTCGTAGAGTAGAAAAAGTCATGACCCCTCTTTTTTTCTTTAGCGTAGTTGGGTAAAAGTATCCTATAACCACCAGGAGATACTCAGCTACCATTGTACCAAAAAATAGTTGAAATCTGTTTAGCCGATTTGCCGTAATGAAGCCATAACGACACATAAAAACATACAAGAAACCCAAAAAAGACATCTCCATTCAGTGTCCTCCAAATAGTCCGTTATAATAGTTTTTCGAACATATATTCAATGTACAGACATTTCATTTTAAACTTTATAATAGTATAGATAATTAAAAAATGAGTTGAACACACCGATTCATCTCGCCCGTCCAAGATGGACGACAAGAATCCCTTTGATAGGAGGTAATATTGACTAATACATATAACAACCATTGCCATGGAGATATTGGAGATAGGATGCCGGCCAATCGTATTACGTCTCTGAAACGCGGAACGACTTAGTCGATGCGCAGTTTTCAGAACTGTGGGCCTGTCATGAGTTTTATAATATTGAAAAAAAAAAAGAAAACACAATTATTCAACGCACGGACATGCATACATACTTAGATAAACAGTATAAGAGATGGCACTGAAATTATTTAGTATATTGACACTGATTTTTAGTGGTACCCTGTTACTTTAACTGGAGACAGCACAAACGATATACCACATTAAAATTAACAATTTCCCTAGAAGAGCATTAAACAACTGGAAATGGCACAGAGATGCATTCTTGTCTGCCCGAGTGTAAATAGGATGGTTTATGAGACACATTTGTTCGGTAATATACTCTAAGCAACTTTCATATTGCGAAGGGCGTGATTTGTATGGCAACACTTAAACAACGCAGATGATTCTTTAGATTTATGATGTACCGGTATGAAATTTTCCTGCTATAACAAAAGAGGCTGGAAAGTTAAATAATGGCTTGAAAAATAAAATTCGGATGTAATTAGGAAGAAGAGCATATTAGCGACGTAGTTAGAAACTTTGCTGCAAAACTTTTTCCAAAGTTAACGTTTGTAAATTGAATGTAAAAGAGAGGCGCGCGGCGTCATTGCCACCGACCGCCGCGCCTACGTGGGTCCGAGTAAAAAGGTATACCTCAGATTCAGTAGATCGTAAGTAGATATGTCGCAGGGAAATAGCCAAAACAGAGATTTAATCAAATCTCTAAGGGATATGACCAAATCACGCACGATGTTAAAATGGCGAATCATTTTTATCATTTGCTTAGAAAAAGTCAGTCATTTGATTAAATCCCTGTATCAGTTTAGCGAAATGACGAAATCAGCCAAAGTATCCCTAAGAGATTTGATCAAATCCCTGTTTTGGCTATTTCCCTGCGATAGATACATGCTGACTGATTTAAACTTGTATAGTGTTGCATCAAATATTCAAAGAGCTGATGAACAAACGTATATGTGTATGAAAATAACTGTCACCGTTTATTACTTCTACCGCGGTGGGGTAAAGCAAAAAACAGGGTTGTGACTTTTATTCTATAACCATTTGTGAATGTTTCAAAGGTCAGAGTTTGACCATTATTGGTCTATTCTTATACCAAAAATGGCCAAAATCTGTCTTGCCGTTTTACACATAGATACATTCAAACATAAATAGGTTCCTGTTAAGAATAAAAAAGGAAAAGTACGGTCGGTAATAAAAGCCTGTCACAAAGGTTTTATTGCCGACTGTACTTTTCTTTAAAAATCAGACTGCTACTTATTGAGACGATTCTAAAGAGCCCAAACTCGGTAGGTTTGTTGTATTATATTACAGAGTTCCTATGACCACCTCCCGACTTCAGCATAAGATTCAGCTTAGCCGTTTTTTCAAAGTGGGTAGTTTGCACAAATTGTAACTTTGACAGCGGAAAATATATCTTTTCTCAGTCCACCCGTGACCATGGAAAGCTGTAAAGCTTCCGAAACGTCGGGAACTCAAATGAGATAATATACGCGATGTAATCCGGTACATTGTTTTATTTAAAATTTATTGAAAAAACCTATTGTACAATAATGATAACTATAGGCTAATACAAACAATTTAGGGTAGATATAAGTGCTTATAAGCCTGAACTAGGATTCCCTGTGTTTCAGGAAAAATAATGCAGCATCCCTAATTTTAGCACAATCGGAAACCGGGAAGTGGATGTTTAATTTTCAAGTTTTGACCCACACAAACATACATACATACAATACATACATACGGCAAGTTAAATAAAGACTTGTAAAAAATTAAAAACCTTTATATCTTTCGATTATAATTTGAGTAAATTAATCAATGTATAGACATTTAATCTTTCGCAATTTCATAATGATAGTATTACTTATATAGATAGTACAAATATATTCGCGTGCCGTCCATTTCTTCTTAGTCTACACGGGTACAACCCAAGCAAACCTCAAAGTAATATTTTACGTCAAAAACTCGGGTTCGGAATATTTCCGTCCGCTGTAGGCGCTGTATAAGACTATTACGTGGCTCAGATTGGTGTTAGGATTTATTGCGCCAACCACAGCACGACCGTTTGGCGGCCTAGTTTTGGTCTAATAAGCCGTATTCTTGGACCGATTTATGATCGTTTTTACTTTCGGTCAGCTTATATCTATTATTTAATAATTTTCCGGAAATATTAAATAAAGGAGCTGAGATTCTGGTATCATTGATTATGATTATACTCATATAGTATTATACAACATTATCATAGGAAATGGTGTTTTGCATTATGTAAGGACTTTTGAATGATTAAAGATAGTCTAGTCTAGAGTAATAAAATTGACTAAACTTCACCACTTAAAATAAACTTCAACAAATCCAGACTGTTCTGGTAAGGACTTCTGAACAAAATGGACTTTGTTTTGCGATTATTGAGTTCTTGCAGATACGGCTTAAATAATTTCAACGCTTAAAAAAATAACAAATACTCCCGTCTATTCATCCTCGCAACTTATTTGTAGATTGTGTGACGTAAGACCCAATGCGAATTCTAAGCGAAACGTCCAAAATCCTTCCGAATCCTAGGTAAGCCAGTGTCGAGCACCTGGCGGTGTTTAAAGGCTTGGATTGATGTTCAAACTTCAGCTATTACTTTGCCGCGGCTGGAACTTAAGTACTCACGAATATTTTCTCAATGTTAGACACGTTACTAATGTTATCTGAGTTTTTAAAGCCACTTTTTACGAAGCCCATTTAATTGTATTTTTTTTATTAAGATCGGTAGAGAGAGTACCTTCCACGATGGGCTCTTTTTTCACGACACATAAAGTACCCATTTCTGTCAGAGAATTAGGTTCAGAAATATGACAAATATGGATATTTTGTTAATTTATTCAGCGATGAAAAGCAACCGGGAATTTTTTTAATATTATGTAGATACTTATTAAGAACAATCGGACATATCATATACAAGTCACGGGTAAAAAATACTGCCGAACTTACAGCTATATTTATATTTTCTTCTATTTCCGCGATTATTACTCATTGAAATAACAATTTAACGGATTATATCGCATACATTATCTCACTTTAGTTCTCGACGTTTCGACGTTTGTGAAATGCTGTTTGGTAAATTACTAAAATAAAATAATTAAGCCCTTCTGGCACATGTGTAACTGTCTTTACAGCTTGGAGCCATCTGGCATATATGTACACCTTTATTTGTTTTTTCAAAAATGGGTAGTTTGCACAAATTGTAACTTTGACAGAGAAAAATATATCTTTTCTCAGTCCGCCCGTGACCATGGAAAGCTGAAAAGCTTCCGAAACGTCGGGACCTAAAATGAGATAATATACGCGATATAATCTGTTAAATTGTTTTATTTCAATTTACACTTATATTATTGAGTTTTATTTATTGAAGAGAGCTTATCCTCTTACATAGCCTACCTGTATAAATTTCTCTGCTTTTGTCTCGTAACCACAAACCTATCTACTTCTAAAAAAATGGAAGTGCTTGACGTACATATTGTAAGTAGGCTTAAAATTGACCAAGAGAAAAATAGCATCTTGTGTATTTTGAAAACAATAATCGCTATTATTCTATTAGTGCATGTGTTTGTGTAATCCATTATCTAGGAAGTAAATTCTTTAATCTTATTAACTTTCCAAGGCTGTTATCATCTGCTTGTGCTACGTTGTCGTGTAATGGTTTTATGCATTTGTATTTCGGCCAATGTTCTTAAACTATATTATTTATATAATAATATATTTGTATATAGGTACATATATTTATTTACCGAGCTCTCGGCTTCATCTTCTGCGCTTAGTTACTAGGATACACTAAAGGGAGTGCACCAAACATCAGCAAACATGCCGCGGTTCTAATTGCAGACCGTATATTTGACAAAATTTTCCTTTCAGAGCGTATATCAGAGGCGATGTCTATGAAGTTTTAATGTATGTTCGTACATATTTAAGCACCATTCACCTGAAATGACCTCATTTATTCTCTAAATTGAAGGGCATTTAGTCGAAAGCATTATTTTAGCGATTAAACTGTTATGCTTTTCAAAGAAAGGAAAGAAAATTCTTCTTGCCCAGACAAAGACGTAAAGTTGTGTACACGGGCGACTATAGAGAACATCTCAGGTTTATCCCCCTAGCCTTCGGCTTGTGCGATAATTATCTGAGATTTAAGTCGGTATTTGTTTTACCGCCTTGGGTGTGTAATGTACTTTTTCTCAAACATGAAATGAAATATTGACGTTGTTTTCCTTATAATAAATAGGCATCGAAGTCTCACGATTCAAATGCGGCGAGACGACAGATATGCATAATGAAATTTCATACAAAATTGAAGGAGCAGGCCTGCAAAGCATCCTTCTTTTCCGCTATGAGAGTTATATATAATAAAAACGTTTTGGTGGGAATTTTTACAATTTTTCATATCATGATCCGATTTCATTTTTAGGGTTCCGTAGTCAAAATGATACAAACGGAACCTTTATACTCTGGTCATGTCCGTCCGTCCGTCTGTCCGTCCTATCATCTGTCGTTTTTTACATACGTATGTCACAGGCATTTTACTTAACAACTACAAGACATGTATGGATGGATGAAATTGTCACTTCATGTATTTAACCGAAACTAACTTTTTTTAGCATACCTATATCCATGCGTGACACATATTTCGACAGAAAAAGTGCTTCAATGAGTAAAAAAAGGAATGAAATTCGTGTTTGTATAAACTGTTCCTAAAACGCATTATTTGGAAATTACATCATTTTATTTTTTGAGTTATTGCCGAAAAACTGTGCTTCTCAGCAAACAGGCGTAACTATCGTGGAGATACGCTCTTTGGCTACTTTTGCCCTTTTTGATATCGTATTTTTTTCATCTGTAGTGCATTTTTTTGTATGAATGCCTGCGGAACCCTACATTGAGCATGGTCCGACATGCTCTTCGCCGGCTTTTTTCTTGTTCATATTTTTTTTTATTCTTTCATTACGTGTTTGACTACTCCTCGGCACTACACTTCACCTCGGCGTGAAAAGGGATTGCCAGCCACGTATCCTTATCCTCTCAAAATCTACTCGGCTGGCTATCCCTGTTTTCCCAGCCTTTGCAGTAACTATATCAGTGTAGTTGACGTGATGTCTTCGTTGCAGTGTTTCAACGGAAGGGAGCTCACAGTCGTGAACGAGGTGCCCAGTGGCAATGGGCACTGGGGCCGGCCGTGGCGGCTACGGCACGCCGAGGCATCTGACTCCATCGGCTCCCCTCGCAGCATCTCCAACTCCAGCCTCCGGGAGGTCGATGAGGAGCTCACGGGCGAGGAGCTCGCCACCTACATGTACCAGGTCAACTGCAACATTGGCGGCCTTACCTGAGAGACGCCCCTCTAAAGCTACGGACAGCTTTAGGGGACAGTATTGCAGTATTGACACGGGAATCGTGCCGAGACTAGTCGAACTGAATTTTGTGTTAAAATAAGGCGTTTAGTCGGTGTGTACCCGGACTTGAAGTCGGGTTAGTATTATGTTAGACAATAAAGATTATTATCATAGTACTGTGAAATATTTCTTTGGAGTAAGTACTAATTCATTGGAACTGTTTTGAAAGTAATTTCTATTCAAAGTTGCTGAATTAACGATTTTGTTATTGCCCAAGTTATGTACCGTAAATTATATTTCCAATTAGACTGCTTGATTCGGGCAGCTTTAAATAATTTCACAATTGTATTTTATGGCGTCAATTATTCTTATTAATAGTTTTTATTGCAATTGTTATGTCTGCAAATTTGATATATATACTTACGTATACATATTGGGATCCAAAAATTACCCCGTTGTTGTACTTCTGGTTGTAAGATTGTTAAAACTTATTTGTACATAGTAGTTTATTTTGTATCCAATTTTAATAGGATAGGAATGGGAGTGACTGAATTAAAATGTATATTTGAACGAAAATTTGCCGTGAAGTTAATTTATAAATTAGACTTCACGTGTGAAAGTGTACCTGTTTAGTTTAATCGAACGTTTGAAAATCGAGATATTATGAAACGTTAGTACTAGTTAATAATATTTTTATAACATTGATGTTTTGCCATAATATAATAACGAATGTATATAAAAATTCCGCATTCATTCCAGCATTTACATAAAAATGTAAGTTTACGTACTTTTTAAATTGGAAGAAAGGATAAAGATGCATTAATGGTCGTCACGCATGAATGAAATAAATCCCTCGTGGCGGCGCGGGTCGGTCCTCAATCACGGACTCAGCTGACACTTCGCTTTCACCACTTTTTGCTAACTTTCTTTGGGATTTCTCTTCTCTACGGACAGTCATTATCTTCACATTGTACAAAAATCGTGTATCTGCTTAGTACTTACCAGTGTACAGACAATGGGAAAATACATAACATAAATCGTGGTTTGTTTGTTTTCACTCCATGCTTTCATTACGAGTATAATATGTAAGAGTAAATGTTCCTTAAGTACTTCGCACGTACCTTTCTTGTTTTCTGCATAAATATACCTACTGCTTATTTGAATAACACAATATCCTGAAATGGATGTACGTTAAATGATTGAGACCGCGTCAGAATTTGGAGAAATATTAGACGTTTTTTGTTCGAGAAGAATAATTAAATTTACCGTCACACGGGCAGAAGAAATGGCATTAAATTTACAAACATACATTTATATAAAGGTAAATAACTGAGTATCGCGTTAAATAATGTATATATAATAAAAGTAAGTAGGTGCGCGCTACGCGGCACACCGCGCTGTACACGCGCGGGAACGTATTTGTACAAGGTATGAGAGGTTAACCGCCTAATTAAATTGTGCTTGTCATGGAAATTAGTATTTCCCGGTGGCTTCTGTGTGCACGTCCTTTTTATCTCTCCCTTTATTACACCTTAGTGTTTTTATTACACGGAGATAACTCCGTTCCTATTATTTCAGTCAGAATGTTTTTTGTCGATAGATTGAGTTTTATGGAATGATGTTACCGGAAAATTATGTAGGATTTTAAAATGTCAACGAGTTTCGTACTTAATATGAATTTTAAATGGAAAAATGTGCCTAGGTTTAGGCAATTGAATCTGCAAATACATGTTTGAATTGAACTGTTTTATTTTTTATCCTGTAAGTATGAATTTTGTATAAATTATTTCAGTCCGTCCCAAGAAAATGACATATTTTTTAATGAATACCTCTTTATAATTTAACGTTTCGTGATAACATTTGTACATACAGACAAATGACATCGCATCCGATGAAGAGGATATCATCACATACAGACTTTTGTTTAATCGGGGAAGTTCATATTTTCACATATAGTATACAGGGTGCCCCAGAGACCAACGATAATTCTAACGGGAGAGATAGAGCCGCTCAAAGGCTATCGATTTGATCCCCATGTATGTTCTGCGACTTTTAGTAGTTTCCGAGATATTCATAATTTAAATAGCAATTTTGACATTTTTCCTTATAATCGTGCTACAAACAGTCGTTCAATATCTCGGAAAGCACTAGAAATCGCAGAACATATTGAGAGCTCAAAAACTATCGATTTTACTCCCAATAATTTGAGTAAAATAGATAGTTTTGAGATGCTCTATCAGGCGTCGCTGGCCTCGTAGGATTATCGTCGGTTTACGGGACACCCTGTATATAGCCCTGGACATTACTTCCATATATGATACTGTGACTATGATTACATTTTGAAGTTAAAGTTTATAAAACGCCATTATTCAACTTTTGGTTGTTGACTTCCTAAGTGTCATAATTGAGAACAAAATGAGTAAAGACATGTTGATATTGCTTGAAAGAAAAACACAACTTTGATTATTCTTTTAAATCAAAATAAAAATGTAACACATTTTAATTAAATATACCAGAGGAATGATGAATTAAAATATGATAATAAACAAGCCTTTTCATTTCATGAATTCTAAAATTGACTACTTTTATTTATTTAAAGATTGTACATTAATTAGAAGGCGTCAAACTTCGTTCGCGGAGGAGAAAAAAGTCACAACCTTCTTTTTGTGTAAACGTAGTCAAGTTAAATCAAGAAAGAGGGTTCTGACTTCAACCAATAAGTATCTGTGGTTGTCCGGCTTCTGTAACCTCTGTAACAAACATAAGCACAATCGTCACGTATAGCCGTTTTGCCGAGATGGATACACAAAAATATATACATACCTATATTACATACCAGTAAAAACATATAAAAAAAGAGCATGACCATGCTCAGTGTAGGGTTCCGCAGCCGTTCATACGAAAAAATGCATACTATACAGTTGAAATAATTACTTATTACCTTCTTCTTTTTTTATGTATGTTCACCGATTACTCGAAGACTATTTCACCGACTTCATTTTTGTTTAATAGGAGGTATCTCCAAGTTGGTCCCATATAAATTTGGTGAAGATCTGATGATGGTATCCATGAGGAATCGAAGGAACTCGTCAAATATTGTAGGCATACATATGACGACTTTGGTATTATAAGAAACATAATAAGCATTTGAATTTAGAAATAGTAAATTGGTGAAGTAGAGCTGATGAAGAAGACCACAGAATGCCATGGGAACTTCTCAACAATCATAAATGATTAACGGGTGGGGATAAGTATCTCGATTAAGTTAGTTAGGCTATTTCATAGTCACAAACTTAAATGTTCCTGATGAGAATGATACTACTGAGGTGATTTGATGGTGGAACCAGAAGGTAGACACCAGATCTCCATAATAAAATAATATATCCTAGCCGTGTTTGGGCTTGTTGGAATCGTCACAAGATACACTATTAAGCAACGATAGCTCGTTTCTGTTTGAATTTTTATTAGGTTTTATTTAGTTTCACCAGTCCGGGTGTCTGTTAACAAAACTGGAGCACACTTTATATATGGATAAGGATAGTATCACATTATCCTACTTCGATATGTAATGCCGGTGCTTCACGTATAACCATCTGGCCGATACCTAGTCGCCGTTTATTTAAAAACGGTAGTTGCGGCTGAAAGAATGAGCTCTCTCAATTGCCGGGCGATTGTCTGCAGTCTAAAAAACCGGCCAAGTGCGAGTCGGACTCGCGAACCGAGGGTTCCGTACAAATTTTCAATTGCCCTTACTTTATTACCCGGTTGCGGTTGAGTTAAGTTTGCACCTGATATCTATAGCATTGCATACAAATGAGGTGCAAACTTAACGCACGGGTTGTACAAATAGGTTTTCAAATTTAAAAAAAAATAGGTAGGTAGAGACATGGCTATAATTTTCGTGCAATATTTATGTTTATTTATACAAATTGTGAAAATTTCAAAATTTTCATTTGGTACACTTCGGAGATAAAGGGGGGAAATGTTGTTTTTTTTCACATTTTCCTTACTAAAACAAAATCTAATATCAATAAAAAATGTCCTCCCGTGACCATGAAAAGCTGGAAAGCTTCCGAAACGTCGGGAACTAAAATGAGATAATATACGCGATATAATCCGATAAATTGTTTCATTTCACCAATAAAAAAATTAAAAAAAATGTTCAAGCAAGCCCTTTTTCATATGAGACCCTATTTGACCCAGTAACTAGTGTACTTTTGCCCCCTCATATGCATCGTTTTTTTTTAGAAATTAAACATGTATTGGTAAATATTTCCTATGCAATACATACATCTAGGCTGACCATGTCTATAAATATTCCAAATTTTAAATAGATAACGTAAGTATTTTTGAGATATGGCGCTCTAATAGTCGAACAGACAGACAGACAGAGTCGCACCGTACGTATCCTTTTGTACCTTTTTGGTAGGGAACCCTAAAAACACGACTTTGTGATAAATTAATCTAAACGCGTCCCAACGGATGAGGTTTATAGTGAGAGAGTAGTGTTCGGCAGTGTAAGAACGTTCGATATGGGCGCGATGAACGAAATTTGGTATATTCGCTCATCGCGCCCATAGCGATGAGCGAATATACCATTATTATAAGGGGTGTAGTGGGCTAATGGCCCCTATTTCTACTAGCAGATTTCTATATAGTGTAGAGATGGTAGAAATGTGATAATTTCGTCGTTAGTCCATAAACTCTCTCCAGTGGCTCCAAGTAGCTATGCTGCGCATAGCGGCCACACCCCGGTAAACCGTGTCTGTTCACGGGCTAAACCTGGATGAGGGGCTTGTCTTCTAGTAGACAAGTTTAACGCGGTTCCCTCCTGCATTGCGCAGAAAGTCTGAGTCGGCGAGAAAGGCAACCCAAAGCAGATATGCAAGGGGATCTGGCGGAATCGGCGATTCAGCAAGGCAAGGTGGATGGCCTAGGGCGACGGTAGAGGGCGTATAGTTACCGTCGGTCAGACACAGCATCTGACCCCTCCTTCAGTCGTAGCGGTTTCCGTTCCACTGTATCAAGAAGGGAGAAGACGAGTGTGTGCGCCTGCGTTTGCGCGAACGTTTGCGCACCTTACTATATCCTGCGTAATAGACCGCTTCCGTTATGTTGACTCAGATCAAGCTTAAGTCCTGTGGCGATGGGATGAAGTAAAGAGGTCTGGCCTGATGCAAGCTGGGCTTTGTCTGATTCCTGCACATGGGCGGTCCCAGGGGTGTGAGTACATGCCGTGGTCGTTTCCGCATTGCATATTTGGGGGCGCCAATGTGGACTCGGCAGCACCTGGGATGACAAAGCAGTCCTATTTAGGGAGGCACTGCTTTCCTCGCTCAGCCGAGGACAGGGCTAGAAAAGGTGCCCTAAAAAAAGCGTGTCCCTTCTTAGAAGGTGGTAGTAGCCGCGGCTGCCATCGCATCAATTTAATTCGTGGTCGACGCTACAAAAGAAATAGTAATACTGCAAAAACACCTATTATGACATTTGGCGCGTGGAACGTGAGAACGCTTATTGATCGGGATTGCAACTCCTGCCCTGAACGCAAAACCGCTGTAGTAGCTCGAGAACTTCGTCGCTATGATGTGGACGTAGCTGCTCTCAGCGAAACGCATCTTGCTGATGAAGGAGAGCTGGTGGAAGATGGTGGCGGCTACACTTTCTTTTGGAAAGGTACCGCCTCCTCCGAACCTCGCCGCTCAGGTGTTGGATTTGCAATCAAAAATCAGTTAGTGAAGCGACTAAAGGAGTACCCTGTACACATCTTGGACCGCGTAACCACACTGCGCCTTCACCTGGACAAAGATAACTATCTTAATATCATCAGTGTCTATGCCCCAACGCTGGATAAGACTGATGATAAAAAGGAGAAATTTTACGAGGAAGTTTCTCATTGCCTCGACAGCATAAACGCTAAAGAGCAGGTATTGTTGCTGGGCGATTTCAATGCCAGGGTTGGTCGTGACTATGAGGCTTGGCCTGGAGTTCTGGGTAGACACGGAGTTGGCAACATGAACAGTAATGTTCATTTGCTACTTAGTCTTTGTGCTCAGTATGAGCTGGCAATATCGAACACCATGTTCAGGCTTGCCGCGAAGCACAAGACAACGTGGATGCACCCAAGATCCAAACACTGGCATTTGATCGATTATGCTATCGTGAGGCAAAGAGATATCAGTCAAGCGCAAGTCACCCGCGTCATGCGCGGCGCGCACTGCTGGACTGACCATCGACTTGTTATCTCTAAGCTGCGACTGCGTCTCCGTCGTCCACGCAGATCCGTAACGAAAAAGCCTCTATCTTTAAACTTGGAGAGGCTGCAAGATCTTGAGGTAAGGGACAATTACGCTAAAGCCTTATCCGCGAAGCTGCTGCCAGTTAAAGAGGAAGGTGATGTTGATGCTGCTTGGGGAGCTTTGTCTTCTCATCTTACAGAAACCGCTTCAGTTACTTTGGGTAAAAAATGCCGGCGAAAAGAAGACTGGTTTGATGAGAATGATGGAGTTCTCAGGGCAGCATTCGATAAACACCGAAATCTCTTGAGTCAGCATCGGAGGCGTGGTGGAAGCGCAGAAGCGGTGAAAACTAGTGATCAGGAATTGCGGAAGCTGTCTCGAGAATTAAAGGACAAGTGGTGGCACGAAAAAGCTTGTCACATGCAATGGCTTGCTGACACAAACCAGCTTGGAGAGTTTTATACCGAGGTACGTGGGTTGATTGGTACGTGCTATCGAGCGAAAGTGCCGTTAAGGTCTGCGGACGGTACGCACTTGTTAACAAGTAAGGAGGACGTACTAATGCGTTGGGCTGAGCATTTTAACACTCTACTCAATGTCGATCGATCAGCTGATCTGCATAATATCAGCCTAATGCCTCAACTCCCCTTTGCCAATGAGCTGGACGAGCCTTTGTCGCGTGATGAGGTAATAACTGCCATCAGTCAGCAGCAAAACAAGCGAGCGACTGGCATTGACCTTATACCGGGAGAGTTGCTGAAGTATGGCGGTGAGGGGTTGCACACCTTGATCTGGGAGCTGTTTGTTCGTATGTGGGAGAAGGAGCGCGTTCCGGACGATTTTAAAGTGTCCCGTATCAGTGCACTCTATAAGAACAAAGGAGACCGATCCGACTGCAACTCTTATCGCGGTATTTCACTTCTGTCAGCCCCTGGGAAGGCCTTTGCCAGAATCCTCTTGAATCGCTTAAAGGATTTGTCTGAAAAGATTCTGCCTGAAAGCCAGTTTGGCTTCCGTCCTGACCGAGGCACCTGCGAAGCTATCTTTTCTGTGCGTCAACTACAAGAAAAAAGCAGAGAACAAGGTCGCCAGTTGTATCTCTGCTTTGTTGACCTGGAAAAGGCTTTTGACAGTGTGCCTCGTGAAGCTCTGTGGTTGGTGCTAAGAAAACTCGGCTGTACCGAAAAGTTTGTAAGACTTCTCAGACTCCTGCATGACGACATGCAATGCTGCGTCGCTGTAGGCGGCGAACAATCGGAACTCTTCCCCGTTACCTGTGGGGTAAAGCAAGGGTGTGTTCTTGCACCCACACTGTTCGCCTTATACTTCGCAGTGGTAGTCAAGGAGGTCTTTCTTACAAGCAGTTTCAGAGGGAGTTCGTATCCGCTTTCGCACAGACGGCAGTCTTTTCAATTTGGCCAGACTTAAGGCTCGCACCAAGGTCTCGTATGCATTAATTTCAGAAATTATGTATGCTGATGACTTGTGCTTCTTAGCAGAATCCCCAGATGGCCTGCTACAGCTAATGTCCGTTTTCCACCAAACATGCTGTAAGTTTGGCCTGAAGATCAGTGTCAAAAAGACAGAGGTTATGTCCTTGGATACGCATGGTCATGAGACACTGGTCATAAGGCTTGGTGAGGACGAGCTGAAGCAGGTCGATAAATTCCGTTATCTGGGGAGCACTATAACATGTGAGTGTGACCTTGACGCTGAGATCAACAGCAGGATCGGTACTGCAGCTGCAGCATTTGGAAAGCTGTGTTCTAAGGTTTTCTGCTCGCATGACCTGAAGCTGGCCACCAAAATATCGGTATATATGGCAATTGTGCTGCCAAATCTTCTTTACTCCTCTGAGACGTGGTGCGTGTATCGCCGTCACATACGCACTTTGGACCGTTTCCACCTTAAGTGTCTCAGAACGATCATGAAGATCAGATGGTCCGACCGAGTGCGTAATACCGAAGTCCTGCGACGAGCCCGTGTTGGTGGCATCGAGGCCTACTTAATGCGTCGACAACTTCGGTGGTGCGGTCACGTATCACGCATGAAGGAGGAGAGAATTGCGAAGCGCATCTTCTACTCGGAATTGGAGGAAGGAAAGCGGAAGCATGGCGGACAACTCCTCCGGTACAAGGATGTCCAGATGCGGCATATGAGGAGTTGCAGTATAGATCCGTCTCAATGGGAAGGTTTGGCAGCGCAACGGCCAGAATGGCGTAGAATTGTTAACAGCCGAATTAGCGAGTTCGAGGATCACCGCAAGGCTGTCCTTGATGCTAAACGCGACGAGCTGAAGGCCCGTCCACCTAGAGCCATTATATATAACTATGTAGACGGTGAACTTACATAAATAAATAAATAAATAAATAAATATTACGGGACAATTTTACACAAATCGAACTAGTCCCATGGTAAGCTCAATAAGGCTTGTGTTATGGGTACTAGGCGACGATATATTTAATAGATATATTACTTATATACATAGAAAACATCCAAGACTCAGGAATAAATATTTATGCTCATCACACAAATATTTGCCCTTACCGGGATTTGAACCCAGGACCTCAGCTTCGCAGGCAACGTTACTCCCACTGAGCCAAACCGGTCGTCAACATGCCGACAATGTGCACGAAAATTCACCGCGAAGATCGACATAAGCCATCTTCGGGCGCATGAGCGCCAAAGTAATTAGGAGTGGAAGTGGTCGCCATGGCCGAAATCGGTCGGAGATTATTATTATTATTATTATTATTATTATTATAAGTTGTAAAATTAAATGTCTGTACATTGAAGTTAAAAAAAGGTGACACGGACTATTTGAAGGTCATTTTTTGTATGTTTGTATGTGGCTTCATCACGCCAAAACGGCTAAACGGGTTTCAACTATTTTTGGTACATGGGTTACTGGGCATTCACAGATGGTTATAGGATAATTTTTACTCGACTACGCTGAAAAAAAGGGTTATTTCGGTTCTATGTATTTGACGAATCTTAAACGCCGCCATTCGTTTTAGTAAATTAAAATTAAAGTGACAGGTATTTTTAGTTTAAAATTTGTAAAAACTAATGGGACATATTACTGCGAATGTAATTATCCCGTGAATAAGTATATGTATTATTACCAAATTATTCACACGCCTGACGTCAGTTGTCTATTTACTGAAAATAAATATTTTATTACATAAAAGTAGTGACATAAAACTTTCGCAATAATCTAATAAAAATATGCTTATTTTAGTTTTAAGGTATTGTGCTAGTAATATTAGACCACAATGAAGCTAAATTCTTGAATTAAACCCAGTTTTCTTCTGTTTTTCTAAAATTAGTCAAATCAATTCGTAACCTAAACATGGTAGAGGCAAATCTACTATTTAGAGGCATATTTAGATTAAATTAAAGTGAAAATGAAAACCGCTCATGTAATGTAGGTAATCGAAATATATCAAAAATTTTGTTTCCCTCGCCATTACGAGCTGTTAGAGTTTATCGCGAATATATCTTCAGACATATATACTTTACAACGTAAACATGGAAAGACCTTGAAATAAAATGTTATGTGACGGAACAATGTCTAATTACGGAAACAGATAAATATTGCAATATAGTTTCAACACGAATCTACGCTTAAATAATACGTACACTGAAAATCTAATTTTAAGTAATAAATTATTTATTTAGATTACATTAGCGGTTATTGTGAAAGCCGAGTACTTCTCGACAACTTTCAATCCATTACGAGCACCTTAGTCATGAGCGATGAGTGGACACTGACGCTTCACGGGCAGTATAAATACATACGTCTGATTCTCACGATAGGCTTCTAGCTAAAATAAATGTTTATTTACCCTCGATCCCGACAAAAAAAGAGCTACTAATAAAACCAAGGAACATTTAGGGGTCAATAAGAGCGTATTTAGAACTTAATGAGATATAGCAGCAGCACTTATAGCGACATATATTGGCGACAAAAGAACATACATAAGCAAAATATTTCACTTAGGTCTATGATAAGGAGTTATGACGGCGATAACAGGGTGAGTTTAAAGGTTAAAGACATTACCTATAGCAGCATTTTTAACACCACAATACAGGCATTAAGTGAATCTTACGATTATAACATCTAAATAAGAAGTAAGCCTTGACTACAACAATCCAATGTGCTAATAAAGCGATAATAAACTTTCGCCAAGTACCAAAAGTCGCACAAAAGCAATAATTACCGCTACCAGTTCTATAATAGTGCTTATAAACTTTTTTATGGCATCTAAGGCCTAAAAAGGTACAAAACTCTCTTATGTTACTTAAACTCGAACAGTAGCATCATGTTTCGCTATCATAGAACTTCTAGAACTGAACTTCTTTATATTGGACATAAGAGGCTTAATCATAATTAATTTACCATATATTAAACAGTCACGGTACTTTGGATATATCAAAATAATCGCATAACTACATAAGTGTAATATGTACTCGTACGTGGGTTGTAACTATGGTAAAAGTGTTTGGTGGACTTTTTTGGTGTTTAAGATCACAATGTAACGTTAAAAAATCATCCTGTGTTATGAGTTATTGGGGTACAGATGTAGTGTATAATAGTTTTCCTTTGAATTTTTACGGAAACGTACGAACGTGTCTTGCTAATTCAGTCGGTCGCAGTACAAAAAGTACTGAGGTTGACTGAAGTAACATGACAAATACGAACGTTTCCGAGAAAATACGAAGGAAAACAATTATGCACGACATCTGTCGGTTGTGGTCTGTTAGATATGATAATCCGTAAAGTTACCGGTTTCAGAGCAAATATAATTATAACAGACGAAAATTCGGACAAACACTGTCAAGAGGCATCGTGATGATAACTGACGCACATAGTGAGTACTCTTACTTGTTCCAGCTCTTTCAATTCAGGTCAATCTCATTTATTTATTCCACATCATGTTGTACATTAAAGATCCTATAGATATCGTTCAAAACATGAGCCCAGTCGAACACAGCAATATTAATATAATTAAAATGGATTGTCAAAATACAACTTATTATATTATTTAGTTCTAAAAATTAAATGTCTGTAAATTGAAGGTATTTACAAAAAAATATTGATACGGACTATTTTATGGTCACTGAACCGAACATATTTTTTGGATATTTTGTATGTTTTGTATGTTTGGTACACGGGTAGTTGGTCCCCCACAAATGGTTAAATAGTATATATTTTATCCCACTATGCTCAAGAAAAAAGAGTGTTCTTTATAATTTTTTCCTCTTCCGCTGACGAAGTTTTAGTCTCTTCTAGTCTATACTATTTGAAGGTCACATGCAGAATGAAAAAAGATATTCTTTGTATCTGTATATGTTTGCATGTGACGTTGTGGCTTCATCACGCCAAACGGCTGAACGTTTTTGGTACACGGGTAGCTGGGCATCTATACTTTTTACTCGACTGCGCTGACTGGTTATGATTTTTTTCTCATTCGCGAACAACCAGGAAGTTGCGGCTCCTTCTGGATGGTTAATAAATTAATAGGAACTGATAGGACTAAGAACAATTATTCGACATTTTTAATTCATTAGCGATTTTTTTCCCCTTTTTAGTGTTTATTTGTTAGTATACAGTAATTTTTAATTAAGGTTATTATTAATTCTAACCCGTTAGTCGATTACATTTTGCCCATCTCTGACGATAAAGCCTGTTTATAGAACCAGTCATTAATATTCGGGCCACGCAATCGATGTTGCATATAACCACGTTTTTATTCATATCGCTATATTCTCGGGTCAAAGTTTGGTAATCCTTGTCAACTAACGGGTCTGAAGTTCGCAGCCCAAAGGGAGTAACCCATAGTTGACCAAATTATATATCAATTCCTAGTGACTGTAATTGAGTCAGTTGTTTTTCTAATAACAGAAGGTGCTTCTCTGCGAGAAAATACCCTTCATAACGTCAATAGGTGTCAGTCTTTAGATTAAGTGCAATGACATGAGTAATTTCTCAACAAAAATATAAATGCCTGATATCGAGCTGACAATAACTTGTTGAAACTAGTGTATTGGTTGCGGGACTCGAGCGGTTTACGGTAGTTTTATTCGACAGTGAAGTTCGGCGTCGGAAGTTTGTCAGAAGTTACCAAGTTGAGAAGATTCATGTAATAGCACTTCTTTCAACTCGTTTTATGTCTGAATCAAGTAGCCACTTTCGTTTTCAGTTTAATTTTCGTTGCGAAATATCGAATTGGGTCAAGATAGGATAGCTCAAGTTCCTGCTCAAGTGGGAGATATGTTTGATTAATGTACTTATTCCCATGTGTATTCAGCTAATAATAGCAAACGGTGTCAGGTAAATTCTTGACTCAGGAAAGGACAGATTTGCCTTCATTTTTCTTTAAGCGAATTTGGACAAGGAGCATTTGAAAGCGTTTGTTTTGTTTGCTATATATATTGGTAAATAAAAAAACCGGGCAAGTGCGGGTCGGACTCGCGCACTGAGGGTTCCGTACAAACTTTCACCTACCGTAACATTGTTACATGATTCCGGTTAAGTTAAGTTTGCACCTAATATCATTAGCATTGCGTACAAATGAGGTGCAAACTTAACGATACCAAGTTGATCAAATAGGTTTTTTTTTAATTAAAAATAAAAAGAAACTGGTAGAGATATACCAACTTATAATTTTCACGTAATTATTATATTTATTCATAAAAGTTGTGAAAATTTAAAAATCTTCGCTTGGTAATCTTCGGAGATAAAGGTGAATGGCATTTTTTTCCACATTTTCCTTAGTAAAACAACATTTTATCACAATTAAAAAAAAATGTTCAAAAATGTGCAGATTACGCCCTTTCATATGATTTACCCCACTAGACCTAGTAGCTAGACTTTTAATTTTTGCCCTCCCCCCCCAGGATTCGTCGATATAAAAAAAATATGTATATATTTTAAAAACGTTTCCTGCTTCCAAATTTCAAATAAATATCATAAGTAGGTTTTGAGGTATGGTGCTCTTATAGTCGGACAGACAGACAGACAGAGTCGCACCATAAGGGTTCCTTTTTTACCTATTTGGTACGGAACCCTAAAAAGCCAATTTCCTTAACATATGATAGAATCTACGCTCAAATGCTTTAAAAAGTAGCAAAACCTGTCGGGTTAGAATGTGAGATGTTGGGAGCGAATCAGGCAGACCCTAGATTATTATCACCATCACCATTACCAAGAAAAGCTCCTAGTGCTCATACCAAAATAGCAATCAAAGGCATATTATTTTGTATTTGTGTACATGTGATTGCTAACAGCTTTTACGGCTTCACTAAATTGTTCGTCTATTTTTTTCTTGTAAGTACTGAGGGAAAACGCGTGCTCAAAATCTGAGAATCATTTCACTTCACCCATTCCATGAATAGTAGAGCTCTATCTTATTTGGGAGACCACGTAGAATAGTACTGTCAATATTGAAGCTAATCAAATGAATTACACGAATACATAATGAACAAGGCTTCATATTATCTATACCTACTGCATAATATCATCCAATAGGTAAGTACTTTGTATAAATAGTCATGGATTGGTATGCGAATTGGCTCTGATATAAATTAGGTGAAATATGTATCGTGTAGGGAATGCTATTGTAATGTCAACTGAATTGGAAAAACAAGTGACTGCTCTGATACCATCACGTTTGTTCGAGCAGAAAAATATCATTCAGATTTTTTCCTATGTTCGTCAACAGGAAAACGAATAGGGTTTTATCGAATATGATAATCAGATAAAAGTTATACCTAGATGTACATATTCGTTGCTCTATTACATTTTTAGGGTTCCGTAGCCAACATGGCAAAAACGGAACCCTTATAGTTTCGTCATCGTCCGCCCGTCCGTCCGTCTGTCCGTTCGTATGACACAGGTATTTTACTCAAAAACTACATGATGAAATTTGGTGTATAGGTGTCTTGTATAAGCCGTTACTTAGTTTGATAGTTAAATAACGAAAAATATATATTTCTAGGGGGGCACTCCATACATGTAACCGAAACTGAAATAAAAATCAAAAAATATCAATGTGTGGCACTTATTTCGATACTTCTTTTAAAACTCTTTGAGGATTTTGAAGGAATATATTGATTCAGTGAATATTTTCGGAAATGATTGCCCCGAAAGTAGCTTAAATTGTACCCGCCTCCCCCCTTTTTTCTAAACGGTACGTGAAAAAAGTTACAAAGTTACAATTTCATAAATTCTTGCAACGGAAATTGTTATCAACATGATCAGATATATACAGTTTTTGAGTTACACTGCGTTTCTCAGCAAAAGGACAGAAGTGTCATGGAGATACGCTTTTTTGGTAGTGCACTTTTTCATATCGTATTTTTTTTGATATTTATTGATGTAACAAACAAACACGCAACTTATCTGAAACTTGTCTAGATGGTTGGCTACAAGTAAGTTTTATTTAGCGATATCATAATTGAACACTACATCTGTACTATTATATGTTAGAAAAATTAAATCCTTTTTTTTTGTTGGATAATATGTTTAATGTACAAACATTAAACATATTACGTTGTAACGTTGCCTGCGAAGCTGAGGTCCTGGTTCCAAATCCCGGCAAGAGCAAATATTTGTGTGATGAGCATAAATATTTGTTACTGAGTCTTGGATGTTTTCTATGTATATAAGTAATATGTCTATTAAATATATCGACGGCTAGTACCCATAACACAAGCCTTATTGAGCTTACCATGGGGCTAGTTCGATTTGTGTAAAATTGTCCCGTAATATTTATTTATTATTATTATTTTTTTTAAATAAGTAAGTTACTCGGATTATTTGGAGCTTTGTTAATCTTTTGTATTTTTGTAATGTGCCGTTGTGGCTTCATCATGCCAAAACGGTTAAACGAATTAAAACTATTTTTGGTACACGGGTAGCTTGTCACCCACAGATGGTTATAGGATATACCATTGGTTTTTTGATTAATGCTTTTTCACCGTAGCCGAATAAATAGTATCAGTTACCGATTTACCAAAAATAGTTGAAATCCGTTTGTTTTGGCGTGACGAAGCCACAGCGATACAATACAACATACGAAAAATAAAAATAAATGTTTTTTTTTTTTACATTCAGGGACCTTCAAATAGCCCGTATTTACTAAACTCTTACTTGCCAGAATCGCATTTGCCCGAATTTCATCTACCATAATGTTTAACTGCCATAATGTTGTTTCTTATAATTTCGTATTCGTATACCATACTCATTGTTTACCATATTAATATTAATAATTAATCATATGTCAGAATGTTTGTTTCCTGTGTTATTAATTCAAATAATTTCATTTTTGTTTTCTTTATTTAAATATCAGGGCCATGACATTTACACAAATCGACCTAGTCCCAAACTAAGCAAAGCTTGTACAGTCAGCAGCAGAGAAACGTGACCCCTCTGCCATATAATGTTAGTATGGCTGGGGGGTTACTTTTCTCTGCAGCTGACTGTACTATGGGTATTAGGTGACGATATACATAATTTATAGATACATTTTAACACTTAAATACATCCACAACTTTGCACTCGCCCTGGCCACTTTCCATAATCACTGTTCGAATCGGATAGGTTAGTTGAAAGAACTAAGCTTAGTCAAACTATACTATATCTACTAGTGCTTCTCTAGGTGAGAACTAGCGGGGAAAGGCAGGCTAAGACAGGTCGGTGTAGGTACGACCACGAGCGAAGCGAGGAGGAGTGTAAGGAAGAAATGCGACAAAATGGAAAATGGGTCCAAAACGGAAAACCGTAAGGTTAGGTTAGGTTTGTATAGCATCAAAATTCTTGTATGCTTGCTGGCATGCTTGCTTACTTGCCTCTTGCCTCTTAAACGGTCTCATATCTAAAAGTGTGGTATGGCCCCAAAACTATATAACCTACTACCAAGTGCCATTAGAGACAAGGAGGATATCTTAGAATTTAAGCTAGCTTTAAGAAGATTATTGGTAGAAAAAGCCCATTATTCTGTAGCCTGAATATCTAAACGATAAACGTGATGCCTAATAGTCGTAAATAAGAACTATAATGATTATTAATTTTAGTTTAATTTTAAATATTGCATACCCTAACAGGGTCCATGTTTGAAACTTTGCCAGGAAATACAAGAGTATGCCAAATAACTTTTCTAGTAAATGAAACATTCGGGCAAATGAAATTAGTTAATTCAAATTGCATATGAAATTCGGGAAAACAATAGGTTACACATTTTTATGGTAGTAGGTATAGATTTGCACTGCCTAACACTTTAAAGTGGAACACGATATTATAAAATGTGACATTGCGTTAGCTATAAATTTTCATTTAAACAATATTTTATGTAAAAACAGATATACAAGGTGACACAATAATTATGTTACTTTCCGATTGTACTCACAATAACAATAACATATTAGTACAAGACCAACATCGAAATCATTCAAACATATTTGGACCTCCCATACGACTACGTTTAGCTTCAAGTTTTCCATCATCATCAATTTTATAACTGTCATTAACATTATAAATTTGTGGGCAAGTAAAAATTGTAAGTACAAGATACAATGGTATCAGTGAACCTATAAAAAAAACTCCGCCACTTCTGAAAAATGCTCATAATTTTCAAACGGCTGAATAGATTTTTTTAAACCAAATCTAAAAACACTCTCATTGAACCTACTTTTCAAATACAAAAATAAAAAATAAATAAAATGAAAATAGATCCACCCGATCGAGCGCTAGGATGCCAGAGACAAACAGATACACCCCTCGAATACCATGGAACGGAAATTCGGATAGATATATTTCCTAAATTTTTGGTGCCAGTGTTGTTCTTCAGTTGTAAGGAAGCGGACTCAATATTATTTTCGGTGTTTTGCCAACTTTAGGTTAAGATCTATCCGATTTTCCGCTCCCTGCTAACATCCCTATTTTTTCCGTCTAGGGTTTAAAAAAATCAGCTATATTGCCTTCCGAAACGATACATTTTTAGTAACATTTACCAGCTCCAAATAAGGATATACAATTTTTATTGTAATATGTGAACATAGTGTAATATAAAAAAAAAACTTAATTTATTTTACCTAGCCGGAATTCGAACCAAGGAACGATAGCTTCGTAGGCGTAGGCGTTGTGTTAACAAGATAGCTAAAGTTAAGATATTTCAATCGAAGGCGTCACAATGATGCTCGTCGCATGATGATTTCGCAAATGTATTAGCATCAGCACTGTAATGAGCGCATAAAACCTTACAGACTATTAAATTAATCGGTAAACGCTGCTAAGTATCCATTGTTACCAGGATTATTAGCGCGCACGGAACCCCACCGATCGTATAATAATAACCTTACATCACCTCTACCTTTGTGCTAGGGATGGAGCCGATCCTCATTCTTTATCATCCGTGGATGCGGATATTTTTAGCTTAACATCCGCGGTTGCAGATCTCGATGCGATTTATTTTATTAAGAGACTAGAAGATGCCCGCAACATTGTCCGCGGAGGAGAAAAAGTCATAACCCTTCATTTTTGCTTCAGCGTAGTCGGGTAAAAAGTATCCTATAACCATCTGGAGATACCCAGCTACCCGTGTACCAAAAATAGTTAAAATCCGTTTAGCCGATTTTGCGTGATGAAGCCACAACGACACATGGATTGCAATCCGGTCCAATTCTCAATCCGGTCGGATCCGGCGGGATCCGGCCGGATTGAAGTTTTGCTATTGCGTCTATCCAACATTATGCGTTTTGTCAGGATAAAATAGATCTTGGATTCTATACTTAAATCAAATAATTTAACTATGTACTAAATTCAACTCCGTCTAAGCGCTGGGATTAGTTGTGTGTGCCTTCGGATGCCGATTATACTAAGTTAGGTGTAACTTAGCGTTTTACCGACGAATTCAGCATTAGACTAGCTAGTGCATTGACTTCTCTATTAACATTATGTCGTGAGCGAGGACAAATATGTCTGAGTGTCATAATGGCTTTTTCACTTCTCCTGCTCAAAAAGTACGTCATATTAGCTTCGCGAAGCGAGCCTAAAATAGTACATTTAGCCCCTAGGGTTTAAAAGAAAGCCATATAATTCCATACAAATTTCTATGACACTGAAAAAAAAAACTTGCGGCCAGCTACATACTCTTTACGAATAATTAAAAACAAACAAAACAACCTGATCAGATTGGCCAAACTTTCTGATAGAATTGCTCAACCTGTACTATTAGTTTTTCATGAAATATACAATTTCGATGTTATGTCTTTTTATTTTCTCTCAGTCGAAGTGAAAAGTAGAGTGTCATAGAAATTTGTATGGCATTATATGGCTTTCTTTTAAACCCTAGAGGCTAAATGTTACTATTTTATTTTCGCTTCGCGAAGCTAATATGACGTCCTTTTTGAGCAGGAGAAATAAAAATTATTTTAAATATCCACTATCTGTAATTCCGCCTGTTTAATATTTACGATGATGATTTGTTAAAGTTTGGTCCCTGTTCCCAAAACTATAAAATACATGAAAGCCGTTACTAATATACTCGCAATTAGTAGAACCTCTATAGCGGATGACGTCCGTCCATATTTTAGTTTTAACTGGAATAGGTTTTGGTAACTACTGCCAAAGAAGCTGCAAAAATAATGTTATTATATGTTTATCAACGTCCGAGGGCCTACAGTGCCCCGCACAAAACTACATGCAAATTGGCCGCAACCGTGCAGGTATAATTATTTCATACTGTGTTTCTAGGGTAAAATTATAAAACAACCTAACAGCAAAAATAAAAAAAATACAAAACCATGACCATATAAAAAAATGCTAACTTAACACATAAAAATCAATACTACAAAATGTATTACTAATTGAAGGTCGCTGAATGTATTTTTTTTGGGCAGGATACCCAGCTACCCCACAGCTGGTAATCTTCGTATAACAAAACGCGTACGTTAGCGCCATGTTGTTTTTAAAGTTGACTGACGTTTTTCGCTGCTGTGATTAGCTGTTGCTTTGTCAATACACTCGTCTTGTCATTTATATATTATTTGTCGAAATTCATTCTGTCACTGTCACAGTAATGTGTTATCGAGTGATGTCCTTGTGTTTATCCTGTCTTGCTTTTTGCAAAATGTTTTAAGAGTGCCGTGTTTGTAGAACTTTGCGAGAGGACGCTATTTTACACCATTTCCCGTTTTCTGAGAAAATACTTAGTGGTTGAAGTGTTTAAATCGTGATGATCTTGCAAAATTATCGCCCGCAGAACTAGCAAACATTATGTCCAAGAATTCATTTTGTTTATTTGACAGCGCCGAGCACAAAACTATTCTCAGTCATTTCATTGCTCTGACTGTCCGATTTACAATTATGAATTGGTGCAACACAACCAACAAAATATTAAAGGGGACAGACGTATTACTTGCAATACAGAAGAAAGCTTACGACAAATTTAAAAGAAATTGAAAAATAAATCTTTTAACAAATAATGTGTGTTTTATTTTTTTGCTACTGAGGTATAATTCTCAGCATATAATTTGATCACGTAAATACAAATACTGAAGTCACGTGTTCAAATTTTCGTGCCGGGAACTATTCATTCTAAATATTAGACCTCATTCAATGAACCTAGACCACTTTGGCTGAATACGTTACGATCCCTTGCCATATTGCAATCTCGAATAGAAACAAAATTAACGTCAGTCAACACTAATCGTACAGATTAAATATAGTTGCCTAGTGCAAATAATATTTGTTTCTGAGTTGGCAGTCTGATACGTAGTATCTCTTATTAGTCTGTGAGCTACCCTCTTGTACCAAAAATAGTTGAAATCCGTGTAGCCGATTTGGCGTGATGAAGCTACACATACACATGCATAAAAAAATGTTTCAGCGACCTTAAATTAGACAGAATTGGTTATATCATACTTTTTACTCGACTGCTGAAGACAAAAACGGTGGATACAATTTATGCTACTTGCAGAGCGAATATTTCCGAAAATATTCACTAAATAAAAATAAACTTAAAACCTCAAAACGTTTTTAAAAGAACTGTGGAAATAAAGTGCTACACATTGATATTTGCTGAAAAATATGTTTCTAGCGGGCAGGCCTAGATTTTTTAAATTTATTATTTAAGTATAAAACTAAATAGCGGCTTATACAAGACACCTACACTCTAAATTTTATCAATAATATATTCAGTCGTTTTTGAGTAAAATGTCAGTGACATACGGATGGACGGACGGACATGACGAAACTATAAGGGTTCCGTTTTTGCCATTTTGGTTCCGTAGAACCCTAAAACTTACATACAATATCTTCGCCGTTTGAGATTATAAGAAATATACCTACAAATCAGTGCATGCACTATTTGAGTTCTGTTCAAACAAAATGTTCATGAAGAAATATGCTGCACGGAACTTTGGTCGAATCGCATTAGTGTTTAGAGCTGATCATATTAATATTCATAAATCATATTTAGATTACAACCAATATAAATGAAAACTGCACTTCCTAATATTTCCAAAAACCAACGCTAATTCTACTTGAAGTTGATTTGAAGAGATTCACGAGATTACAGTTAAGCTAGTACTTAAGCTAGTACTTAAGTACTAGCTTAACTGTAATACCCTAAAGAACCCTAATTTGCAATTATAATACGAAACCCGGTGTTTCACTCAAATAGGCGCGCGGGTTCCAATCCCGCTTAGATTGCAGTATCAGTATTTTGCTTTTGAATATATATAAGGAATTAGCCAAGAGATAAGATATCCTTTAACCGGTACGGCGACAGATCATGGCTAACCTAACACATGTGCTTTTTCTTTCTTCGCTAAGTTGAAAGAAAAAACACTATTAACTGTAAAACGGTGTAGGTTGGGAAACACTTATTACTTAAATGCAGATTATATATAAGTATTTGTTACTAATTGAATCCTTAATAGATAATCATCGATGGCCTTTAAGTCAGTTACAGACTATAATAGTACATTTCGATGTTAGTGCGGAAAATATGTCATTACTACACGAGTACCGAGATATCTTGCCATGAGCCGTAGGCGAGTGGCATGACTCGGGGCCTCGGGGCGAGAAAGAATGACATTTCCGCACATGAATCGAACGATGTTTCTTAATACAGTTGTGAAAAGATAAGAAAAACAACAAGTACAATATCGAATGTTGCCTTTGGAAACTTAAAACATGCTCGCAGTAAGAAAAAAACGCCTCTTCTCTGATAGGCGATTCGGCAGCTATTCCTTTCCATTCAGACAACTTATTAAGAACGGTTTTTCAATATTAGAAATAAACGGGTTATAATTATGAAAAGGTAAGTAATAACATATGTATACTTCTCGTATTCTTACATTAACAAAAGGTTTTTATGTTGACTACGACGTTTAAAGGAAACTAATATTAACACTCATCAATAAGTAGTCATGAATTGGTACAAGTATAAATTAAAAAAAAACGAAAATTGAAAATCACTAGTTCGCGTAAACCAACTTTCCGCACGCTAAACAGCTACGTAAAGTTGCACTTTTTTAGCAACTCTATTAAAAAAATAGAAAAAATTAAAGAAAACAATTATTTTCAATGCTAAGATACATATTAATACATAATAAATAATAATTCATCAAGTGTATTAGTAACTACTATGGAGATCCGTTATATTTCTATGTTAAGACCGGTAAGTCGTATTTTATAAATTTGAATTTAAAATAACTTGCACGATAAATGGTTCGGTTTTCCATTATTTGATGTAGATTTGTTTAGCCTGCCTTAAGAAGTGAAGTTGATTCAACCAATGTTTATATTTTAAAGAATCCATAAAAAATCTAAAAGTGAAACTATTTTACAATCTTTATTTTAGAAGCAGTGTTTTCTTGTGATTTTCAGCATAACTGTAAGAAGATGTTGAGATACGTTACAGTACCTAAGCTGGCGGGCTTTAAGAGTGAATCTTAATTTATGAATTCAAAGGGCTAGAATATGATCCGAAACCTCAGACAGTAAAGAAGCAGACCAAAGAAAAACGTGCTGCATATTATCGTTCGAGAGAGTTTCGCTACAAAATAAAACGATTCGGATTGCGATAAAAGTCCTTTGGACCTTCTTTGAAATGCCAGTTGATCCAGGCTCGGTGTGAGCGCCTTTCAGTAAAATACTGCTGCAAATTCATTTTGCTCGGCATTGCAATTCGATTGCCAGGCCGTGTTCTGTATCTTACAATCATATCATTCATCTTAACGATTCAAATGAATAAATAAGTAGAAGAGCGTCTCAGCTAGATTAGAAAAATGAATATTCTTGTTTGTTCCATACTAATTATGTTGTATATTAATTAGTATATTCAAAAAAATTCAAAATTCAAAAGTTTTTATTTGGTTTCTCATTGTTTTTGTTAGTAATAAGGGGAGCCTTCCATTAAGCAATATATGCTTGTATTGGAAAGTTCCGCTCTTCCTTTACTCGGTGATTAACAAAAACCAATTACATATTACTGCCTTAATTGGGTACCTAGGTCGGTAATATAAAGAACGTCCCAGATCGCAGTTATTTGACGCCCTCGCGGAAGGCAAGAGGGACAAACATGCGATCCGAGGTGCTTCCCATCTCCAACCGTGGTAAGTACAGAATACAGTACATTTTTTATTATATATTACATACTATACTAAATATAATTGATCCAAACAGTTATTTGAAGAAATATGGTTTTACATTCCACATATAATATACTGCATGTAGGTAAGTAAGTGAGTGAGTATACAATTTTTAGTTATATAATTTTAGGTTACGTAATTTAAAAGTGACTCTGTCTCTTCATATGTTAAATTCTTCATCCATTCAGTGATTGCTTTCTTACATTCATACAGCTGCAACGGATAAATGTTTAAATCTGCATCGATAGAGTTATATAAATAGGCGGATTGTACAATAAATTGTTTCCTAGCATATACAGATTTACAAACTGGAATAGGGGCAGCTTTGACTTTTCTTCTCAGTGTTACAGTAGATGATATATAGTTTAAGGTACGGTGTAATTTTAATACACAGAGTACAACATATAACCTATGCATGGACAGTAATTCACATTCCTTATATAGTTCTGTTGTAGGGTATCTGAAAGGTTTGTTGAATGTAACTTTAAGTAAATATCTCTACGCCCTCTCTACTTCAATGAATTTCGTTTTATTTGCTCCTCCCCAGACAGGTAAACAGTATGACATAATTGACTGGGCTAGTGCGATATACATTTGTTTTAAGAGTGCAGTGGATGCAACATGTTTTAGGATCTTAAATATCCAAATCAGTTTTCTAATACGCCCATTCACATGTTCAATATGGTCATGCCAGGATAACCTGTTATCCAATATTATCCCTAGGTATTTCATAGAAGAGACTTTATCAATTGTTGAGCAGTTACAATTTATAGTATTTTGGTCACAGTTGTGTAATTTTAGTACTAGATTCCCTGATGGCTGTGTGCTCTCATATTTCCAAAAGCACATGTGTTTAGTTTTGCTAGGATTGAGCGTCAAAAGGTTCTGCCTTAGCCAGTTGGAGATAATGTTTAATCCTATTTCAGCCTTTCGATACACTGCTACCCAGGAACTCTCCCTAAAGACCCAGTGGTCTTACTGCATACTGCAGTTAATATCGTCTTCATATGAGAACGCACTGCCATCCAGAGTGAAGAGATTGATAAGGTTGTTAATATATATTAAGAAGAGTGTCGGGCCAAGAACGCTCCCTTGGGGGACACCAAATGTGATGTTATGTTCACAACTTAAGTGGTTTCCTATTTTTACACGTTGTGTACGGTGTCGTGTTACCCGGTCCTCCAAAGAATTGAAAGACAGGATAACAGACGTGGGATGAATGAAATGCGGAAGAAGGATGTGAAATGAAAGGAGGTGATGAATTAAATGCAAGACTCAGGGTAAGGTTCGTTTATTCCACTGTTCCTTTAGATATACACGGGGTCACCAGATTTAGGACAGAAGTATGTAGGCCGAAAGAAAGGGGAAGAGCAGGCGCACAGTACAGCACACGATGTAAGGTATCCTGGCCAGCAGTAGGTCAGCAGGTCAGCAGTTGGCTTGACAAACACGTGGCAAGGTCACGTAGCGAGGTTGGTGGCTTTGATAGGTTCGACGGGCAGCAACAAGTACCACCGAAACGTTTAGGGACTTTCTGGAGGGTAAAAGGTCCTCTTGAAGTGCGGGGCCAGCCTTGGCCCCGCACAGACCAATTTCTAACATTCCTCGATCGGAGATAAGAGAAGACTGACTGTGCTGATCATCAGCCGTGCTTTTATAGGCCTCGGCTTCTCTTCCAAGTATATTTTAAAATTTAGAATTTTTAATTTTAGTTATCAGGATTTTCTTAGTAAAATATAACAAACCTAGACATAAAAATATACTACCTCATCTTAACCTAAGTAGGAAACAATGAATTTCTGCTAAGACATCACATGTGACATTATAAGTAACAAACAAAGAAATTATATAAAATTGTGGATTTTACGAAAGATCTCAATAAATATGATAATTTAGTAAGGCTGCAGAGCTGGAAAATCAGGTAAGCATCGACCCCTGGAACCTGGGTGTGATCCAATTGCGTGAAAATTAGTTATCGTGTGTTCAATGTTTCAGCCTTGAAAAAGGAAGATTTCTACAGCTTATCGTGAAGATAAATGTACGGAACATGCAAATATAAATAATATCATGAAGCCAGAGATAAGTTTGATATGGATTGTTGGAGAGATAAAATAGGAACGCGCTCTGAAATACTCACAAGGCGAGAAGTTTCAGAGGGGTTTCGAAGATTAAGAAGATAGCAAGGCATTTATGTCCTCGGTCTACGTGCTGCGTTACCTCAGTAATAAGCGCCAGAACAGCATCTACGGCTGACTTACCCTGACGGAAACCAAATTGAGATTTAGATAGAATATCGTATTTATTGAGATAGCCGACTAACCGTTTATTTATTATTTTTTCTAAGATCTTTGATATAACCGGTAGTGCAGAAACGGGTCGATAGTTATCATCCCTCTCCCCACCCTTAAATACAGGTGTTAAAATAGCTTGCTTAAGCATAGGCGCCTTGAGCAAAGCATCGGCACTATCATTTTTAAGGTTCATTAGTATAGCGTCAGGATATGTATCTATCAGGACAAATGATGAGGGAATTGAAAGGGAGAAGGAGAGAGCATTGTCACTATTGTTAGAAGAATGATTGTTTGTAATGGCTTCCTTACCTACGTTTGCAAAAAAATTATTAACGTGGTTGACAGAGATTGAGAGTTTAATAGTTCGACAGCATTATTAGTTTTAGTCTTAAAATTGGTTATATTTCTAATAGTATTCCATAGAGCTTTAGGATTTTTAGAAGTTTTTTCCAGAAGGTCACTATCATATTGTCATTTGAGTTCTCTAATTAAGATAGTGCGAAAGTTGCGGCATCTCTTGTAGGTAGTCTTCAGAATCTCATTTTCTGGGTTTGATCGTAGTTTTAATTGCATTTTGTTTCGGTTATTTATGCACCTGATTATTCCAAGAGTGATCCAGGGCTTGATGATCCGCTAGGCTCATGTAAGCTGTCCTTTACTTTATTTACTAATTGCTCTAGAATGAAATATGGATTGTCGCTAAGTAAGAGGTGATCAAGATTTTTAAGAGCTAAGTGGGCAAGTGCTTGAGAGTAATTTACCCGTTTGGCTGTGATGAGGCTTATTTTTTTTATACTCTCGGACAGAGCTAAGAATATGGTTAGGTGGTCCGTAATAGATGTGCTTATAACTGCAATGGAAGCTGTGTTTTTTCTTATATCGTGTGTCAACATGAAGTGATCAAGGCACTTTGGACCCCTAGTCGAAGCCAATGGTAGACAACATGTTTAGATAGTAATTTTTGTTTGCACTTACATGTGAAGGCTCCTGTGTGCGAGGTATAAGGTTAATACTATTTAGCAATTAACAACAAACGTTGGTTGGCACTCAATTTTATCATTATAATTTTATTTTCGTCCCAAACGTTAAAACACATTAATTGATCTTTCCAATAGATCAAAAAAAATTGGGTCGCTGATAAAAGACTATTTGTGAATCTGTTTGTGTTAGTGTGTTCACAAAAGGACTTATATCTGTACGGTTTCCAATGAGCCTTTTTGTTACACTTATTAACTACTGGATACAACCAAATTAGAAAAGCGTAGGAAGACGGCAATCGAACGAGCACAATCCTGCACGCACAGCGGCCCAGCTCAGGCCGGTCTTCTTAAATCGGCTACCTATGGATGGATGGTATCAAAACCCAGCAAGACTCAGATTTTTGGAAAGATGATTTTAAACTTATTTTTACCCACATAGTGTACCTCAGATGATAAAGATAACAGCTTTAAAATCGTCATAATTACCAAAAATGTTGGTAAGTCTACAGTTAAAAAGATCGCGCGCCTTCATAGGCACCGTGGGGGCGGCAATATCTTGGATTGGCTGCCTCTCTTTAAAATTCAAAAAAGTTTTACGATAAGTTAAACGTGCGTATCTGTGAAATCGTAATCTTAAATTGTGTATCTATCTGTCTATATCTATCATTGGTATCAAGGATCAAAGGACCATTCCTGACCAACCAGGTTTAGAGAATAACACTTGGAATTAAATTCGTCATTTGTACGTAGGGACTTCTGTTTTATAAATATAATAGAATAAATTATATTTATTGCCATACAAACATAAGTACATTCACATTGGCAGCAATAATAAAGTAATGAACATTTAGTTGCACAGGCTGCGTGATGTAAGGAAATCAACGTTCTTCACAAAAATCATATACGGTATACAGATTAGAATTAATATGAGGTACTTATGACGATCATAACAATCAAAATGAGCAATAACAATACAAAACGCCGCGTCAATATTCGTCTACCTGTTTATTGCTTTGCTTGCCTAGGGGAGTGTGGGGACTAGTGGATAATTCCTTATATTTCAGTAAAATAATATATTTACATTATATAATGTCTTGTTTGCACTTTGATAACGTATTAGGCACTCTGCCACTAGGGAATGTGCATGACTTTTTATTTTTGCTTTATTAAAAGCTCATTCATGTAAAAAACAGTAGACAAAAATAATTTTTCGAATAACTTTAAAAATAACCAAGATACCCATCAGACATTTCATTCTATCTCTTTCTAGCAAAACAGAATTTAATAGTAAACCAGAAATATATGACCATTGTCAAGAAGGCGCTATTATTCTGATTTACATCGCAACAGTTAACAACAACAACAGTCGGAATAATGCAAATTGGAAAGTCATAATTTTGACTTACTTTTATTCACCGTAGTCAAAATCAGATTATAAAAAAATTCGGTGTCCATCAAATTCAGACCCTCAAAGTGACTTTGAAATCACTTTCAGAGTTAGAGTTGTCACAGGTGTCACAGTCGGAGCCAACTTCAATCACGAACTTCTCCACTCCAATTAAGTATATGATCTGATTTTCTATAATAATTTTCTATTTTGATCACATGTTCGAAACAGCTCTTCCATGTGTAGGCAGTTATTTCCTGAAAATAAAAATCATTACTAACATATTGTGACTTTGCATTATCATTTGTGCTGATTTGACGTAAATAAGTACCTTAAAACTATTTTGCACAACATTCAAAAAAACCATCTCTTCCATCGGCAACATTGTTCGATGCCACTTTGCCTTTTACTTTACCCCCCATATCATTCCAATGAGGTTAAAATATTACAGGACAATTTTAATGATATGGCGGTAGACGGATTACTGAGTGGCCATGTCTTTCAATATTTCATATTTGGCAATGTTTTTTTTTTTACGATAGTTATTACAGTTTCCTTGGTTGCCTTATAAACAATATCGTTGTCATCAAGCCACTTTTCTACCAATGCCTTTTTCCATGAATCATTTGGTGCTTTATGGATTTGGTAAGAATGCTATCTTGCGTTGTCCATAACCACACAGGAATTTTCATTCAGATTGGGAAGAAGTTGTTCGGTAAACCATTTTTTAAAATTATCCTTATTCATATGGAGTCATGAAAGTCACTTTTTTGTCTTTATGATTGTACAAAAGTAAAGCATTTATTACAAAACCAGTAGCTCCACCTTCGTTTACTATATGTATATATATTTTTCTTCGTATATCTTTTTTCGATTATTGTCAATTTCGTCTAAATTTCTTCAAAGTTAAACGTAATGACTCTCTTCTTCCAGAGAAATTTATGCCTTCTTTCAATACTGCCAACATTTTTTTTAAATATCGGTACTTCTTTTTTTTTACCGTACAACGTTCATGCATTTTTCTACGTATCACACAGAAGTCAAAGTCGTCTAATTAAATATTTTTCTTTATATTTTTAAAATGCCTATATCATGCGCATTTCTTGGCCGATTTTTATTTTAATTTCATTTTTTGAAGTCGTTTTTACGGTATTTTTCGTATTTTGTTCAGAAAAACGATAAAAAAACCATGCATGTACCCTATACGTCCCATGGCAAAGATATAAATCTATTATTTCTTTTAAATAGAGGCAATGATCCACTCTTCCCATACCGATCTACTGTTCCCCACCCTCCCCTATGGACGGCAACGTTTCCATAGGAGATGAAGGTTTGATTGCTTCACAGACACGTCGAAACATCGATAGACCTTTAGTTTTATTACAGCTGAAACTGTTTCAAAGACATGAGTGGTTCGCAATCGTAAAACTCTTACAGAGTAGTTCACGATCAGAGTCTTGTTCCGATTAAAGAAAAGTATATAATCCGTTTGTCAGGCTAGTAACGAAATCTGCGCTCAAACAATTAGTTCGAAACTAGCTGCCTATATATACATATACTTATATAATCAATTAAATTACTTAGAGGTGAAATACCATTCCAAACATTTAATAAAATCCAATAACAATGAAGTTACAGTTGTTTTTACGCATTTTGATATTTTAAAAGTAGTAAAAACCAAAACAGTGAATTTTGCAATACCGCACTTTTTAATTGGGTTCTACCAAACGATAAAACGAGTTTTTCACATATCCATATTTCCGCCATTAAAAAAAAAACAAAAAGTGAAACAGCTACAAAAACATATCAAATAATCCATTGGTATGGTCACTGAAGTGTGTTGCTGTATGTACACAAACATTTTTGGCCAAGCTGAAACGGAAACGCTTTGCTCGCTTCGCTCGCTCGAAAATATCCGAAAACAATTTGCAAAAAATTGTTATGCGAAAAGAAAGCATACCCACACAGGATACCGAATGTGGCTGTGACACTGGAGCTAAACTACAATCCGATTTGTAATTCAATTCTAAATTGTGATAGTGCACTTTTTGATTACCTCGTTACTTGAACATTATTTCGTAAAAACATTAATGAGATTTCACGTAACTAGTGAAATCCGGGTAAGTTCGATAAAAATGCCTATGCTTTAGCTAAAATGCCGAGACAAAAAGTACGGCCGTAAACTTTCTGATTTTGGAATAGAATTACAAATCGAATCGAAAACAATACGGTATTAGTAAGGTATCATTTGATTGAATGTTTGCCTCTAAACTAGGTACCCGCATACTCCGTTTCATTGTGCCTTCCATGAGCTGAGTTTACGATCGGTGCTAGCGAGTATCTCGTATCGAGAGTCAGTGCACCTCTCTCGCACGCGCTAATAGTGCGAAAGTGATATACCGTCATCTAGGCGAACTCATGGTAGGCGCGCAGGTACTCGTACTCCATTGATATTGATGTGACGTCCAATCAAGCGAGTAAACAACCATTACTATCTATTGTTCGGCCATCGCTCCCCGTATATCACTCGCGTCCGAACTTTAGATATATGGCCGGCCATCAGGTTCGCTAACGTATACGTAGTAGCTTTCATCGCGAGATGTAGGTACTGTGAAGATAAAGTAATACAAAGGCGCGTAAAGCGATGGTAACGCTAGGAAATCAAATACTAATCTACCTACTTTGGTCAACATTATCTATGTGTGTATATATGTAAACACTTTATTGTACATAGTAACCAGTTACAAATTCAATCAAATTAAAATATATAAGTTCAAAGGCGAACTTATCCCTAATAGGGATCTCTTCCAGTTAACCTTTGAGCAAGTGGGTGAAAAATTCCTATTTCTACAAACGCACACAATAAGCAAAAATCACCTTCAACCAAAAAAACACGCTAACAATTTATTGTATAAACCGACCCGCGATTTCGCCGGTACTTTGGTAGATGGGAATGTAAATTGTCAATCATTATTTTTAATCGACTGTTTGTGTTTTTATTTTATTTTTTTTATCATCAAATCCTTATTCCTGCTATCACTACTTAGTTATTATAATTTCATATGAATATTACAGGAATCTATTAAATATATCATTTTCTAACTAGTCTGAGTTATAATACAATAAGCCTTATTGAGCTTACCATGGGACTAAGAAATTCGATTTGTGTAAAAATTGTCCTGTAATATTTATTTATTTATGTATATTTCACGCGATAACAGGGCAAAGTATTGTCGTGATTTTAAGGGTTCCGTAACTCAAAAGGAAAAAACGGAACCCTTATAGGAACACTTTGTCTGTCTGTTTGTCCGTCCACCCGTCTGTCTGTCTGTCTGACAAGACTGTTTATCTCGGGAACGCGTAAAAAAGCGTAAGCTTCTAAGTCAACGCAATCCAAGGATAGTAAATAAAAACGGTGTTTCCATACAAATTGCCGTCCATGGAAACCTAATAGGGTACTTACAGTTGTCGTAGAAACATGAAAGGTATGAAGGTAGCTGTTATAGCACAGCCCAGGAAATAAATCTGAAAATCTTATCTTTTCATGTATGTCATTAACCAATTTAAAATTCGTACATTTTGCTTGGGAGTTGGGCTCTCTTCTAACACTGGAATTTCATTGTGTTTTGTATTAAAAAAAATCAACGCACGGTTCCCGAGGTGAGGTATTTATCAATGGATTTTCATAGATAAGGCCGCTCGGTGTACGATTCGGACTTAGCCGGCTTATTTTTTAATAATTATAAAATCTTGTCACCAGTAATATCTAGACAGCTGGAGATGAGATCGACCCATCTTTTCAGCATGGGTGAGCCCACCTCTCAGCAAACAGTTTTAAAATGCTGTTGGGGACAGGAATCGGAACCGGTATTTTTTTTATACAAAATATCCGAAATAACGATTCGTTTTTTTCATTCAATTTCGAGATTGTCGTATATTTGTTTAAAATTCTAGAACTTGAATCAGGTGTTTTGTGAATGATTTCTCTTCTCCTAAATACAGTTTTAAAACATTTCAGAAATAGCGTGTATTTTAGAAGATTTTAAAAATACCGTTTCCGATCTCTAATTGGGGATACTTCGCAACCTGTCCATCAATGAGGCGCAGCGTTGCCTCATTGATGCACCTCCGCTGTAGCCCCAGCAGAGCCCTATTGGCGTTATTGTATTGCACAGCACACGGAGCACACTATACATCCTCTGCGTATAATTAACCCAGAGACTGCAGGTGTAAAAGCACTGTGGGATATAACCATATACTTGTGTTTTTCTTTTAATCTCCAAAAATCATTGGATGAATACACTGGAAAAAAACTGATTGAATCAAACAAGAAACTTGTTTCCACCAGGGCATATCAAGGGCAATGGTTGCAGCAACAATTTTAATTTGATCTCTGCATCATTATCAAAGATGTCACAAAAGTTGTATATTGCTGTCAAGTTAAGGATTTATTGTTTCAAATAAGATATTTACTCAATAAGTGGATTGCCTAAACAAGTTCATTATAATCTAATTATATCGCGTTCACTTCTTTTCAGCTTTCCAGGGTCACGGGTTGCGCGACGTTGTGACTAGGGCATGCAAACCGGGATCCCGGGATCACGGAATCCCGGGATCACGGGCCGAATTTACGATATTACAATACCGGTACCTTATAGGGCCAATATCGAAATATCGGGATCCCGCGGAATTTAATTTTCTAAATTGAATTCTAAAAGAACTATATGCGACACCAATTTTATCACGATCTACATATCTATTTTATCGTTTTTTAACATTTTAGATCGCGTGATTTCAGTAAGTATATAAAATAACACGTGGCCGTTGAACCCGACGGGTATAAGACAAAGCTCGGGATTTTCCGTTAGGAAATCGGGTCGCCGCAGGTAAACGATTTGCAGTCGTCTAGGACCTGGATTGGTCCATATCGTTATCTATTGTTTTTACATTGAGTATTAGGACAAAAATGCATGATGCATTAGTTGTTAAATAGCCACGGTCACCGAGAGTAGTCGAAATTGTAAGGTCCTACGCAAGTTGGTTGGTGTTGATGCTTTTTTGTTCGTCAGACTGATGTGACATTATGTCTCTTTTTGTGAATGTGTGTGTGTACATGACAACGGAGAAAAATGTATGTAATAGACACTTAATTTATATGTATGGTTGCATACGCATACTAGCTTAAGTAGCTTATCCGTCTAATAAAATTTATGTCAGTTGAAGCCAGTAGTCACTCACTGCTCACTGCCTTATTAATGATATAAAAATCTAGTGGTTTAAGTAAATACAATTTCTTTCTCGTCATAGAATACGAAGTCCCTTGTACACTTTATGTTACGAATGTGACAGTAAAATCTTTACGTCTAGAAGAAAACAGTGATCGAAACGGACGGTGTCACACCACGGGATCCGAGATTTCCAAATAAGAATCTTCAAATGGTCATGATTCAAAAGTCCGAATCTTGTGCGCAAAAGTAATTCTAATGAGTATTCTTTATTTATAAATACACAATTAAACATTGATAATACGCATAAATTATATATTGCATTATTTTTCATGAAGAACATTGATACTCTTTAAATGAGTATTGTTTTAATAGTCAGTACTGATATGTATGTAGGTACTACTATTCTGTAGTATAATATATTTCAAGATTAGATACATTGACCCCGTGGGGCACCGCCCGTGGCGATCAATGCCTATAAAATTATATTCCGGCTCAGAAGTTAAAATTATCTCGCATTATTACTATGAAATACGTGCTCAATGCTCATATTGCTTGTAACTACACTAATACTAGTTAGTAACAGTCGATTATTAGTGAATTAATATTTTCTTCTGTTTCCGCGATTATTACTCATTGAAATAAAACAATTTACAACAAGCACAATCCTGCACGCACAGCGGGCCAGCTCCGGCCGGTCTTCTTAAATCGGCTACCTATGGATGGATGGTATCAAAACCCAGCAAGGCTCAGATTTTTGGAAAGATGATTTTAAACTTATTTTTACCCACATAGTGTACCTCAGATGATAAAGATAACAGCTTTAAAATCGTCATAATTACCAAAAATGTTGGTAAGTCCACAGTTAAAAAGATCGCGCGCCTTCATAGGCACCGTGGGGGCGGCAATATCTTGGATTGGTTGCCTTTCTTTAAAATTCAAAAAAGTTTTAAGATAATATTTTCTTCTGTTTCCGCGATTATTACTCATTGAAATAAAACAATTTCCATGTCACATGGTCCTCCCGTGACCATGGAAAGCTGGAAAGCTTCCGAAACGTCGGGAACTAAAATGAGATAATATACGCGATATAATCCGTTAAAATGTTTTATTTCAATGAGTAATAATCGCGGAAACAGAAGAAAATATTAATATACGTATGTTTCTCTTGCTGCTTGTGCCTAATTCTACTTTACTTAAAGTTAAGGCTTCAAATGGGAACATGACAAAATCTGCATAATCAATATTTTGGGTGTCAGATAAAACTTATCCGGGGGCTCCCGTAGCGCGCCTCACGTTATCCGCGAAAAAACAACCCTCTTATCTCCAAGTTTATTTTGCGCTTAACTTACGATTATTATCGCCACCGCGGGCTATTACAAAAATAAAGATAGCCGAAATATATTACCATGATACATTATGCATTTAAACTTAAATTGTTTTATTAGTGAATTGTTTTTGTTCAATTCATGTTATGTAAACCCGTTTATAGGTCTCCGTCGATCTAAGTAAGATTTATTGACAATCTCCTGTCTAATACAAAAGTACGATTATTTTGAAAATTTTTTTGTTGAATTTTATGAAACTGCCTATATTATTTTAAATAAAAACTGATTTACCACGAAAATGAGTTCTTTAATACATTTCTTAATCCCGATATTAATCCCAGGATCCCGGGATTGGGACTCAATATGGGATTTCAATACCGGGATTGAAAATGGTCCGATATTGCATGCCCTAGTTGTGTTGTGACCATGGAAAGCTGAAAAGCTTCCGAAACGTGGGGAACTCAAATAATCCGTTAAATTGTTTTATTTAAATGGGTCATAATCGCGGAAATAAAAGAAAATATTAATTTCATTATAGGTTCAATCAACTTTGAATTAACTTGTGATTGAAACACATCAGTTTTCTGTGGAACTCAACATTTTCTTCGTTTGTTTGCTGTTACAATGCGACCTGGTCAACTAAGTAAAATGTTCAAATGATTGATCATTTTAAGTCGTACTACTGCAATCATGTGTTAAGTAATGAGTTTGTTCATTCTGTGATTGAATCTATTAAGAGATTTCCAATCAAGTTAAATAGTCCCTTGTTAGGCTCATAATCTCTCATATTTTTTTCAGTGTAACCCAGTTTGGTTAAGTTTGCCTCTCACTTGTTTGTAACGCCATAAATAGTAGAGGCTCACCTAACTCAACCCGCCTGTTAATTCGGAATAAGTGAAAGTTTGTACGGAACCCTCGGTTCGTGAGTCAGACTCACACTTGGCCGCTTTTTTTCTATGAGAATTCGGTCTCTTAAAGCGTTTTGATTTTGTTTTATTTCGTTCCTTTAAATGCAAGTGACTTTCATGTAATCACATAAAACGTACGAGCGAGGGAGGGCGCGTGGGCGCGGAATGCGTCCAACAGAGCAGGGTTCCCATGTAAAGGTCGTAACTGCGCAAGCCGCGTTCACAATGTCATTTTTTCGTGAGTTTAGCTGAAAATCATCCTATAAACTATTTGGTATCTAAAATAATAGAAAATTAGAACGGAGTTGTTTACATGATAACGCTACACCATACACAGAGCTATCCTATTAATCAGCCACGGAAGTCCGCTGCTGAACATAGGCTTCCCTTTACTCCACAGGGTGCGATCCTGCGCAGACCGCATCCACCGACTCCCAGCGACCCTTAGCAGGTCATCCGTCCACCTAGTCGCTTGTCTTACGCTGCGCTGTCTTATGTATGTTCACTACTCCAGGACTTTACTGCGTTGAGGCATCCGTTCTTTGGGCTACATGGCCCGCCCATTGCCACATCAACGATGCAATCCTGTGCGCGTTGGTTCTTTGTAATATCCTCATTTCTGACTTATATCACAGAGAGAAACCCCGAGCATAGTATTTTTCATTACAGAGCTACTGTAATTCAATTCTTAATATTATTATAACGTACTTTAAGAAAATAGTACATTACTGCAGAGGCTGCGAAGTAGGGGATTGCCGGCAGAGTAGTTAAAGATCTAGAGATACGAGACCGACAATCTTTGTTCGCGCCAAGGCTTGTATAGTTCTTTTCTCAAACATGCAATGAAATAAAAATCATTTTTTTTATATAATAAATATTTTTTCCCACTAAAACGTTATTTTAATGTACATAGATAGCATACATCTCTTCGCCGCGCCGCCGGGGCTCGGAGATGGAGATGTATGTTCTATCTATCGGCGCTCGGAGCGAATTGAAACAAAAGACGGTCGCTTTGATGGCCTTGGGCGGCAATTTCGTATGAAATTATCATTATGTGCCCCTCGTTGCGCCGCATCCGAAATGTGACACTTCGGGGTCTATTCCAAGAAACACAACGTCAATATTTCATTGCATGTTTGAGAAAAGCCTATTTTGCTTCACTGTCATAAACCGTAAAATTTTTGGACATATTAAGTGTTATATTCTACTATCTGTTCTATAAACGCAAAGATATAGGTTCCTAATCACAGTAAAAAAGGTAAAAGAATAAATCACCAAACACATTTTCGCATTTTATAATACGAGTACGGATTGGCCGGAGCAGCTGCTAAAAGGGAGTTGAGTATATCTATAGGAGAGTTCCGTGTATGGGTATGTAGCACGGATAACGGATGGCCGTTGGGGCTGTAAAGTCCTGGAGTAGGGACCACGCATTGGAAAGCGCAGCGTAGGACGGCCCCCTACTAGGTGGACGGATGACCTCGTAAGGGTGGATGCGGTATGCGCAGGATCGCACCCTGTGGCGAACTATAGGAGATGCCTATGTTCAGCAGTGGACGTGGCTGATAGATAGATAGGAGAGGTCTTTGCCCAGCAAAAAAAAACAACTCAAAGTTAAATGGAACGTTCTCTATCTGATCTTTAATAAAATTACGCAAACCTACATTCCTAGCTAGCGGAGTTTGCTAAGATATAACAAGTTTTGCCGTTTAGGTCAAAGTCTGGAGTATTCTACTCATAGGTAACTTTTTAGTTTAAAGCAGAACTGCATATATACGCAGCCTTACTTCAAGTAAAATGCATTTAGTTCTATTTGCTGAGAATTTTATCTGGCAGAATAGTTGTTGTTCTGGAGGGCTTCACATTCAGTGATATTGTGAAGTAGATAGGAACATTGTTGAAATAAATGGAAGTCTAGCGCAGCATTGGTTTGAATTGATTCAGCAACAATATAAGATAATTATTTTTCTTTTGTTTTATGCTGTTTTAGTTTGCTTCAAGTTATCAAAAGAAGATTTACTTTACACTCCCTGACTTCTCTATTTATGTACAGTCAGCTGCAAGAATATGTAACACGATTATAGTCATTTCAAAAATATCGTCGCTAGGCTCTTATTAGCCGTCAATACAGTTGACAGAAAATATTTTAACACGGACTAAGGTATATCTTTTTGCAGCTGACTGCCTTAGATGGGCATTAAAAAAACCGGCCAAGAGGCCTTCTACAGTTGTTACGACAAAGAAATCTATGTCATGCAAAATGGCATCTTTGTGACAAGCGTTTATTGCCGACTGTACTTTTCTTTGAACATCCATCAACTACTCACGGCGGCGATTCTAGAGAGCCTAAAATAGGTAGGATTGTAATATTTATTTACAGAATTCCTATGACCAGCTTCCTGCTCCATCATCAGATCAGCTCGATGGTATCATACTTTAGCAGTGTCACCAAACTTAAGTATGTCAAATTTTATTTCAACCGGAAACCGGGAAGTAGGTCAAACTTAACTTGCAAGATTCCACCCGACATTGCAAGTTAAATAAAGACTTATGTAAAAAAAAATACGATGTAAGAAACCTGCAAATTAGCGTATCTTTTGCCTTTTGTTGAAAATATCGCTGTTTTAACTCAAAAACGATACATCCGATCATGTTGAAAAGTTGAAAATAATTTTGTTAAAAGAATTTATTAAGCTTTACCTTTTTAGGGTTCCGTAGCCAAAACGGCAATAACTCTTGTAGTTTCGTCATGTCCGCGCGTCCGTCCGTCCGTTCGTCCGTATGTCGCAGGCATTTTACTCAAAAGCTACAGATGTATCTGAAAAAATAAATATGTAAGACCCTGTCAGAACAGTGTGAATTGGTTACATGTAAATATTTGTAAAACCAATGTCTTTTCACAAAAAATCAGATATGCAGGATTTTGAGACTTGGTACTTATTTTCGCACAGCGAACCATTCATAAAATGTATGCCTTATCTCAGATTTATCGCGGTCGTAATTTTTTTTTGTTTGCACTTTTTGTGGTGACGGGAATAACTGTAGCGACTCATTATACATACGAGTATACTAAAGAACTACATATATCTTAAATAAGAGAAAAAAAAAATTAGACCCAAACAAACTAACCTATTTAATATAATTATAGAATGTCAGTACGTATGGCTCATGTCAACAACCAAATTCGAAACATTTTCACGAAATACTATTTAGTTCTTCGTTTTTCTTCTGATGTTAATATTTAATTGTATAATTAAATCTTGTATCACTGTGGATTTTTGGCATTATTATGGTATTGTCTTTTACAATCGCTAAATATTAAGTCAAAAGAAACCACACTACAAAACAATCCCACAGTGCGGCAGCCGGAGTCTTAAAATTTTATCTACGCCGATATTCAACCCCCCAAGACAATAAAGGGTATTCACAGCCAGTAGTGCAAACCAAAATGCCACATTTACCTACTTAGGAAAATAATCAAGCTGAAATGGCGATTGGCTGAGGGGTGGCCGATAGCTCAGTCAGATACGCGAGGGATTTTGGTGTGATTTGAATCCAGGACAGCGCAATGGGCTGACATGTTATGTATAGATAGGTTCTTATTTTTGTCTGTCTTTAGTATACATATGCAAGGACCCTTAAAAGAATCGTGTTCCGATCGCAAGGAGATATTCTGGCAAAAACTAGATGGCGTTTTAAAAAACATTTAAAGATGTTATAATTCAATAAAGGAACATAATTCATATAGCATCAATTAGTTCGCAAATAGCTAATAATAAATAAATCGTAAAATGTACGTACTGTGTCACGCTTGCAAAGTTGAATTATTGTAATAAATAATTCTTGTACATAGATGGCGTTGTATATTGGGGAACGGCTTTTTGTATGGAGATTTTAATGGTCCTTGGTATATGTGTATGTGCATTAGAAACAACGGCAACGTTGATTGATAAACAATGGAATCTGATGATAATTCAACGTGCCATGAAAAGATTGAACAATATCTCGGCCATACCACGGACATCGTTTTTTTTTTGTATAATCACGGATGTATAGATTTTCGCTACAGAGCTAGATTAACCAGCATATGGGCATAAAACATAAAAGCGATATGGCTCAATATACTAGATACATTGATATTATATTCTCACGCCTGACATTTCTTCTTTCTAAGAATTGTCAAAACGGTTACGGTCGAATAGAGCAAATTCGTCATGAAAGTAGACAATATTACAGTCGGTAGTAGACAATAACATCATGGACATATATGTCCATTGCCACGTCGAATTTCGCGCCAGTTCTTAGCCAGGCAATGCAGCCATTGAAAATTATGATTCGTACAAATTGGCGTTCTTCAGCGTAATCGGATAAAAGTTATCCTATAATCATCTGCGTGGATGCTCAGCTACCCGTGTGCCAAAAATAATTGAAATATATTCAGCCGATTTGACGTGATAAAGCCACAACGACACATACAAACGTATATTTCGATTCAGTGTCTTATTTATTAGGCCGTATCACTTTTTTTTAATATCTTCAAAGTAAAGATATTAAATTATTATAACTTTATAATGCTATAGATATGTGTGTAAATAAATATTATCATTTCATAAATTTTGGTGAAGTTACTACTAACACAGAGTATTGAAAGTAATTGTAAAAGTCATAATCAGAGTGGGTATAGTAAAAAAGTAGGCACTTACTGGGGAAGGGAAATGGAAGTGCCATAATTATGCTTACGAGAGCTGTGTAAAATACCAATGCTACATTTTTCTTTTACGCTCCGCCTCGGTTATTATCGATAGCTTTTATGCGTGGTGGAATTGGTTTGTTAAAATATAACGGCATTAATTTTTACTTCAGAACAGTGTGTTTATGAACTTAATAAAAACAGTGAATGAAGTAATATCGACTCTTGTATTTAAATAATAATAATAAAAATGTTAATAATATTACGTTATGCCAGGTTCTACCTTTATGCCTAAAGTCATATTAATGCGTTGCTCCATTGCTGCGTGAAGGAATTAGCAAACGGATAATAATAAAAAAATATACGCTTTCGCTTTCTTAACGAGGGAAATGATTGACTTGGGACAAACAGCATAATTTGTTTAGCTACGAAGTGTAATTCAATTATATTTAACTTATAAAGGGTATTATGTACTTTTGTACCTTCGGAACTTCGAGCCCCCTTTGTTGATATCACAAAGGCCTCTATTCATACAGATTGTTGAAAACATTAAAACATTCACCATTAGATCTACAGTTCCTTGCTAATATTACTTTTGTAATACCTAATCACTAAATAATCAGGGGCTAAATTCCACATCACAAATGACTTATGATATCACTAGCGTATATGTTCTGTATTCAAAATAACCGTTACGGCACAGTCTAGAAATCAATACAGTCAACCGACGAAGCCGTCTAGACAGTAGCTCGGGACATGTCATTGTCATTTACGCAAATACAAAGGCATCGGCCCACTGTATGTTTTTTACACTGTGGTTACGGTCTTTATTTATCAGTGAAATGAATATGTCGCAGGGAAATGGCCAAAACAGAGATTTGATAAAATCTTTATCATGTCACTAAACGTGAGACATAAGAGACTTTATAATATTACTAAACTTGTGTAGTGAAGTGATAAAACGAATTGACTTTGCATGTTCGTTTTGTCAACTCACTGACGTGTTTCAGGGATTTTATCAAGTCACTAAACAAATCTGGTGAAAAGACAAAACGAGTTGCCTTTTTTGGCTGATTTCGTCATTTCACTAAACTGATTCAGGGATTTAATCAAATGACTGACTTTTTCTAGACAAATGATAAAATTGATTCGCCATTTTAACATCCTGCCTGATTTGGTCATATCCCTTAGAGATTTGATTAAATCTCTGTTTTGGCTATTTCTCTGCGACATATATACACTTATTCCATCAGCGGAAAATGCGAGATGGTGGGTCATATCATATTGCTAAAGTGGAAATGACAGGCGTGAGCATTATACGGTGCTCTTTAAATGTCAACATGTGAATGTTAATGTAGCTTGAACAGCAAAAATCGTTACATATCCGTCATATAGCCATTGTATGTCCGAGATATTGCTCAATTAATACATTCCAGTGCCTCGTCGAGTTTGGCACTATTATATAATGTAGTTTTAGTTAGGTTAGCCATTGTTACACAGTGTATTAGTTGCCTGTTAATATAATTGTATGCATAACGAAAACAACTAAATTCCACGAGTTGATAGTTTTCCTGTTATATAAGTTTGTTTTTCTGCCCATGGCAAGGCAAATATAATTTAGAGTAAAAGCAATAACTACGCAATCCACAACCTTTATGGTAGGAAATCCCATCGAATACCAACCTTCCCTCATCATATCTCCTAATAACATTTATTTCGGTTACAATATTAAATAAATATAAATACATATATAACGTGCTAGGATTGCCGATATACAGTAAGATTAGGTGAATCCTCCCCCATAAACATTTCAATTTCCCAAATTATTTCTTGAGTTATTCTAAACGAGCAAGATGACATAGGATTGGCTACGTCAAACTTGGCTGGTGTTAGGGTTAACACTGTTTTAGCATTTACATTTAAAGTTTAAACCTGGTCTATATTAATGATGTGGAGGAGAAAAAAAAGAAACCTCTATATCGCGGCGTTTAAATAACGTATCAAAAGATACTCTTGATTTGTATTATTTTCCGTTAAAAAAATTACAAGCAATTATTTTTTAATCAACTCCCTAAAAAGGTAGTTATATTTTTTAATGGTTTTACCTCAGAGCTAAAAAATTACTTTTTTTTGTTCGAAAGGAGGTGCTTCCACATTCGTCCCATACAATTTTAGTGAAAGTCTGAATAGGATCCATGAGGAGTTGACGGAACCCAACCCAAATATACACTTAGCGATTTTGGTGTTTTAAGAAACATTAAGCATTTGCATTTAGAAAGTGTAAATTGATGAAGTGGAACTGATGAAGAAGACCCCAGAAAGTCACTGGAACTCCACAACGATAACTGATTTACGGTTGGCGATGAGATAGATCTTGAATAAAATTGCTAAGCTACTACATAGTCACAAATTGAAATGGTCCTGATGAGAATGGTAATGATGGAGCCAGAAGGTAGGCACCGGATCTCCTTGATAAAATAATGTACCTTAGCTGTATTTGGGCTTGTGCAAATTGTCACGAGATATACTTTAAGTACCGATTCCCTAACTAAAAAGTGTGAAAAAAAAGTAACTCTTAAACAAAAAACATAAAACCGACTCCAAAAAAAAAACACACTCATATGCGATTAAATTGGCAGCAATGCATTTACGTACATTATTATTTTATTAATTTAAAGCTGTATGAATTCAGCGGTTTTTTAAGTTGGTAATATAAATTATTTCATATAACATTAGTTTAAGACTCACTGAATATAAATTAGATTGAAATTTTGTACTCTGTGGCACCAAGGAATACGTTAATAGCGACATTGTGATACGCTTAGCAATGCTTTTTGGGAAATAGACTACAGAGTTTTGCAAGTCTTAAGTAATGTATATATTTATATTAGAGTTGGTAACCATTTAAATGACAGAAATAAGTACAGGAGTAGAAAAAATGTATTAGCAGTGTTTGTCAGAACAAAATATTTGGCGATTCTGTTGATAAGTATGATGCTTTAAAGTGGCAAACAAAACGGTTGAAATGTTATTTGAAATTGGACATTTTGTATAAATTGTACATACATACGTCCCTATGTTTGACATCCTAATTTTTTATATGTTTGTCATCTCTATTGCTAATGCTACAGCCAAACTTGAAGGCGAAGATTCGTGTTCGCGTTGTCACGATAAAAGTTAGTGTTTGATCCATGATGAAGTGCTTGCCTACATCAAAAAAAAAACCCTAACTACGTCGCGATAATCTGTAACGTGAAGAGCGCGAAGTGTAGCCCACCGCACGAACTTTGTCGCGACAAAACCCTTTGATGTGCGGCAATTTACCGACAGCGGCGCAAAGGGCATTCGTATTCGCGAAGATGATTCGTGATAAGACGAACTCTTTGGCCACACGTAACGCGAAAATGCAAATCTTCGCGTTATCGCGATAGTGTGGCCCCAGCATATGAATTAAGGTTGAAGATTTCCAATAAAATATAATGATTAGTTGTTTTTCTTTACCATAAAAAATGCTAAAACTTGCCTACTTTTAATTTTCATGAAAAAATACGATTTGAGAAAAGTCCAGCAACTCAAAAGATGTATATCTGATCACGTGGAAAATAATTTTCATGGAAAGTGTTTATGGGGGGAGGGGGGATGAAAAGTCTATCTACTAGGTCAAGTAGGGCTTGATCTGCATATTTTCAAACGATATTTGTTGTGCTTAAATTTCGTTTTATTAAAGTAAATGTGGAAAAAATAACATTCTCCATTTATCTCCAAAGTTTATCAAGCAAAAAATCTGAAATTATCTTGAATTATATAACTTAATATGAATATTACAGTAAATTAAGTTTGCCCCTCATTTGTATGTGACGCCATAGATACCAGAGGTAACCTTAACTCAACCGGCCAGTTAAGTCGGAATAAGTAAAAGTGCGTACAGAACCCTCGGTTCGCGAGTCAGACTCGCACTTGATTGGTTTTTATTAGGGTTTAGGGTAGGGCTTCAGGTGTCCCTATCGCATCGATAGCGATAATTGCGATAGCAACAATATTCTCAAATGTTTCGTTGCCATCACGTCCTGTTAATTCTTTTGTACAATATCCTGCCTTGTGTAATCCCGCTTGAAATGATTTTTAGAAAATCCTTTCTTAGCGCTATGTGTTACTTTAGGTATAATTTAATTACATACATATACTTAAATATGGGTTAAATTCGAAAAAATATTTATAATTCCATCATACCAGAGAACATATAAACGCTACCCAACTTTAAACCATACTATTCTTAATAAGGTTGTAATAAATAAGTAATAAATAAATAAATAGCACAGGGACAATCTTACACAAATTGACCTAGTCCTAAACTAAGCAAAGCTTGTACCATGGGTACTAGGCGACGATATACATAACATAGATAAATGATAATACTTAAATACATAGAGAACATCCAAGACCCAAGAACAAACATTCGTGCTCATCGCATAAACACTTGCCCTGGCCTGGATTCGAACCCGGGACCGCCGGCTTCGTAGGCCGTTGTACAACCCACTGAGCCAAATTGAAAAGTGCAAGCCTTCGAGGAGAAAAGGCGTAAGCCCGACTCCAACTACGAAGAGTTAAAAACCCGACTGTCAGCAGTCATTAACTACAGTTTTGTCGGTGGGATGCTGACTTGCAGCCAGTGTGGTAGCGCATTTGTTACAAAAATTGGCTACTTCAGTCACCTGAGAGTTCATTAGTCAGAACATTATACCTAGTCCACTCACAGTGACTAAAATCGGTCGGCATGAGATGATGATGATGATTTTGATTTGATTTATGTTATATTATAACAAATGATTTATTATTTAATTTTCAAAATTACGCTACATTAAAAATCTATCATTGTACATACTTACCTTAACATCATTTTTTTATCCAACCATGTAAATTCCTGGCTATTCTTCGTTATTTCCGTTATCCAATGGTTGTCTGGCAAAGATCGCTTTTTAGCAATAAGACCCTTTTATTTACTCTAGTTTATGTTAAGGCTCAATTGTACTGTTTCTCTTGTTAGTGTGCAATATAGAATTGTTGAATTGTATTTATTTATTTAAACTTTATTGCACAATACAAAAAAGTACAAATGGTGGACTTAATGCCATAAAGGGATTTTCTACCAATGAACTATTAAGCTAAACAGAGACATTATTGGTGCGGGATATGGGTATAAAACTTGTACAAAATAATGATTACAACGGTGAGACACCCAAATTATATAGTATAGGTACAATATATATTTTTTTCAATTAAATTGTATTCAATTAATTATTTATTTGCAATAAAAACTACTTAAATGCATGCTAATACAATTTTCGTTTAAAGACAACATCCATGAAAAACAACAAAACAAGGACCGTAAATCAATAAAAATAAAAATGATTTAAAAATACATTGTCAAAGGAAATTAATAATAATATGTAGAATAAGGTTTTATTCAAACGTACCACAACCACACGACAACACAGCGACAAAAAGTCGTGACGCGGTGGTTACGTGGGAATAGTTCCGCAGCTTCTTACAGTTGTTTTGATAAGGTCGGACCAGAGGGGCCACTCTGAAATTCGACATTCGAAGTTCGTCTCCCCCTCGCTCTCATGTTAAACTGTATTTGAGTGAGCGAGATGGTGTGATACGAACTTCGAATATCAAATTTCAGAGTAGCCCCTCAGGATCGGACCGAACACAGGGTTGCGTTTGAAGGCAAAATGATCCCTGTGAATACACCTATTTATTTTCCTGTAAATTATCGCCCGAAGACGTGGTTGTCGTTGTCGTGTGGATGTGGTACTGTCAAGGAATTTAATTTATGTACCATTTCGTGCTTTGTCACAGTCAAAATCAATATGAAAGCCGATAGAGATTCCATATTAAGGTCACTATGACAAGGTGCGAAAGGGTACACAAATTAAATTCCTTGATCGCACATCTGAATAGACCCTAACTAAGAGAAATATTGTATCGTATACGTCGCTAAAAGCCTAGGAGATCAACCTAGGCATGCATGCGATTTGGCAACCGGCCGCGATGTTGCTGCACATGGCCGAATATTGCAGTCGCTTGTACTCGTAAAAAGCAATTACACTAAACAAAATTGAATATTGTTGGCGCAAGAGGATGTACGTTTCTGTCGTTTTAATTTTATACAACGGGCTGTTCTAAAATTGAAATTAGAAATCCTGTGTGATTTCTACTCTGAATCATGAACCCTATCGATCCTAATGCAAGCAAAAAGATAGGCCATGTGCGATTCGGAGTCGCTTACGAAGCCGTACCGTTTTTAGGATTCCGTAGCCAGAATGGGCAAATAGTTTGAAGAACCGAAGGCCGTTGGGGCAGTGGAGACCGCGTAACGGCAAGCGCGGCGTGGAAAGGCCACCCGCAAGGTGGACAGATGACCTGCTTAGGGTTGCGGGGATTCGCTGGATGCGGGTCGCCTCTATCCGGCCCATGTGGAAGTCTATTGAGGAGGTCTGTGTCCAGCATTGCTGTCCTATGGCTGAAATGATGATGAGACAAAATGTCAAACACAAAACCCTTATAGTTTCGTCATGTCCCTCCGTCCGTTCGTAAGTATATTACATTTTGGTATTTGACTCAAAAACTACAAGATTTGTATTGGGTGTAAATTTGTTTTTTGTATAAGCCGCTATTTAGTTTGGTATTTAAATAACAAAAATAAATGTTTCTAGGGCACTCCATACAGAAGCTGATTTTTTTTCAGCGAACATCAACGTGTGTGCATCAACGCTTTAAGCTTTCTAAAAAAATGAATTTAATGAAGTACATAATTCTGCTGCCGATGTTAATGTTCAATTAAAATTTATCTGGATAGCAATTCTTAAATGTGTTATTTTTGTTTTTGAGAAAAAAAAATAGTTTTGTTTATTTTTTTTCTTATCATTTTTTACCGCTTATACACGATTTTTTCAAAAATTGCAAAAAAACACTTATTTTTTTAGTCAAATTTCCTGTCGAATGCAATTTTTATATAGCGGAATAGGCAATGTCCCACTTTTCTCGATTTGAGACCAGTGTATGTTTGTCCGTCTATCACCAGGCTGTATCTCATGAACCGTGATAGCTAGACAGTTGAAATTTTCACAGATGATTTATTACTGTTGCCGCTATAACGACAAGTATTAAAAATAATATAATTTTATGTCTGTTTATGTCAGTAACCAATATAAAATGATCAAACAGCGCGTACATTTTGCTTAGGAGTAGGACTCTGCTAATACTGGATTTTTATAGATACGGCCGTTTGTAGTGTATATTTAACACGGAACCCTAGGTGCGCGAGTCCGACTTGCAACTGGCCGGTTTTTATTATTTGTTAGAATCCAGTGGCAGGCAGATATAGAGATGAAGCCGCAGACACACATACTTACAAACACATAAATAATGAGAATAATAATTTATTGACCTTAAAATAGTCCGTTTCGCAAATATTTTTCAAAGTATACGTAGGTACATTTTTACAACTTTTTGTACTCTTGTACTTTATCTGTCATTTACATGGTTACGAACTCTAGTAACATACAAAATAAGACTGCATAAAAGTCTACACTCTATTGTTCATAACAATACGGCTCAGCGATGTCGTCTCGTCGCCAAGCCATAACGATACGCCTAGCAGTCAGACCACAGATACGCTACAAAACCTAGGTTAAGTATTACGTGATCAACACGAACTTAACAACAGAATAGATCACTACCAACTTAACAAACCACTGATATCAATACCTACTGTTTAGAAATTGTTGTGTGCGTTCAAAAGGAATTTTAAATGAAATACCCACATTGTTACCAACTTAACAAAAAAATACTGTATTAAATTTATTATTATGTAATTACATAAATTATATTAAATTTGGTAACTATATTGTAAACGAACATATTTTAATAGCTATTTTCGTCCTTGGCTTGCAACTTTCGTTTCCATGTTCCATTCCATTTTTCCATAATAGATATAATTGTCATAAAACGCTCGGCTCACATCGGAACCCACGCCACTGGCCTTTTTGGACCTATGTTATACAACTGTTTAAAATACTATTATATTAGAATAGAAGTAATAATTCTATTAACTAACGCAGTATGTCTACTCAAGTGAGTTTACGATACAGTTGGCAGCCAACGCTAACTACTTCCTGAGATGTTTCCTCAACATCCTCGTAACACGCCAGCTTCCTTTCGAGGTACAACGGAGATTGATGACCCTATAGCACATTGGAACCACAAGAGGATCAATCTTTTATACGAAATGTTTTTATGTTTACTAATGAATAATTTTATTTGCCAATGCGATATGTCTACCCATTTTAGTTCACGATAAAGGATGTCTCATAAACCGACGATATTCCTAAGCGGGCTGATAGAGCAAGACCGGTCGTGTGCCACCCTCATTCATCGTTTTCCCGCGATCTTGACTAGATCGTTGGCCCATCTCTACGCACCTCCCTGCGCTGCGTCGTCCTGTTCGCGGTCGACAACTTTTCTGCCCCAGCGGCCATCGGTTACTAGCAATGTGCCACAGCCGCCCACTGCCATTTAATTCTAGTAACTTTCTAAGCTAATGTCGACTTTACCCTGGAGCCTTAAAATCATATTATACAAAATGCTTTTAAAATCTTCAGCCTCAAAAGCTAGTCCAATTTTTATTAGACTGCGTCAGAACCCCTCCGGCCGCCACCATCGCAACCATGTTTCGAAACTAGCTGCGATAAAATACTAAATATTCTTTGTATGCAACTGGTTGCGATGGAACAGTTTTCCTTATTTGTTCGCAACCAGTTGCGAACAAAGAATACAGTAAATGATATCGATAAAGAAATTGGTTTTTAACGTTTGTAATGTATGTAACACTTCTAAAATCCCAATCCTCTTTGGTCTTGAAAAAGTAAAGTAGTTGTCGAAATATTCCATACATCAAGCTAAGCAAAGTGGCAAAAGAGTGTTTTGAAGTAACGTATATTTTAATGTATTTCGCTACTGTAAAATAAAATAATGTTTAACTTAAATTGCTTTATTCTCCTTAAATTAAAACACCCATTCGTTCAGTGAAAAAAAAAATACTAAGTACTATATTGAATAAGGACTAATGATTTCAATACAATGGTCCACGCTTATTTTTCCGCTTTTCAAATCATTAATAGCGGAATTTATTTCGTTATCTATCTCCTCATACTCTTTTTTTTTCTTATTACATACTTTTCTTAAGTCATAGCATAGAGACTCCGTTTCTAAAACATCTAGCAAATGTGCTAGCGTTGGAAACTTACGACCAATGTATTTATTTAATTTTGTATGCCAGCCCTCTATGTTATTGTTTGTCCTTATTTGCTCATTTTCACAGCTACAACAATTCTTAATCTCATCTTTATAAATCCATTGCTTTTTAAAATATTTGTTAAATTTATCTATTTCTTCACAAATTGGGCTTTTAGTCATTACGTACTGGTAGCCCACCTTTGAAAACGCTTCAGGCAAGCGAGCAAGTCCTGCACATCTTGCGACGCGTCTTTTCTTTGGCCTTGTTTTTATTTGCAGAGATTTTGCTTTCTTCCAAATGCTGCGGTTAAAGTGGTAGTAACACCCTCGAAATATAATTCCTGGAAATACTTTCTTGATAGCATTAATGGCAGATAGTTCGAAATCTTTTGTTATTTTATTAGGTGACCAAGACGGTATGGTAGTTTTAATCAACTCGAACAGTATTTGATAAGTCAGGGTTTTTTTATTGCAGAGTAAACTGAATATTAATGGTGTTACGCACTGGTTCGTTTCATCAAATGCGTGTATCGTATATAATTGCTTAAATCCTTTTGGACAGCTCTTGAATGTCCCATCGGCGAAAAAGTGACGGTACTTACTTATTTGTTTTCTATTTTCACTAGAACAAAATATAAGTATCCTTTTTTCGTCATCCACATAATCAGCAAGAACAAAATTTTGATATTTTGTAGGTATGACTACATCGCAAGGATTTTCAAAACGTACCTTTGTAGCACCTAATACTTTATTCCTTTCGTTGTATAACCCAGATTTGACACTTTCAAATGTTGGTACCTCTTCGAGAAGTTGTAGACCATCATCTTTGATTTTTTTTACAACTTTATCATATTGCTTTTGTATAGAGTCAAAATTACAACTACTTGTCCATTTTAAATTATCAAATTCTTTTAGTATTACGTTTTTACCGAAATTTGCTATACAGTTGATGTCATGTGCCGTTAAATTTATGATTTCGTTTCGAGTATTTAATGTCATATTTGCTTTGCATATTTTTTCATTGCAACATTTCCAAAATGAATTACCCGTAACGTATATTTTCTTCCGATGGTAGCGGTAACCGGCGTGCAGCAATTTTAAACCACCTTTTCTAGTTGATATAAATTCCATGCTGCTTGACGTAGGAAACACGTTTGAAGTCGACATTTTCACAGTAATTTTATAGAATAACTTGCAGATGATTTCGTTTTTGGCGAAACAAATAACGCGTTTACTTATTCTGCCAATTAGGTGAGCAATAAACACTATGTTATTGTTATTTGTAAATTGCTCGTGTATTAGAGAACATCACAATGACAGCCTTGTCAAGACTATATAGCCATTATAATTGATTTGACCAGTGTCCTCTTGAAATAGTTTGTATACAAACTGATTAAATTGAGTGTTGAAAAATTAAAATAAGGGTTGTGTACAAAGAAATGGTATTATTTGGCCGCTACTGGTTGCGAAACATAGTCAATAACGACGTCTAGTTGCGAACAAATAATGAAAACTGTTTCATCGCAACCAGTTGCGTACAAAGAATATTTAGTATTTTATCGCAGCTAGTTGCGAAACATGGTTGCGATGGCGGCCGGAGGGGTCAGACAGAACTGCATACACTGCTTGAGCAATTTTCACAAATTAGGTGTCGTTAGATTTTTCTTGGGTATAGGATCGACATAAACTATAATATTTTTTCAAGACACTGACGATATATTTAATTGTTACGATTATTGTATAGTATGATATCACTCTTTCGTAGTAATTCCTACGAAGCGATTTTTGCACTTGGTCCCATATAGACAATTGATCACCACAAAAAATGCGATTGTTTGTCAACCTTTAAAAACATTAAACAATCGAAATAAGTTGTCTAAACAGTTTATTTCGAGGGGGGGGTTTGCTAACAACTATTGTATTGGTCGAAAAAGTTTACGTTACCTAACTAAAGTTATGTAACTTTAGTGGTCAGATTTATATTATCTACATCAAATTTAATGTTAAATTGTGTTTGCATTATTAGAACATTTGTGAGTTTCCTCATCTTCCTCCAAGTTTTGCTCAGTTCAAGGGACGCAATGGACAGAACCAGATGGAGGCATCGATCATCCACTCCAAGGGTAAAATATCCGATAATGTCCACGGTCCTCAGTCATGAGGGAACGACAAGTGAGAGAGTGAGTTTCCTACTTAGCTTAGACGTACTTACTTAGATCAACGACCCAAAAGTAAATCTTCGCCTCCGTCTCCAACATGAGATCATGCCGCTTTCAAGGTCTTGCTTCAGTTCTCATCAGTGGTGGGGATTTAAGTGATGGAGGCTGATCTGCGCGAACTCAAAAAAAAGTTTCTAAATTACATTATAATATAATTATATTCATAACGAAAAAAACATACCTATTTCCCAAAAATTCTGTTTTAATATTGAGATAAATAGAGGTCAGTAAAATAAAATTTTGCACGTTGTGTAAAAATACACTGATATTTTTATTAAACTTACCTTACTTGTTTTTTTAATGGTACATTTACGACGAGTAATTGTGAATGACACAGTAACCATTAATCACAGTAAAGTATCCGGCCTGCTTGTTTCCGTTAGCAATGTTTTTCACCAGCGATAAATTCACAGCGGCGCGGGTACGAAATAATGTTAACAGAGCAAATGTATCCTACTCGGGTTAATTCAAATAAATTAGTTCTATTTGTGCGTAGAGCCGTCGATTTTATCTGTACAATACGAATACTCATTTCATCAATTTCATCATTTTATTTAACCACTGGAGATGAGAAGCCCTGTCAATATTTACCGACTAAAATTTTCATGCACTTTTAGCGGGAGGTGAGGTAGATATGTATATGCACACTACGGAAATGCTTCTATTTCTACAAACGCACTCAATGGAAAAAAGCAAAAAAAAAACATACACAACTTTATCGTATTTAAACTGACCTGATTTTTCACATTTATACTTAGGCAGAGGGGAATAATGGGTCCGTACCTATGTCGTCTCAAGTGGCTCTTAGATTAGTGACAGTTTCTAATTGAAAAAGATATAGTGTAGCAAGTTTTTGTCATATGTACCATGTAGGTTTGCGTCTCTGATGTCCCATTTTTTTGTTGTGCTCTTCGGTTTAGTAATTTTACTTCGGATTATTATATGCATAGGCATGCAGGCTCTTCTACGATGATCATTTTGAGATGTAGAGGACAGTCCAATTCGTACCCGGTGCGCGGAGGTAGTGCGGGGTGAACTTTGAAGGACACACATACAGATCATTAGTTTTTGGCTGATTAGTCCAAGGGTTGCAATCGGCGTAGCGTAAATGTACTTAGCGAGAGTGACGCTGGCTGCGAAGCTGACGGATCTGGGTTCAAATCCCGGTAATGGCGAATGATTGTGTGATAAGCATAAATATTTGTTCGCAAGTCTTGGATGTTTCCTATGTATGTAATTTAATATATCTATTAAATATATCGCCATCTAGTACTCATAACACAAGCCTTATTGAGCTTACAATGGGACTAGTTCGATTTGTGTAAAACTGTCCCCTAATATATTTTTGTCGAATGTCGATTAGTACTCGAGATGTTTTCGGTTCAATTCGTGGGCATTAATCAGCCCGTTTGCCCCATGGGATATTATTCAGAGGTTTCGTAATTTAGGGTCTTTCGTCTTAAATCTATTTTGTCCCTGAACACATCTGGTCGACGTTGAAGATTGGTTATTCTTTGTTCACGAGTAGTGAGCAAGCTAAGTTTAAAAATCTTCTATTTCATCGTTATTTCATTGCTGAGGGTCGCGGCTACTTGTGGTATTTTATGCACCAAGGTCCTCCAGACCGATCGGTCTTCTGGCGCCCGAATAGATGCCTAGACATGTAACTTGACTGGCACGCTTCCTTCACTGCATCGGTCCATCAGGCCAGCGATCTATCGTTACATTTTTCCCTCCACCTTGCCGTTTTAAGCATAAAGTTTTAATGCTACCACAAGAAAACATTAAGAAGTTAAAAAAAGAAGAATTGTCTATGTTGTATAATGGTCTCTTGACTAATGTCTTATTCTTTAATATAATAGTTAATACTGCAAGATATACTTATTCGTCTTCAAATCTTCCATAAACAAGTCACCTGTGCTTGCCTAGGCTGTTTGGCTCACTTGCGGCTACGTGTCCGAAATACTGAAGAAGCCGTGTATAAATATACAACGTAACCGCTAACGTAATAATGTAATGTAATTACTTATGTTGTAACAAGTTTTCTAGTTAAAATCTCGGTACTGCCATGCGGCACTTGATTTTTAACCATAAAAATAATTAGTTGTTATTAGAAGTTGGAAATAATGACGCCAGCACGGAATTTCACATTCTAGGAGAGTGCGGATGCGAAACGCTTTGTGCGACCAAAAGATAATGTGGATGTCAAAACAGTTAATTGAGACTGCAAGTCAAATTACATTATAGATGAGCTAAAAGGAGTGTGAGAGTGGAAATGCTGAAAACTAAATACATTCCATTATTTTTTCATTCCTATTAGAGCTGGTACAAAAGACAAACATTCACCCGCGGCTTTGCCCTCGTTACCAAAAAATTAGTAGCTATTGAGTAACAAACATCTAAACATCCAAGCATCTTCGAAGCCGTTTCCAGATCCGTTTTAGGATGGGCAAAATGTTTTTGTATGTCCAGTGAATCAGATGTTTGAATGACCGATTCTTGTTAAATCGTCTGAGCAGGTTCCATAGTTAAATTATTCAGATTTTTTTTATCGGTCCAGTATTTGGATGTTTATCAAAAAGACGAAAATATAGGGGTTGAGAGACTTGCGAGGACTATAGTTCACAGAGCCACTAGTTATAAATATATGTTACTAGTATTGTATCCAATCGAATACAATCACGAACGGCTCTTTTTCCCGTAGAAATTGTTCAAATGGGTCACTGGTTAAAAATAATTATATAACTGTTCTTCACAGGCCGTGTCCGCTCGTGAATCTTTCTGGAGTGGGGGCTGAAAAGTACAGGTACCCTGAGCAATAAATTTTATCACCTAGTGCAGTGTAATGGCATAATATATATCATTTTAACAGTCAGAGCAAAAACTATTAGACGAATAGGCATGTAACAGTTGTTGATCACGCATGAACGTATTGAATTACGACAGTTCCTTTTGAGAATGAGCTATAGGTACATACGTGAAAAAATATGTACGAATATCAGTTTTGGCACCAGGAAGGAAAGAAAAACTGTAGAAAAGCACTGGGTGTCCCCGCAACTTTGTTTGCGGAGGAGAAAAAGTCATAATCCTTTTTTTCTTCAGCGTTGTCGAGTAAAAAGTATCATATAACCATCGGTAGATGCCCAGCTATCCGAGTACCAAAAATAATTGAAATCCGTTGAGCCGTTTTGGCGTGATGAAAAGCTACAACCACAAATACAAACATGCAAAAAAAAGATTCAGTGACCTTCAAATAGTGCGTATCACTTTTTTTAACCGACTTCCAAAAAAGAAGGAGGTTCTCAATTCGAAGGAATGTTTTTTAATAACTCCAATGTACAGACATTTAATTTGTACAACTTTATAATAGTATAGAAGTAGTTCGTATCTTTAGGAATATCTTTAGTTTCTCGTTGTCTTTAATATCTTACATGGGTATGATAAATACGTATTTTTTTAATAGCCTCATACAATACAGAGTCTGCTGAAAGTTAAAACTATGTAGGCACAGGTACAGTCAGCATGAAATAGTCTGTAACATCCAAAGCACAGAATATATCGGCTGTGTATCTATAGTATTAACGATGTGTTACAATAAATTTGGCGCTTTGAATGTTACAGGCTAATTGATGCTGACCAAGCATTTGAAATAATATAATATTTTGATGTCTTCACCTAATCAAAATCAAACGAACAAGTATTTACATTCCACGTATTTTCCTAATGTATCAGTGATTGAGTACACTCAGAGTAATATTAGCCAAAAACAAAGACAAATATCATTCCAAAGTGTTGTAATAAGGAGTTCCAAATCAATTTTTACTCGAGGGGCTAGATAAAACTAATATTTCTGTAAGGTCATCCCTCGAACTGGATTGGACGACGAAGTAATATAATCATAAAGTATAGCCAGGACGTCGGAAGGGAATTATCGTCTGCTCTAGTCGCAGACGTAATTGCCTAAAGTTGTGACGATCCACTCGCTGATGTTTATCGAGACTTCATCTTATAATAAAATATGGCAGATTGTCCTTTCCTTTGTCTTTGTAATCTCTTGGCCCGGACGCGTAAGATTGGATCGCTACCTGGGCCCTAATTCGACAAGGCATAGCGAAATCTCCAATTCAGCGATAGCATGAACATATGTCTAAATTTGCCATTCGAGTTACATTAAGCGACGTTGCCAAATTGACATTTAAATGAGGTGTGGCTTAGTTCAGCCAAATTTGACATATGTCGCTTGACGTTTTACTTTTAGCTTTACGTTTACTTTAAGTTTGAGCCCTAAATCCATTCAAAGGACGTATGTTCGAGATGTCACCAATTTATGGGCGCTTCTATAGTTTGTCGAAATGACAAACATTACATAATAAGGTAGTTTCCTGGGTAAAAAAAATATTATTCTAATTAGTTCGTTAGTTAGATCATCAAAGAATATTGCCGCGTATTATTTCTTTTGTCAGTCAAACAAAAAAAGACAAAGATAAAGCGCGTCAAAGTTTGGGAGTGAGGGCGCATGAAGTCACGCCGTGCGAAAAACGGTCGTAAACTTTCGCGGGCTATATCTTCATCATCTTTTGTTTAATTGACAAAAGAAAAAATACGTGTCCAATATATTCTGATAGTGGCGAACTCATTATATTTTTTTAGGACATAAGCCTATTAGTATGTTTATCTTTTTGTATTGAATCCAGTTACAATTCAAATGTCAATTTGACAAGGCTGATACGTTGGACGCGTAATCCAAAGATACTAGGTTCGATTCCAGACGAACACGTGCGAGAGCAATCGTATTTTTCCTTGCACTTTGTTTTTTTTTAATATCTATATCACAGTGTCACTCATTGATAGGACATCTTCATGTTATGGGTGATATATCTCTAAATTGGAGATATCGCAATGCGTTATCGAATTCGGGCGCTGTACCTGTGCCGTGATATATTTGACATCGATACCGTCGTGTTACCCGACTGCGGGTAATTGGGGCTCCGTTCCCTGCCTGTTTACACGCTAGTAGAAATGGAGTGTTCTGATATTATTTTGTGACATGCCACTACGTTACCAAATATCACAGGGCTTAAGGTTTAATTCTTATGGAGATTTCTTGAAATATCAAAGCTTAAACACATTATGAGTGCGATTTAATTCTACATTTATTTTTGTGTTTACGTTTATTGCCCATTTGCCCACGTTAAAAGCACTTAGAAACTATTGTGTGGCAAAGGCAAATTAAAGTGTTAACTGTAACTAATAAGATAATTACAAATGTTATTTAGCGTGTAATTTTTTTAGTTTGTAGTCTCATTTAATGCAACAGCACAAAACTATATTATTAACTAGTATATTTATTTATTTAGATGATATATTAGTATTTTCTTTTTTAGGGTTTATGTATATGTTATCCTACTTTAGCTTTTAATGTCTTTGTGCATATAAACTTGTTTGTCTATCAGCGTTGATGTTTATTCTTCTCTCTCATTTGCTCTTATGTTAACTTGAAGAGATCCCTTAAAGCGACCGTTCGCCATTGTACAAATGTATTACTTTACCGTCTTTGTTTTATTGTTTTTATGTACAATAAATTGTTTACAAACATACAAACAAAACGAATCCTAGTGATTATTCATTTAGCACAACCAGGACACCGCTAGGTGAGTGTTCTGCTCGTAGTACGGTTTCGATTCTTACGCATTTTTCAAATAATTATCCCGTTTAAATAAAACAATTTAACAGATTATATCGCGTATATTATCTCATTTGAGTTCCCGACGTCTCGGAAGCTTTTCAGTTCTCCATGGTTGACTGAGAAAACATATATTTTCCTCCGTCAAAGTTATAATTTCCCCGTGTTTTTGGCTACGCGCGTAGCGCTACGAATATCGTGTTGTGATAATGTTCGGGATAAAACATTGATTCTTGAGCGACATAGACTGCTTTTTGTCCTGTAAACATGTATAGTTCCCGAAGGATTAAAGTAGGTACGTTTGGCATGTGGATGCGGAAAATAGGATATTACTCATTTTTGTTCCGGCATTGAGATTGCGGTTGTTCCACCAAATGTTTTTTCATAATTTATGTAACAAGCATATTCAACTCGAAATGTTGGCACGTACGAGTACCTACCTACCTATGCAAGAAGACTGTGTACACATGATTGTAGCTCGACCACATAAATCACCTGATTGGTGGATAGGTCACGTGTCGACATAGACGCGAAGTGATCAATTCGATGTTAAATTGCGATAAGGTAGACAAAAAAGTATTTATTGCCTCCACCACAAAGTATATAAGTAGTTTGTACAGTAGCAATAGCAGTAATTAGAGTAAATAAACAGTTTATACCACGAAAATGGTGAATAAGTATATGTATATATATAAACAAAGATCAGAAACAAATGAAAATTTTTTTCGACGATACGGGACTTGAACCAGTGCCTTGAGCCAGACCGGGGCAGCACGCTCTACCATCTGAGCTAATCGTCCACACCAGCAGTCGACGAATTTTGTCATCTGTTCTTGCTTATGGATCTCTGTATGGTGCATCCGACTCTTTAGCCGTCAAGGCACTGGTTCAAGTCCAGTATCGTCGAAAATTTTTTTCATTTGTTTCTGATCTTTGTTTATAATAATAACGCTAGTGGAGTGATCCACTAATAAATTGCAAAAATTGTGATTATTATCATGATATTTGTAAAACAAAAAGTATATGTATCATTGTTATTATATAGATTACAATAGCGGTTACTCACGTCGCAATAGCTGAGTACTGCTCGCAAGTGTGTCGGTCCATTTCAAGGTCCTTAGTCATGAGAGCGTGTTCAGTCGCGGATCTTCTTCTCTTGCAATCTAAATAAATATGTCTGAATCTCACGGCAGTTATTTGAAATATAGGTCCTTAAAAAAAAGTAACTAATAGTTAAAGGCTTAAATTAAAATAAAATATAAATGATTCCTGTGTGTAACGAGAATTGACAATATATATTGTTTGTTGTAAAGTAGCTTTCGTTACTCACAGGTATCGATTCAAATTTAGTTTTACTTAAGCCCTTAACTATGTACCAACAATTATTAAAAACTAGAAGATGCCCGCAACTTCGTTCGCGGAGAAGAAAAAGTCATGACCCGTCATTTTTTCTTCAGCATAGTCGGGTAAAAAGTATCCTATAACCATCTGGAGATACCCAGCCACCCGTGTACCAAAAATTTTTGCGTGATGAAGCCACAACGACACATACAAACATACAAACATACATAAAATAAAAAAACATATTTTTCGTTTTAGTGACCTCCAAATAGTCCGTAACAATCAATTTTTTGAAAATATCTTCAATGTACAGACATTTCATTTTTACAACTTTATAATAGTATAGATAAAAATAAAATAATTGAGCCCTTCTGGCACATAAGTAACTGTCTAAACAGATTAGGCCCATCTGGCATGTATGTACAACTTTATTTGTTTTCTCAAATTGGGTAGTTGGATCAAATTGTAACTTTGACGGAGAAAAATATAGGTATCTTTTCTCAGTTAACCGTGAACACGGAAAGCTGAAAGGCTTCCGAAACGTCGGAAATTGAAATGAGATAATATACGCGATATATAATCCGTTTAAATTGTTTTTCACTTCTCCTGCTCAAAAAACAGCTCATATTAGTTTCGCGAAGCGAAACTAAAATAGTACATTTAGCCCCTAGGGTTTAAAAGAAAGCCATATAATCCCATAGAAATTTCTATGAAACTGAAAAAAAAACTTGCGGCCAGCTACATACTACTTACGAAAAATTAAAAACAAACAAACCAACCTCATCAGATTGGCCAAATTTTCTGATCGTATTGCAGCCCTTCACATTAAAAAGTAAAAATTGTCTATGGCCATTATTAGTTTACAAAAAATATATAAGCTGTCAATTTAAGTATAAACTGAACTTTTTATATTTTTGCTCAAACTGTACTTTTTATATTTTTGATGAAATATACAATTTTAGTATTAAGTCTTTTTAATTTTCTCGCAGTCGAAGTGAAAAGCAGAGTGTTTAACACGTGGCTAAAAGCCATTATGACACTCAGACATATTTGTCCTCGCTCACTTCGTGAGCTCGTGCAAATAATCACTTCGTGTCATAATGGCTTATTTTAGCCCCTTGTCAAACAATCTACTATTATTTAAATGTATGATAATCGCGGAAACAGAAGAAAATATTACGTACCTACAGTTTTTTTGAAGTCGACCCATCTATTATGTAACTCATTGTTAAAATAATTATTTCTGTACATATCTATCACTTTAGGTAACTTTGCTTCATTTACTGCCATACTAATTTTATTTTGAAGCTTAAAGGTATTATGTTTCGCCTCTGATCTTAATTTGTTTTGACTAGACTAGACTCATCAAGGGCAAAGAGCAATGTCAAGTTCTAATTTTCAAAGGAATTATGGACTGAAGCTTGAAGCGAGACGCTACTTACAAGACGTAACTTGCACGTTGCATCGCTTTTGTAAGCGTCATGAATGTATTCATATACGGGGCGCGCGGCCCTCGCCTGTTTGCGTGGGTACGGATGTGATTGGATTGGATTGATATTGCCAAATCGCTTCAGGGCCTTATAGGCATTCGAGTCTCAGCAACGGCCCTCTTTCGCTGCCGTTTCGTATCATTTCAGTCACGTGCTGACTTTTTACTGACCTGCATTTACTGTGCTGAAATGTTGGGCAAAAGCACTAAACGGGGTCACCGTTTAGTTACAAATACGTGTAAAATTTAATTAGGATTAACAATTACTGCAATTCCAAGAATGGACGATTTATAGTATGTTGTCTGCGTCGTTCGCTAAAAACATTTTACTGTAAAGGTGCGTCCACACTTGTATCATTTGCTCGTATCCGATCACCGTGCCGTAGCATGCTGCGTATCGCGCTGCTTGGACGCTTACTGTCGGCGCGCCGATAATGCCGCACTCTTCCGATACAAGTGTGTGATACGCGTAGCAAATGGATTTCGAGTGATCGGATCGGCGCAACGTCCAAACGCGTGATCGTGACACGCGATCATGCTACGCGACGATGATCTGATACGGGCAAATGATACAAATGTAGACGCACCTTAAAATGGACCCAAAAAGTCAGAATGTATCCTATACCAAGGAGACGGTGGTACAGGCCAAGGTTTCTACGTCTGTGTGGGTGTTTTGCTGTTTTGCAAGCATACCATACATTCTTTAGTTATGTTTTTGCTATCTATCTGTAAGTCTAAATTGGGCCACCAAAAGTACGATCGTGCGATTTCTTTCATTCGAACAATTCCGAAATGACTTTTATGTAATTCAGCCAAAACTGCTGCTCTTACTACCTGTGGCACTAACACTCGATAGCCCCAAAATATGCAGCCTCTATCTACAGTTAATTCATCTTTCCTATTATAAAATGGTAATATTTCTTTATCTATTTCTTTTTTGCCTGGCCAGCCATCTGTTAGTTAACAGATGGCTGGATATAACATATCTTATAGTTTTCGAAAAAATATTATCTTTTTGAGACTCAACTTGAATTGTCTTCCAATTTAATGTTTCCATTTCCGAATTGTTCGTATAACAAACTGCACTAATGTTTCCACTAATACATAGCGAGTGAATTTTCATTTCTTTATTTTCTTTTTTCACCGTTCGGCTCAGAAAATCGACTGGATTGTCAGATGACTTAATATGTCTCACCTTATAATTGAATGCAGAGAGGAAGATGGCATAGTGTTGCAATCTTTTGGCAGCCATTTTTGGAATGCTTTTGGTTGGACCGAAAATTCGCACCAATGCTGCGTTATCTGTCTCGAGTTCGAAAAAACGTCCATAAATGTAGTTATAAAATTTTGTTATTCCAAAAACCACTGCCATTGCTTCCTTGTCTCTTGTTGCATATCTTTGTTCAACTTCACTTAGTTTTTTACTACCGAAGGCAATCGGTCTGATCTTACCATCTTTATCTCTGTTGGACAGCACTGCACCAAGGCCTGTGTCTGATGCATCACACGTTGGTATCAGTGCCAATTCGGGGTCATAGTGTTTCAAGTTGCCCACAGCTGCCAATTTTCTCTTAATAGTTACAAAAGCTTTATCGCACTCAGGTGTCCAGTTAAATTTATTTATTTTAGTACAGCCATACAGTGGTGTCAATATTGTGGCCATGTCCTTCAAGAAACGTGCATAGTAGTTAACTTTACCCAAAAATGATTTTAGTAATGTTAAATTTAAGGTGTTTTTGCATTTAATAAAGGTACAATGTTAGACTGTATCACACTAATACCATTTTTGTTTACACGGAATCCGAAGACCTCTTGTGGTGAAGAATTTTCATTTTTCCGGTTTCAATTTAAATTCACTTTCCTGCAATCTTCTCAAAACTTTACATAGGGTTTCATAAGTATCTAGTAAGCTGTTACCCTTTATATAAATATTGTCTATAAACACAATTGTATTTGGAATATTATCCAATTCTTTGGTCACTAAACGCTGAAAGGCTCCTGGTCCTGAACTAACACCGTATGGTAACTAATTGTACTTAAATGTACCTGCTTCAGTGACAATTGTAGTACAATTTTGACTTTCAGGACAAAGGGGGGCCTGCAGGTAGGCTTCTTTTAAGTCCAGTTCGCTGTAGTAATCACCTTTTTTTAGGGTGTTTAAAATATCATCCACATGTGGTAATGGGAAGTGGTCGATTTCGAGATATGGGTTAACTGTTAACTTATAGTCACCGCACAATCTAACTGAATTGTCCGGTTTTAGTATGGGTACCACTGGGGTCCCCCACTCGCTCCGCTCTACTGGAGTTATTTAATAATCTGGAAATTTCATTATTTACCTTTTCTTTCAGTGCAAAAGGTACTCGCCTTACTGGTAAACACCTGGGTTTGGCATCAAATTTCAGTTTCAATGATGAATTCCCCCTTGAAGTTTCCCCAACCTGGGCTGAATACCTCTGCGAACTGGCTCTTTACAAGTTGTTCTGTATCTGTAACATTTTGTATTACATTCGTTCCTATATTAAAACTATTATTTGCAATAGGTGGCCACAGTTTTAATTTATCTAACCAGTCTCACCAAATAAATCTAAGGACATTATTTTTTACTACAAACACATTTAATTTCTTAGTGACCTCATTGAATGTCACTGTCATATTTAAAAAAAAAAAAACCTATTGGCTTGGTTATACTTTGGTCAAAATATTTAAATAACACATTGCAGTCCTGAAGTTCAAAATTCGTAAAATAGCTATTTTTATCATTTATTGACATAACGGTGACATTAGAACCCGTATCCAATTCGAATTCTCGCTCCTGACCACAAACTTGTACTTTAATATAATGAGGTGGTATTCTACTTACACCGACTCTGTATGTCCTCTCACAGTCATCTTCAAATATTTTTTTAATTGCACTTCCTGCCTCTTCTGTTCCTTCGTCATTTGCCTTTTCTTCCAGCACCTTGATCTGACGCTTGTTGCACATTCTATAGAAATGCCCTTGTTGGCCACATTCACTGCAGTATTTTCTTATTAAACGGCACTCCGCCTTAATGTGGTTACTCTTTCCACAGCAAAAACACATCAATGTTTGTTGTTTACTTCTAGAACTGGTTTGCTTATGCTTAGGCCATGTACCAGAGCTTCTTTGTTTTTGTCGATTGTAGAATATATTTTCAATCCTTTCATTTGACCCATTTGTATGTAACAGGGCCGCTTGTACCGTTCTGCTCACTTGTAAACATTTTTCCAGAGACAATTCCACTTCGCTTTTCATTAGTTAATACTTGATTACTTTCGATGACACCCCTTCCATAAATTTCTCTTTTATTTGATCTTCCGGATCTTTAAACTGGCACTTCCCAGCCAATTTTCGCAATTCCAATAAGTAATCTTCTATTTTCTCATGTGGTATTTGATTTCTTTTGCGAAATTCTGCCCTTTCCACACCCGTAGATAGAACTTTAACATATTTGTTCCTGAGTTTTTAGACTTAACTGGTTTTAGTGGTGAACATAGATGGGTTTATGTTTCAAACACTTTTGGAGATAGCTTTTTTAATAGCAGGGGCACCTTTTTTACTGTCCTCAATGTCATTAATTGCAATGAAACATTCAAGTTGTTGTTCAAATACATCCCAATTTTCTCCATCAAACTGCTTCATTTCTCCACACCACGACATTCTTGATGTTTTTGGTTGTAAGTGTATTTGTTGAGATGTATCCGTAGCTGCCTTTGTTTTATAAAAATCACTTAAGAGTTTTCTCAATCCGTCCAAGTTTGTGTCTGCTGCATAACTGATGTTTTCATCCTTTAATAGTTGGTGTAACTTTTGTTTTGAACACTTGTAAATATAAGTTTTGTTTCCCGACTTTATTAATGTTATTTTGTCCTTTATTTGTTCTGGAATTTCGCTAAATTTTCTTCGGCACTTGAATATTTTAATTTTTCGGAATCTGACATTAACATAACCACACCACAGCTTAAGTATAAGATAGTATGAACATCTTCGCATAAGTGTTATGTGAAGTAGTCTGTAATTTTCCGTGAACGTTTTAATTTTTTTGTTCTGTGGTTTAATGATGGCGGTAGGCGGTAACAATGTTCTATAGTCAACTTCACTTCACTGTCCGCATTTTATTTTCACCGATTTTTACTATTATTCTGATATATTTCTGCTCAATTTATATCTCACTTTGCACTTTAGGTTCTGGTTCTCGTCGCCAACTGTGATATCTTAACCCTTTAACGCCCAAGATATTTTTTATTTATTTTATTTTGCTTTAGGCATGAAAATTAGTCAATAGGGTTATTGTAAGCCAACGAAAAATAAAATAAAAAATAACGTATTTAAACTTTTTGAGAAAATGTATGTTGAGAATGCTTAACATTGTCCAACATTGAACATCCTACCCCTGTAAACTCATGTTGAATATTCTCAACATTGCGCATTATGTGGAGGTTGCAATAGATAACAAAATTATGTTTTCATTCTTTGAGCGGTGATGTATTTATTGAGCGATATGAAACGACTAAAAACAACTTTGCTTTTAATCAAGGCACAGACTGAATTTACATTCTGAGTATTGTTTGTTTGTGGTGCCTTTACTGCAATGTTTATATCTTCAGTAGGACCTGATGAACACAGGGAAGTGTCCTATATATTATTAAACTGCAATAGGAGATCCCACGACAGCTGTTTTTTTGGCACATATTGCGTTGTCCGTGTCCAAAAGTTCAATTCTGTTCTTTTGCATTAGCTCCATTGCTATTTGGAACCAAGACTTTTTCAACCGCATTTTCTTTTAATGTCCGTTCTGCTATTCTCCTTTCTATAATATCCAAGCGTTGTTGACATATACATCCAAAAGCTGTGAAAATATCCTGATCAGTAACTTTTTATGTACCATGGTTTTGTTTGAAGTTTTCCCTGTAGGTACAAGGCCAAGGGGTGAAGGGGCATTACACACTGACTTTAGCTTTAACCTTTTTGCAATATCACCATATGCATTATATTGGGTTAGAATCTGCAAATGAGCTAGCCAAGGTGATAACCTTATTTTCATGCCATTTGACCACGGTTAGTTTATTATTTTTGCAGGCTAGGTGTTTGCTTGTACCCCTATCCTTCCTTGACAATTCCTTCTCCAAGAGGAATTTTTCCTGACATCCCCTAAGTTGGATGTTTATTATTTCCCAAGACTGACACTGAGCATCATAAAAACTTTCGTCCCAAGACTCAAACTGTCTTCGTAGTGTAAATGAACAGAATCTAAACGTATTTTCGCCAGCATATGGAAGGAAATCATGAACGAGACCAGATATAGCCAAATAATTACGATACACACAAATAATTTGAATCCCCATTTCTTTGGCTTTTTGGGATATTGGCATCTGCTACCCGCTCTCGTTCCTTACCACCATTCATACGACACCGTCATTTCATCTATGCTAAATCGCCTTTTTTCTTTAATTATCAAAACATTTTGTCCAAATTTTTCCACGAATTAAAGCATTTAGTAGTAGCGATCATCATAGGGGTAGATGCCGCTGATAGTATGGATGAAACATCAAGTGTAGAACAAAATTAAATATTTTAAATGAAGGGTATATTTTCCGTATTTATATGCCAAAAGTTGAGTTTTCACCTCATATTTCTTGTTTTTTTACTAACATGTTGCCTGGATAATGGTGGTTTATTTACTACATGAGTTTTTTTGTCTGCTTGTTTAAGGATAAAATAAAATGTTATCGTATCAGCTAAATTATGGCATTAATGCCGCCGAAATACGCAGAATTTTCCAGCAGCAGTTGTAGTTCTGACGAAGTAATTTTAATTTAAATAAAATAATAACACTGAACCTATCCGATACAAGCCCTGAACCGCGTTCTCTAGTAAGGCTAAAATTATTAGACAGTTCAGATGAAAATACGGCATCGTCTTAACTGCTCCTTTTATCGTTTATATAACCTTAACTTCGCAATGTTGAAAATACTCAACAGTTCAAACAGAGTGTACATTGTTCACAGATGGACAGTGTTGAGAATGCTTAACATGCAGTGAGATTGATAGGTCTCTCAAAGTTTCGCAATGTTGAGCATACTCAACACGCATATTTGGAACCAAATAACGTCCTAGTTTTACACCCATCTTGGTAGAAATATACAAAAACACAAAATACACACCCTTAAAAATTAGTTATAATAGTAATTCAATCGATAATGTGAAAATAAATAATTATAAAGAATTATTTTTTACCTTGCGACTCACAGTCGTTGGGTGTTTCGGTATAATTTTACCCCAAACTGTTGAAATACGTGCGCTTGGGCAAAGAAGCTAGTTGGTAAATATGCGTTAGGAAATAAGGAAATATTTTATAACTCTATGTTGTGAATATAAATGAAAACAACTTGGCAGGATTTTTTTATTTTGGGTGTTGAGTATACTTAACATTGCGAGAAAAAGGCTGCACATAAGCGCAATATATTAGGCCTATTGTCATATTATAATCTTTTTTATTACACGAAAAGTTTGTGAAAAGAATAAATGAATATATTTATAGGAACTTGCGCATTAAAATGAGAGGACTGAGCGATGGGGAACGCGGCCGCCTGCTTTCCCGGTGACGTCATAGAGTGCCACGAATGATTGCTGACATTATCATTATTTTTTCCCAATCGCTTTCTTTTTTAAGTACCTTTAAGGGACCTTTAAATTTGATCCTTGTGCAGAATTAGCGTATAATATCCCCAAAAAACTTGACAGTTGCTCTTCTTGCTTGAAGTAGTAGTAGATACCCATTCTGTTGTTGTAAAATAAATTACGATGTTATCGGACTTATTTAACTTTGTAGATGTTTCAAATAACTTTTATGGTGTACGTTAGAATTGCACAATACAAAAAAAGAATACAAAAAAATGCTACCTACGGTAAAAAAAGTATTATTGTCGATGTAGTCTGAAATTTTGGAGTTTTCCCAGAAAAATCTTAAAACTTAAATAAAAAAAAACTAATAACATTTGCCTAACACATATATCGCTTAAAATGTTCTTAATGGCCTAAGCTATCACCTCCTTTCAACTTTGCATCCTGTTACCAAACACCCTATACTCTTTCTTTTCTCTAAATTTTACAAAAATGGGTACTCTAATTCAATGCACAGTTGAAACCTATTAGGTACGACTTAATTTAAATTGTTATACAATCGTGTCGACTTAAGCTCGTAATCATAACTTCATTAATATTACTAGACTTGGGTTAAATCCTACATAGTTTACTAATATTGAGTACAACTTAATTCAAATTGCTCAAGTATTTTGTTGCTCTTAGAGTATAATTTGTACATTTTCCAAATAATTAGTAGCGATTAGTATTAGTTTTAAATTAGTAGAGATATACTAAGCGATGTACCTAGTCAATTTTGATAACTTAGTGACGGAAAATAATGGCCGACAACTTGTTATTAAAAAACTCCGTGTAATTTTCCGTGAAGTTATCTTTTGCAGATACAAAAAAACTTATGTAGTTTCGTGACGTCAGCGTTGCAGCAACTACGGCCTCCAGGAAATAACAAAACACGTGTTGCCATAGTTACTAATATGGATCGTTCTTTTTTTCACCGACACTAAATCTCTACAATCATTTTTACGTTACAAGTTACCGTTACAATAGGGATGATGACTCAATTTTAATAATTAGTCCGTCTTGTACATTAATAAAAAATATTGGAGACGTATGTTTTCTTTTTTACGATATCAAAAAATAACGGCGATACATTGAATCAAAATGTCGCATGACGTCTCTCCGGTACAAATTTTACCTGGGAGTGACGTCACGAGCCGCTACTCCTGTGTGCCTACCATGAGCTGAGTTTACGATCGGCGCTAGCGAGTATCTCGTATCGAGAGTCAGTGCACCTCTCTCGCACGCGCAAATAGTGCGAAAGAGATAGACCGTCATCGAGCGCTCGATACTCGCTCGTGCCGAACTCATGGTAGGCGTACTGAACTTTAATGCGATTTATCTGAGTATTTTTTTATTATTTTGAAAAATAAAATATTCTTTTGTTATCTAACGGACGGGCTAATCAGAATTTTGATTGTCATACCCCGTCGTCATGCCTATTAAGTATAGGTCGACCAACATAACATACAAAATAACTGAAATAAAATATTGTGTTTAGGTACACTACAGCTGTTTCTTGTCGCCGGCGCGCGGCAGCCCCCACACGCTAGCTGCCGATGATGTTGCGGCATCCTACCGCCTAGCACGCGGACGACGGTTACAACAAAACATGTTGACGATGATGATGATAAGTAAATCGTGTTAAGCAATTTGTTTCTAATGTTCTCTTCCGTTCCTGCGATTATTAATGGGAGCTTTGACAGAGAAAATATATTTTTTCTCAGTGTCCCGTGTACACGGAAGCTTCAAAAGCGTTCGAAACAGCAAAACATCAATAAATTTGACGTTTGGGGCCGATTCCCCATACTTACACGGTTATACCCTCTGTTTTCACGTTCCCCATTAGAACAGCTAAAGAGAGATACAATTTTGATGAAAATTGGACCTCATCGAATGTGAATTTATCTCCATCATATTGGCTTCATCGTCATTTACCAAGCTTGACGATTGAATGTTTACTAAACAATGTTTTGATGTGGTTAATTCGTGTAGGAACTCGGTAAAATAGAAGCGCTCAGATAACGTTAGGTCCGCAGTGATGTACGGAATGTTCAATGCAAATCAATAACAATCGCTGTGTTCTTGCCGCGTCGACGGTTAAAAATAAAACTGATTCGTATTGCGATCACGCACACGCAAAGGGTTCTAGTGGTTTTTGAATTCGGGATACGCGGCTTTTGTTCAATCTTAGGCCATAAAGCTACACAAGTTTTAACGGATAATATAGGACAAAAACATTTGGGATTCAGAAAGACAATAATATCTAAAATAAATGCCGTTCAGTAGCTATATAAACCCGACGCTTAGGCACTAGTCCCACCGCCGGCGAGAAAGCGAGCAACTATCGACTATTTTCTCGCTCAACTCGCTCACGAAACGCACAATAGACATGTCGACTTCGTGTCAATAAAAGAGATACGTATATGAGAGAGTTCTCGCCGGCAGTGTGAACAGCCAGCGATGAACTGTGTATATATGTGTCTCTTTCACTAACCTAGGATCTATATCTTTTGTTCGTTTCTTGGGTGAGAAAATCGCCGATAACTAATCGTTTCCTCACCCTTGGGGGGATCAGTGCCTTAGGATTAGAGTGTAATCGACAGATATTGTATACTGTTGTCTATAAAACTTTGTTATTTTTTTTCGATATTTAGGTGTTCCTATTTTTAACCCCCGACATAAAAGAGGGGTGTTATAAGTTTAACGTGTCTGTGACTCTGTGTATTTGTGTATCTGTCTGTGGCATCGTAGCGCCCATAAGTATGGACCGATTTGAGTGTGTTTTTTTTTCGTGACATAGATAATTTTATCCCGAGTGTTCTTAGCTTTGTTTGATGAAAATCGGAGCACTCGTCTCCAAGATATTCAGCTTTTAGTGGAACGTGTGACCGGATTTCAGCCAATATTGAAGCTAGGAACTCCAAATTTTGTTGTTATGTTCATTTGAGTCGGGGGGTTTTTTAAATTTTTAATTTTGTAGTTATCTTATGAGGTATTTTGGCTATTCCGTTCAGTTATTTGCCAATACGTGAATAAATTTTAGATATTTTGATATGTGGGGGAATCAAAGTTTTCTTGTCGTTATTCCGTCACGTGACCCAGTAATAATAATCTAGGCTATAAACATACTCATGAGATGGCCCTTGAAAAATGAACCTGTATATTTGTTGACGAGGACGACTGGTTTGGCTCAGCGGGTGTAACGTTGCCTGCGAAGCTGAAGGTCCCGGATTGAAATCCCGGTAAGGGCAAATATTTGTGTGATGAGCATACATATTTTTTCCCAAGTCTTGGATGTTTTCAATGCATATAAGTTAATATGTCTATTAAATACATCGTCGTCTAGTACCCATAACACGTGCCTTATTGAGCTTACCATGGGACTAGTTCGATTTGTGTAAAACGACCTGTAATATACTTTTTTTATATTGGCTAGAAAATAATATTTGTGTTGCCTTTATAAGTATCATTTAAAATTGTAGTTTTAAAGAATGAATCAGGAGACATAATAAAACATAAATATAGCAATGAGGCACAGAAAAAAGTTGATTGACCCATGTAAAATTGTAAATGACTTAGTGTTTCAAAATAACTTAACTAGTAACTAGTAATAATTATTTATGAAAACAGTTCTAAATGCGGCAAGAATAGGTCCCGTACGGTTACCCACTTAATGGGGATTGCTGAATTTACGTTTCGATGTCACGTTCTTACTTCTTGGCGGAAATAATGTATCTCAGTATAAAATTCCAGCCAGACGAAGCTCAGATTTTTTAATATGATTAACTATCCTAGTCTCAAAGTTATTTTATGAACTAAGTTAGATTTATAGATGTTCGTTCACATCTCGGGCTTTTTTCATATTTCAACGCCGCTTACAGCCAATAATACAATCTGCATATTTTAGAGCTGGCTGATCATCATCTTTATTATATTAGCCGGAAGATGTCTACTGCTTGGATAAAGGCCTCCTCCGTGAATCTCTCAACGATAGATAAGAATGAAACAAAAAAAAACCGTTGGATGAGCACTTCCAATTGTTTCTAGCTTTCATATAGTTGGTCCATATTACTAGGCTTGCGTCGTCTGGTACGTTGTCTAGCTGCTAAATATAACACCATAGATTCATAAAGATGCGGACAGACTGCTCATTACTAGCACGAAAGCATGCTTAATGGTTGGCAGTCCACAAATGTCTGTTTTTTTTTAATTTCCTGCCCTGCACGACTGAACTGTGGAATAAATTGCCGCCTGCAGTATTTCCAGACCGATGCGACCTTCAAGCCTTCAAGAAAAGAGCGTACTCCCACCTGAAAGGCTGGCAACGCACTCCTCCGGCGATGCGAGTGTCTATGGGCGACGGTGATCACTTACCATCAGGCGACCCATCTGCTCGTTTGTCTCCTATGTCATACAAAAAATGCTTTTTCTCAAACATGTAATCATGTCGTCATTACGTGCGTTAAAACCGGCTTCAAAGTATCCCGTTTCGGGCGGATCAACCTGAGAGAACCGTAAAGGAATTTCATACAAAATTGTAGGCCTACGCAGGAAAGTATTTTATTTTTATTTTAATGTAAACATGGCGTCTGTGTCATGCACAGGTTGAACAGCTGAATTATATTTTTCATTTTTTTCTAGTGCCTGAATGGTTATCAGACCAATAATATCCACATTAATGCCTATTACACACGAACTGCTATTAAGAACACAAATCTGTATTGTTCATATATTGATGACTAAATTTAAAATATTGTCTATACGTAAGTCGCCAGAGACCATAGACAATATGTACAATCCTCTGCATTTATTTTATTTATTATAGAAATGAAGATTCCTATTATAAAGTTTGTGTATAACGGGCCTAATAGAGTCTACTCGAACACTACACAAGCGAAATACGGACGACTTCCGTAAAAAAAAAACATTATGCAGGGATTGAAGAGAAAATTTCAAAAACTTTAGTCGTGTAATTTTTTGAGTGGTGTATTTTTTTATTTCATTGCATATGTATGAGAATTGCACTATACATGCCTCTGGCTGTGAAAAGTGCTTGCCGGCTTCGTATCACTATCCGGTCGATACCTACTCACCCGGCAAGCCCTTCATTCCCGGCGTCTGCAGTAATCTGCAGTAAATTGAGCAAGTTCTCATTAGTAGTACGTGTGTAACAACATTGCTAGTTAGGAGCATGATTATTTAGAGCGTGCTAAAAAATCAACCAACGTTTGATTTTCGAGCATGCTACCTGAGGCGCGGTTAGAAGAGGGCGTGCTCCGAGCGCGTCTGAACAGGTAATGAACATGCTTATTTATGAGTATGTTTAAAACAAGCATGCATATTGCTGGCAAATGTGAACAGTTGCAGAGCATGTTAATTTTAAGCAAGCTTATGAGCATGCTTTTTTTGAGCACGTCTGTCCGTCCGTACCTTAACTGATCACGAGTAGCATAATAATATCGGTCGAAATCAAAACATACTCGTACCAACTGTATTTATCCAGTCCTAGGATACCAACTATTTAAAAGTGGAGACACTATACTAATTAGTGACCAAGTGTTATTCGTGAGTTTTGGTTGTCACCAGAAAATATTAAGTTTCTAGATTGCGTTTTGTGCCACAAACCTTTTCCGCTATATTATTTGCTAGTCTGTCGCCTGTTTATAACACGTTGCCCGCTTGTTGCCCGTAACATAATAATTGTACAACTTTTGGTATTTTTATAAGTCATCGCCTGAAATCTTCTCTCCCTAACACAAAAAACGTAACTGCTGTATTGGGTATTTACAAAGATACACTATTATATGCTAAATGTAGTTCTGAATATGTTTTATTTAAGATTACGTTTGGTTCGTTTATCTAGTTGAATTACGCCAACCGTCGTAACCGTAATAAAATTGTACGCAGAAACTTAATTGTTTAAGATTCTATGTCCTATATTCCTTTCTTTTGTTATAGTTTCAAAATACCTTGCTCGATTTTCTAAGAGAGCATTTTCTTTGGCTCAGACTGCAGTGGTCTTATAGTAGAAGTAGATTTTTTTATTATATGTAACCAGAAATTAGTGACTAAGTCAGTCTATGGAAACACTCGGAAAAATAAATACTGCCTTCAGTATGGACAAAATTTATGTACTATCACCGAATTCCTTTGAGATTATACCTCAGATATCTCAACCGTAATTGGCCTCTAGCCGTTGTCTCACTGAATCTCCCAAATGGAATGATCAATACTTCCCTTGAAAACTTTCACTGTGGCATTGTTATTCCTGCTAAGAGAACTTTTTAACAAAAAAACTGCGGGCAGGTCGCGTGACGCCGGGACCAACAAATTTCATTTGTAGAACAGGGCTTTGATAAAAGTGTGACCTGTTTTGCTTCAGTTCACTAGAAATTACAATAGACAAGTATGTCTGGCTAGGGAGGGTTATAGGAATGGTTTATGCGTAGGTCTTAAAATAAATTGTTTTTTAAATTTTATTTCATCCACTACATTGCGTTTTTGATCTTCCATTTCTTTATATGATTTTTTTTAATTGACATTGATTGCCCTTGTCATTTAGGTGTAAGCTAATTAATCGTTTATTATATCACGGAAGGGCCCGTAATTTTAGAGTTACAAATATAAAGGCATTTATTATTTTGAATATTCTTATATCAACAGGTTTTATAGTCAAAGCGGGGAACTAGCTAACATTAAAATTTTATAAACCATACACTTCCAATACTTGTTATCAGTGGAAAATATTCGAAGCGAGGCTAGTAAAAGCAAAGAAAATCAGTTAAATTTAAATGCATAATGTATCATGGTAATATATTTCGGCTATCTTTATTTTTGTAATAGCCTGCGGTGGCGATAATAATCGTAAGTTAAGCGCAAAATAAACTTGGAGATAAGAGGGTTGTTTTTTTGCGGATAACGTGAGGCGCGCTACGGGAGCCCCCGGATAAGTTTTATCTGACACCCAAAATATTGATTGTGCAGATTTTGTCGTGTTCCCATTTGAAGCCTTAACTTTAAGTAAAGTAGAATTAGGCACAAGCAGCAAGAGAAACATACGTATATTAATATTTTCTTCTGTTTCCGCGATTATTACTCATTGAAATAAAACAATTTAACGGATTATATCGCGCATATTATCTCATTTTAGTTCCCGACGTTTTTCGTAAGCTTTCCAGCTTTCCATGGTCACGGGTGGACTGAGAAAAGATATAAGTTTGACAGAGGAAAATACATCTTTTCTCAGTCCACCCGTGACCATGGAAAGCTGGAAAGCTTCCGAAACGTCGGGAACTAAAATGAGATAAGATACGCGATATAATCCGTTAAATTGCTGTATTTCAATACGTATATTAGTTAGAGACTTAGCCCGAATGGCAAACGATTTTTTTCTTTGGAAACAAATGATTTTTTCTAGAATAATAATAGCCTGGATATATCACTCTATGATTCCTACTCCTAGTCTGTTTCTATACAAATACATGCACGCAATCACATGTATCTATTGCTACGTTTGCTTGAAAAAAGACAAATTGACAGAAACATGTCGTGTTTTTATTTTATTTCATTAATTATATTAGGTAGGTACCATATCATTTTGTTACTCCTTATAAGTTATTTGGGTAAGATACACTTTACTTTATTTCTCAGTCTCTCAAGGAATAAAGGGAAGTGAGACAGAGCAAGCGTAGTTTAGCATACTAAACGCACCTGGGGTAATTAACGCTGGTTAATCAAGTACACTTTTAGTTGCTTTAATTCTCCTGATTTTTCGAGAGTTAACTATTGCAGCTGCACTAACTAACTTTTAAACTTGTCGTGAAAGCTAGCTCTCGATGTCAAAATTATTCTTTCATAAACAGAGCAATCCAATTAGAGCGCGCACGTATCCCCGTGTAGCGATGGATGGGTGAATCCGGTGTCCGGCGCGAGCTCTGTAAGGATTTTACTTCGCCCGCACCGCCATTTACAGCAGAGAACCAAACATATTCTATGTAGCTAGACAGCGAGCTAATCGAACGTATCGGCTTAATCGAATACGCTGAAGGAAAAAACAGGTTTATACCTTTTAGGGCTCCGTAGCCAAAATGGTAAAAACGGAACCCTTATAGTGTCATCTATGGGGGCACTTCATGCATTAACCGAAACTGATTTTTTTCAGCAAATATCCAGTTGTGGCGCATATTTCAACGGATCTTTTAAAATCATGTTTTTAAAAATAAATTTCATTTAGTGGATATTTTCGGAAATATTCGCTCCGAAAGTAGCAAAAATTGTGTCCTTCCCCCACTTTTTTCTAAACGGTATGTGAAAAAAATAGGAAAAAAATTACAAATATAAAGCTTAACAAATACTTCTAACGAAAATTGTTTCCAACATGATTTGACATACCGTTTTAAGTTATTGCCAAAAAACTACGCTTCTCAGCAAATGGACGTAAGTGCCGGGGAGATACGCTCTTTTGTTACTGTTTTTTTTCATACCGTATTTTTTTATCTGTACGGCTGCGAAACCCTACATTGAGCATGGTCCGACATGTTCTTGGCCGGTTTTTTATGATATTAGAGTAGTTTTGTCACCAATATTTCTATTAATAGGACGTCGTTTTATAACATATCCAAGAAAAAGTCAAATAGCCTATTACTGGGAACGAAATGGTGGAATATAATCTGTGTTAGGCAGCGACCAAACCGAGTGTATCGACTTAACCGACTACGCTGAAGCAAAAAATAGGTATATGCCTTTTTACTCTTCTCGAACGAAGTTGCGGAGATCTTTTAGTATTGTTGTGTAACTATCACTCCCTTAATTTTATAATTTGCTATACTGTTTCGATGCCCAGAATGACTTTTAACCTTGTTCCAAAAATTTGCTCTCGTTGTCAAAATTAAGCTTTAAGGATTAAGTATTCCCATGTAGCAATTGATCGGTAAATCCGGCGCGAGCTCTAAGGATTTCAAGGCTCCACTTCGCCTGCCAATTACAGGGAACCAAATGGTGAAATATACTCCATGTAGCTAGGCAGCAAGCCAGCCGAGCGCATCCATTTCTCTGTAAGCGATTTCCCGAGATTGCAATATGCTATCTCATATTAGTAACAGTAACTAACGTAATGAAATTGATAATTTGTCTTGTAATTTGAATGTCCTTCTAAACCACGGTGCAATGACTAGCGCAAACGACAAATATACATATATAAATATATGATATCTATACGCGATTCATCACTGGTTTGTTGAGGTGAATTGTAAATATTTACATAGTGTTTTGGTTTTGATTTCTCCCTGCGGTTTTGTAGTATAAGTCAGCTGAAAAAAGGTATTTACGATTAGTCCGTTCAAAAATATCTTCTCTCAACTCAATAGAGTCCATCTAAGATTTTTGCAGCTAACTGTACTAAGCCTCATTAACAGGGCTATGAAAACTAATTTGACTGAAGTATTATTTTAGCATAACAGTGTCTTGATTTAGCTGTTTTTTGCTTTTGTTAAAGCCCCAGTCGCGCATTGTGATTTTTCATTTTCGAGAATCAAAAAGTGACAGCGGTCCAATCGAACGCTGGACTTCAGTATTGATAATGAAAGTTATTGCAGCCAGAAATGGGAAAGTTGGGAGGGATCCCCTTCTGAATCACAGGCACTGACGCAAATATATCCTTGTTTGCAAATTTCGCTATTCTGTATCTGTTAGAGCATAAAACTATTATATTAGTTTTCCTATAGGGCTATCCGATTTGCAAGCTATCTTACCTACTGTCCTCATTATTTTGATATAAATTTCGTTAAAAGTAAAAAAAAAATCTTTGTTAAATACACAGAAAAGTAACGATGATAAATTGCCGACACCGCGCGTAGCACGTGGTCGGCAAACAATCCATCTCAGTTTTTAGAGTTCGTACTTTGAATATGTGTTTTCCATACGAATTGTAGAGTCAGTAACTTCTTACATATTTATACTAAAAACTGCTCTAACGGCCATCCGTTCTCCGGGCTACATGGCCCGCCAGTTGCCACTTCAACAATGCAATCCTGTGAGCTATGTCGGTTACTTTAGTTCTTCTGCGGATATCATCGTTTCTGATTCTATCACGAAGAGAAACCCCGAGTATAGCCCTTTCAATTGCACGTTGCGTAACTCTGAGCCGCCTTATGAGTCCCATTGTGAAAGACAATGTCTCAGTTCCGTAGGTCATCACTGGCAATACGCACTGTTCGAAGACCTTCGTCTTCCGGCATACGAGTACAATTGACCTCCTTCTCGATGTTGGACTCACCTAGCAGAAAAAATTGTCCCAGGTATGAGAGTGAATAAGCAGCAAGCCACGAAATCAATGCGGCTCAATGCACGGGCTGGTGGATTGCCCCAATCCCGAAATGGAGGGATTAAATTAAGAAAAGACGTAACCCTTTGTGCAGACTGAGGACTGTAAAAGCAGTCTGAACCCCTTTCGATAGCTTTAAGAGCAGTGTAGGTGAAGTAGAGAATAAAAAGTCACAGTTTATAACGAAATCCCGTTCCTAAACCAATACTTAGGCTTCCTATTTTAACTATGATATCTATCTGACTGAAGCTAATTCACTTGACGATTATTTCTTGTAAGTATTTTCAAAGGCTAGTAAGTAGTACCGATAACTTGTAGTTACGACATGAATAGTATGGGGACTATTTGTATATTTATGTGTTCATTCGTATACCACATATAGTGGGGTTATTGTCAATTGAATTAGCTTTGGCTTTTATAGTCGAGCCGTATATTGGTTGGGGAGGGGGTAATTTTATTATTTCTGAGAATTACAATTAACAATTATTGTGCAACATATTGGGTTTTCATGGAAAATTACCAATGTTATGGTATAGTTGCAAATGTTGTGCAATACCTGTGGAAAGTTTACATACATTATTCCACTATGCATTTTATCGCCTTATGGGCTTCATACAACTGATATTTGATTAGATAAGAGTTATTCCTTTGACTGTTAAGTCAAAGTAATGATTTCATAGCTTTCCATCGGGGTTAGATGGAAAGGTATGAAATGAAGTTATCGAATAATTTATATTTTTATTAGCTTATAAGTTATTTAGATATTTCATTTCCTATATTAAATCTATATAATTCTATAATTATGGGGTCATCCGGTACATTCTCCCGCCACTATGACCTTAGTCATAGGAAACTTCGCCGGTGCCGGTGACTCGTTGATGCTGCCTGATGCACGCAGACGTCGGTTGTTGTGGCTCGATGCTCAGGACCGTGGTGATGAGACGGGCGCCGTGGGCGGCGCGCCGTCTTGGGCGCCGCAGGCGACACACTGTCGCCGTGGGCGGCGCGGACGCGGTGTGTAAGGCGCGTCGCTGCGATTTCTCGGGCGCCGTGGGCGGCGCGCTTTCCTCTCGAGCGCCGGCGCGATAAGTCGCGGGGCCGGCGTAGGAGCCCGCTGTGCGCCACTAGGCGCGTGCAGGCCTTTTGAGAGTTGATCGGTTGGGCGGCGCGACCGACGGCGTCGCGCTCGGTGAGCGGGACGTCGGGGGCGCCGATTGGTATTGTTGGCCCGGCCGACGTCACTCGTCTGGATTGCGAGTGGCGGCTCGGGCGCCGGCGCGATATGCCGCGGGGCCGGCATGGGAGCCCGCTGTGCGCCACTAGGCGCGTGCAGGGCTTCTGAGTGTTGTGTTGGGCGGCGCGACCGACGGCATCGCGCTCGGCGAGTGCGGCGTCGGGGGCGCCGATCGATGCTGATGGCCCGGCCGACGTCACTCGTGTGTAGGACGAGTGGCGGCTCGGGCGCCGGCGCGATAAGTCGCGGGGCCGGCGTGGGAGCCCGCTGTGCTCGACCAGGTGCGTGTAGGGCTTCTGGGAGCTGCGCGGTTGGGCGGCGCGACCGACGGCGTCGCGCTCGGCGAGTGCGGCGTCGGGGGCGCCGATCGATGCTGATGGCCCGGCCGACGTCACTCGTGTGTAGGACGAGTGGCGGCTCGGGCGCCGGCGCGATAAGTCGCGGGGCCGGCGTGGGAGCCCGCTGTGCTCGACCAGGTGCGTGTAGGGCTTCTGGGAGCTGCGCGGTTGGGCGGCGCGACCGACGGCGTCGCGCTCGGCGAGCGCTGCGTCGGGGGCGCCGACTGGTATTGTTGGCCCGGCCGACGTCACTCGTGTGTAGGACGAGTGGCGGCTCGGGCGCCGGCGCGATAAGTCGCGGGGCCGGCATGGGAGCCCGCTGTGCTCGACCAGGTGCGTGTAGGGCTTCTGGGAGCTGCGCGGTTGGGCGGCGCGACCGACGGCGTCGCGCTCGGCGAGTGCGGCGTCGGGGGCGCCGATCGATGCTGATGGCCCGGCCGACGTCACTCGCCTGGATTGCGAGTGGCGGCTCGGGCGCCGGCGCGATAAGTTGCGGGGCCGGCATGGGAGCCTGCTATGCGCCAGTAGGCGCGGGCAGGGCTCCAGGGGGCTGCGCCGCCGCCAGCCGCTTCCGCCCAGCACCAGGGGGCGCTTGCGGAGGTGCCAGCGACGGCGCAGTAGCGCCGCTTCTAGCAGCACTTCTGGTGACCCTCGACGACTCGGAGGTCTGGGTCGTGGTCGTTTCGGAGCTCTGCTCCGAGGTATCGGTAATACCACCGGGGGTGTCGGTCGTCCTTACTGACGACGGAGACGGACTTCCGTTTCTTTGTGACATTTTATTCTATTGAGCTTAGGATCAATCCGGCTCGAAGGACCAATGTGCAGACTGAGGACTGTAAAAGCAGTCTGAACCCCTTTCGATAGCTTTAAGAGCAGTGTAGGTGAAGTAGAGAATAAAAAGTCACAGTTTATAACGAAATCCCGTTCCTAAACCAATACTTAGGCTTCCTATTTTAACTATGATATCTATCTGACTGAAGCTAATTCACTTGACGATTATTTCTTGTAAGTATTTTCAAAGGCTAGTAAGTAGTACCGATAACTTGTAGTTACGACATGAATAGTATGGGGACTATTTGTATATTTATGTGTTCATTCGTATACCACATATAGTGGGGTTATTGTCAATTGAATTAGCTTTGGCTTTTATAGTCGAGCCGTATATTGGTTGGGGAGGGGGTAATTTTATTATTTCTGAGAATTACAATTAACAATTATTGTGCAACATATTGGGTTTTCATGGAAAATTACCAATGTTATGGTATAGTTGCAAATGTTGTGCAATACCTGTGGAAAGTTTACATACATTATTCCACTATGCATTTTATCGCCTTATGGGCTTCATACAACTGATATTTGATTAGATAAGAGTTATTCCTTTGACTGTTAAGTCAAAGTAATGATTTCATAGCTTTCCATCGGGGTTAGATGGAAAGGTATGAAATGAAGTTATCGAATAATTTATATTTTTATTAGCTTATAAGTTATTTAGATATTTCATTTCCTATATTAAATCTATATAATTCTATAATTATGGGGTCATCCGGTACACCCTTAATACCAAGTTCTATAAACAGTCTATTATCCGGAGAATCATTTAAAATGAGCGGTGATACCGTTGGGCATTTCGGTACACCGTCATCTAGTTTTTTGATAAACCGGAATTGCAAGATGGACAATCACGCGTAATAGAACCAACACGCTCACAATTATCGCAATTGCCCTAATACTCGACAACAACTTCGAGAGAAGAACTCCCGACAACTATCGGGTAAGATGTGACATAGTCATTCGACATGATTTCTGTCTTGTCCATGTTCATTTTCAGACCTACCTGCTAGGGGGACTGCCGATGTCTTCAAGCATAGCGCTTACTATGTTATTATAAAGTTGTAAAAATGAAATGTCTGTACATTGAGGATATTTTCCAAAAAAATATTGTAAAGAACTATTTTGACGTCACTAAATATCGTAATTTTTTTGGATTTATCTATGTGTTGTTATGGCTTCGTCAAGCCAAATCTGCTATACAGATCTTAACTATTTTTAATGCCTGGGTAGCCAGCTGGGTGTACATGGTTTTAAGATACTTTTCACCCGACTATGCTGAAGAAAAAATAGGGGTTATTACTTTTTCTCTTCCGCGAACGAAGTTTCAAGCACCTTCTAGTATTATAATTTAAAGCATGTCCCACTTATGGGCAGGCTCTTTCAAATTTCAGGCGCATGCAACTTCAAAAATAAATGACCTAATGCAGGCCGCAGTCCCCTTAGACATACATGGGATGTATAAGATAATATTAATGTAACCAGATATAAGCCTAGTATTGTCATCATAACGCTTTGGTAACAAATGAAGTGCCTCATTAAATGAAGCATTTGCATGGCAAATTTATAATTACTGACAAGGATATGCCTTTTCTACAACGCGAACGGCACATTTTAGTTACCTGATATTACATATTTACTAAGTAACTGCTTCTCTACACGTGTGACGATTGCAATTAGGTTTTTCCGCTCCATCAGCTGTCGTTAGCAGTTGAGCATTCAGCCGTAAGGGAGCGTCTTTGATTTATCCAATTACGTTACTATTGGACGTCTTATTACTGCAGGGACTTAGTCCAAACACAAGTGGCACGTGAGTCAATTATGTCGCACTAGAAGGAGCCCGCAACTCCGTTCGCGAGAAGAAAAATTTATTTTTTCCGTTACCGCACTTGCAATCGGGAAAAAAGTATTCTATAATGGTTTTGGTCGTTTATTCCACATAGTTTTCGTAAACACCTTTTTGTTAAAATGTCTGTAGATTAAATAAAACATTTTTACATGTAATAAAAACACATAGTCTACAGCATGTTACCGACTAGCAAAGTCACGTAAAATAATGTCTAAGTATATATATAGAAACGCAACATTTTGTAGCTACCCTTGCTCTGTGTGGGAGGGTAGGTGTAGTTTCACAGTGTCGAGTATTTACCCCCATAGGCACAATAGGCATGATGACGGACGGACTAACCAAGGCTGATGCTGACGATACCGTCTAAAACCACTAAGGAATCCCAACTCAGCCTTTATTTTAAACCTACCTTATTAATGGCTCTGTAAAAGTGTGAACTGTGCTATTGCTACGGCTATATGCTATATGCTCCTCACTCTACATCGCTTATAAGTCCGTAACAGCATAACAGATGTCGAAAATTTGGTAGCATTTTCAGTGCAGGCAACAATATTAACTATGATTAATCGTGTACATTGAGTTATTTTATATCTGATCATTAGTCACCAGAGAGGATCTCGAGTGGTGACCACGAACCAGAAGAGGCAGTATGAACATGCTCTCTAGGAAGCAAAAAGAGTGTAAAGAGCTTTCTTTTTTCGACACATTTCTCTTTTTGAGTTTTATATAAACCAAGAATTATATTTATCATGTATATAGTTTTTTTATGAAATATCACAAAAAATAATATACGATTACATATTTCTCTAGAACTAAAATAAAATCAGGTTTGTAATAAGCTGCAGATAAAGCGCGGTTATTTTTTGCACATTGCTGTTTCTCTACAGCTGTTTTGGCGAAATTAATGAAGCAGTTTATTTTCCAATTTATAAATTCTCATTATTCATTTATCAATTTACTTAATATTATATTATACATTAAATAAACAGTATCGTTTACGTAAGTCAAACACGAGTTTGAGATAAAGATAAATATTAACCTCTTATGTTTACATTCTTGGTCAGTACATAGTCGTACATTAACATGATATGGCATATTCACGTGATTATTGTATAGAAATTGAGTATTATAATATAGGTTTGATAGTATGCTTTATATTTCTATGCGTGAGCGTGTGTGTTTACTAATTGGGCATGTTTTTTGCAGCTTCGCTAGATTGTTCGTAATGATCCGTCTACCTTTTTTTCTTGATCTGAGACGTAAACACATCGCACGCGGGCGAAGCTGAGGGGAAAACCTGCACATTATAATCTCCACGTACACGTGTAAACGCCATTTTTATACAATGAACGATTACGGATGCTTTTTAGGGTTCTGTACCAAAGCGTAAAACGAGACCCTATCACTAAAACTCCGCTGTCCGTCCGCCCATCTGTCTGTCTGTCCATCTGTCACCAGGCTGTATCTCATAAACCGTGATAGATGACGTTTTCTCGTTGCCACTATAACAACAAATATATAAATCAGTATAATGTTATGTCCGTCTGTCTGTGTCAGTAACCAATATAAAATGATCGTACACCGCGTACATTTTGCTTAGGAGTAGGGCTCTGCTCACACTGGATTTTCATAGATACGGCCGTTTGTATCGTATATTTGTCGACCGATTTGGCTCAGTGGGAGTAGCGTTGCCTGCGAAGCTGAGGTCCTGTGTTCAAATCTCGGTGAGGGCAAATATTTATGTGGCGAGCAATAAATATTTGTTCCTGAGCCATGGATGTTTTCTATGTAGGTAAGTAATATATCTATTAAATATATCGTCGTCTAGTACCCATGACACAAGCCTTATTGAGCTTACCAAGGGACTAGAGCGATTTGTGTACAATTGTCCCGTAATATTTATTTGTTATTATTATATTTTGTACGGAACCCTCGGTGCGCGAGTCCGACTCGCACTTGGCCGGGTTAATTTGCAAATACGAATACAATTATGTGACATAATCAAAATCACGAGTTCACGAGTACATTATGTTTGGTTGACTTTGACTCATAATTGTAATATCTATACATTATGATTAAGCTTCATTTTTACCATGGTCTGTTGGTCGACATTGATGTGCGTGATCAGCCGTAAATTACTGAGAAATGGAACACTGTGAAATTAGGGCTAAGACTCGCATTTTTTTACACTTCCAACTTTCCGAGGAACACTTTACACTTGATCCCCGTTTCTCAAAAATAGGGCTAATCAGTCTGGCAACAAATTGTTTCTATAAGAAAATGTGTTTTTCACGGAACCTCAAAAAATGTAATAGTTCGTTATTGCTTGTAGAGCACCGGTTTCCTCAATTTTGTAAGTCACTAACGGAACAAACTATTAGAACGTTTTTCCTTTCACCATTCCTTGCCACAATCAACACAATTTCTCGGAATATTTTTAACAATATCAATAATATAATGAGCCCACCTGCGTAGAGACACTACCGGTATGGCGTTTTTTGTAATCTTAAAGAATATTTCGTTGTTACTTGTAGAGCTCGTGTTTCCGTCTCCTGTTCATCACTATGCATTACATTGTCAAAGCCATCCCATCCATATCCGTGTGTATTCGTAACGCTTCCCTGTTTTGGTTGGATGTTGGTAGACTCGGTCGGCGCAGCAAATTGCCGGAATGTAAAAGTGATCCCCGTTTAAAATACAATTTCTCGGGACTTTTTGCGTGTCGCACCGAACGTGCCAGATTAGCTAAATAAATTGTTCAGATACGCAAATCTCACTCGGCTCACTCGAGCCAAGATTCTACTGATTAAATTCCAACGGAAAAATACAATTGGTATTCTGTGCGAGTGGGAATCCCTATTAACTCGACGGTTGGCTCTCTTGATACAAAATTAGTATTTAAGCCTGTTCTTAAGTTCTTATCTTTATACTTAGTATAATCGTTTTCTATGTATTGTTTTCCTGAACCAAAAATTATTAATGGCATGGTGTAACTGACACTCAAACACAATTAGGTACATGTGTAATTTCAAGCGATTTCTTGTAATGGCTAATGGTAAGGCGAGACAGAGAAATTACGTTAAGCATCTTATCAACTTTCTCTGTTTAAAATCAGACTACGACACGCATTCAATATTAATACACTTATGGTTATCACATAGCCGTGATGATGTGGAACGAACATGGTGAAACTACATTTATACTTTTTGACTACGGAAGTAAAATGCAAAGAGCTCTCACTATTCCTGTGGCTGGAGTTATAATTTCATATTTTTAGTAAACATTGTTCTAGGGAATAATTTGCTATGAATTGTAGAAATTTAACATGTACTTACTTTAGTAACAAGTGAATTTAGTAAATCTATTGATATCGTGAATTCTTACATAACTTATATTATAAAACTTTCTGTAACTTCCTGTTATATAAATATTTTATAATATTTTAGATTAATTATATCCTGTAATTGAAGACGCGAGACGTTAAGAATATAGAGTCTGGCTTAATTTTAACATTAAATAAGCTAAACGTCAACAAAGTCATTAAGGTTCCTTACACTAGGGTTGTGTTGGCTCTTATTACGGGAGGCATAGAGTTTATATTTCGTTACGACCCTGCGTAGATATTTTGTGGTAATTTCGTCCTCCAGTAATTTTGCTTTGACTGTTATTAATAACTGTCTTACTTGCTCGTTGGAGTTTACTTTAGTATATTAAATACGAGAATAAAACATTGTGGGGTGCAAACGTATTCGGTATACAACCAAACCAAAGTTAATTAGCTATATACTAGAAGGCGCCCGCACCTTTGTTCGCGGAGGAGAAAAAGTCATAATCTCTCGTTTTTCGACAGCGTACTCAGGTAAAAAGTATCTTATAACCATCTGTGGATACTCAGTTACCCAAGTACCAAAATAGTTAAGATCTGTTTATCCGATTTGGCGTAATTAAGCCGCAACGACACATACAAATATACGTAAATAAAAAAAAATACAGATTCAGGGACCTCCAAATAGGTTGTTACCATCTTTTTTTTGTTAAATATTTTCAATGTACAGACATTTCATTTTTACAATTTATATACTATGTACTAGAAGGTGCACGCAACTTTGTTCGCGGAGGAAAAAAGTAATAACCAAGTAATTTTTCGCCAGTGTAGTCGGGAAAAGTATTCTATAACCCTATAACCATCTATGGTTACCCAGCAACACGTGCACCAAAATAGTTCAGATCCGTTTAGTTGATTTGGCGTGATGAAGCCACAACGACATACAAACATACGAAAAATAAATAAAAATTGTACGATTTAGTCACCGCCAAATAGTCCGTTACAATTATTTTTCTGAAAATATCTTCAATGTACAGACATTTATTTTTTACAACTTTTTAATAGTAATAAACATACTAGGGGCACCTTCTAGGCCTTCCACATGCAACTTCGTTTGCGGAAGAGGTAAAAGTCATAACCCTCTTTTTTACCTCATCGTAGTCGGGTAAAAAGTATCCTGTCACCATCTGTGGATGCCCAGATACCTGTGACACAAACAAACATACAAAAAATTAAATAAATATATTTTTCGATTCAACGACCTCCAAACATGCCACAGATGGTTATATAGGTTACGTTTTACCTGATTCATCATCATCAGTCGCTCACTCTTGGCAGAGTGGTCGTGGTTACGGCAATGGTGTCCATATTTGGATCCTCATCCTCGTCCTTCTTCTGACAGACAGCAGCTCTCGCGATGCGTCTCCATTTCACCCGGTTGTCCGCGAAGCGAGTGCACTGTCGCATAGTATCTGATTATGCTGCTGAAGAAAAAAAGTTATGAGGTTTTCTCCTCCGCGAACAAAGTTGCGGGCATCTTTATTGTTAAGAAAAATGTTAAAGTAAAAGTCATCCATATTTGATGATACCCCGAACTCGCTATCACAGAGGGCAAAAACACACGTCGTTAGGGTACATCAGCCATGAAATCACGCTTCATTTGCGGTGCACATACATTACCGCATTAGAGTCCCAGACAATGGGTTTAATTGACCGTACGGACACTTTGCTATAGCAAATGTGCCTAAGTATTCTTAAGTACCGTTAAGGTAGCCAACTATAGTCCAAAATTTACCAAACTATAGGTAATACGAGTATAATATTATCTGCATCTTTATTCTTATATGATCCTTTATTAGTTAACTAGAAAGTGGGCTAATAGAGTTTCATATTCAGCAACTTCGTCAGCGGAGGAGAAAAAATCATAACCCCCTTTTTTTTAGCGTAGTCGAGTAAAATAGTACATTTCAATGCTAGTGCGGAAAGTATGTACCTGACGAGTACCGAGATAGCTAGACTCGGGACGAGTTAAGAATGATATTTCTGCACGTGTATCGGAAGACGTTTTTTAATACATCACCATCACCATCACCATCATCATCATCATCATCATCAGCATCATTATCACCATCATCATCATCATCAATATAGTCATGAATTGGAACAAGTATACATTAAAAAAAAAATGGAAAAGTGGAAAGCACTAGTTTGCGAAAACCAACTTTACGCACGCTAAATAGCTACGTAAAGTAGCATTTTTTGAGCAACTGTATTAAAGTAAATATAATACAACCATCTGTGAATGCCCAGCTACCCGTGGACCAAAAGTAGTTAAAACCTGTTCAGCCGTTTTGGCGTGATAAAGCCCCAACGACATGCAGACTGTGCTGACTGGTTAGAATCGAAAGCCATCACCAAAACTTAGTTTGGCCCCTCATGAGTCATGATGGTCCCCATATAACAATCGCAATAGGATTCCAGCTAGTTGAAATCTCGAGCATACACTGCTAGATAAAGGCCTCTCTTCAAATCCAGGATCTCCACGGTGGCTCTATCAAAATCCTTTTTCCTCCTTTAAGGCAAGCTTCTCACGCTACGTTTTCCGGTTTGGGGTTGTAACCTTTCTCTACAACGGAATAACTGTTAAAGTTTGTCAATTACCCACAAATGTATCTAGCCAGCAATGAAGTTAACTTTTAGACCGTAAGTAATTATTTTATTTAATGGCTACAGCTGCCATTCGTTAACTATACGAGGCCCCGGCTCCGCCCGGCAGCGGCTGTCGCACTGGCACTCCGCCAACATTGCCAAACTTGTTTTATAAAGGTATTTTAATAAATCCCGCAGCTCTTTTGGAAACTTTGTGTGATTGAAAAAGTGTACTGTGAACTTTTTACCCGAGGGCGAGACAATAAACACCGGGGCATAATTTTGACGCGTTTTTACCTTATTTATTCACTCGAATCTGCACCACTCTTTGGTTTGTGAAGGATTTTAATAATTGAAGTATTTGTAGGTGAGCCGAAGAGGGAATTTTGGGATTTATTCGAGCGCGGCGGATGGGAAAGAGGAAATTCCTTTCATCCTGTTGAGTACCTCTTCCTTATATAATCGCTTTATATATAATCGTGCGTCTAGAGCTGCCGATTAAATTAGCAAGAGATTAAAAAAACCGGTGCGAGAAAAAATGTGCGAGTCGAGCTCACGCACATCAGGGTTCCGTACAAACTTTTTCTTACCCAAACATTATTACCCGAATACAGTAGCATTGCATACAAATGAGGTGCTTTTCGTTTGTTAAAGTTTGTAGTTAACGGGGGGAGGTGTTTTTTTTACATTTTTCTTAATGAGACGTAATCTAGTCGCAATAAACAAATTGTTCGAAAAAGTGCAGATCAAGTCCTTTCATGTGATATCCTACTTGACATAGATATGGCACTCTAATAGTCAGACAGACAGACAGACGGACAGAGTCCAACCATATAAGGGTTCCTTTTTACGTTTTTGGTACCAACCATAAAAAGACTACATATATACTTAAAGAAAAGAAAGATTCCGACAGATTGTAAACCTTCTTTTTTGCAGTTGGTTATAAAAAATCGAGCGTCTGAAATTGTCAAGCGGGTGAGATTATGGGAAGGGGGTTGATTGCTTAATGATAATCTGACGATTTGGGCATAACGTAAGGAAGTGAGGGACTCACAACTTTGCAAAAAAAACGTCATCCTGAGTGCTGTCTACGTAACGTTTTCTTTTATTATGAAAGAAGTAGTGCAAGAATTAAATAACGAAAAAAATATATTCCCGCGATTCCCACAAGCTGCAGTAGCAATAAATATAAGAATGAAATCAGCAAGTGTAATACCCGGTTGCGTTAAGTTTGCACTTGGCATCTATGGCGTCGATACTTTATGGAATAACTCACTGGTGAATAAAACGACAAATGCCACAAATTTTAACGCGATATTTCGTAAGAAACATCCTCACAAACTTTCACATTGATCAATTTCGTTGGAGTAGCATAATAGTAAGTAGCAGTCTGTTATTCTTAATCTGGTATTATATATTTAAATTTAAAGAGCTTAACATGGAAAAAGGACAGTCTTTGTCGTCTACCTATCTACTTACTATTACGCATACGCCAAATAACGCGTACTGTACCGTGCTAATAAAGAAGTAAAATGGCGTCAGTTTATTTTTAAATAATAAAAATTAAAATTATTGCTTTCTTTTGTGACTTTTAATTTAACCAATATAAAGATTCCCTAGTATATATTTTTAAAAATAGCTTGTATTGCTTTGTTTTAAAACTAAGCTTGAGCTCGTGACTTCGTCCGCGTACAATAAGGCATGAATGACTTTTTTTCATTACAATTTCGAACTGATTACTTATGAAAACTAAATCGAAATTTAAAGTCAGGCATAACGGCTGGCACGTGACGTCACACTCACACTATAGACAAGTGTATGCAGAAGCGAGCATGTTCTTATGTTGGCCGTTAAAAAGTGCGTTTAAGTGTATACGTAAATAGTTGTCGTACATTTTTTCCTGAATTGATCCCTAAATAATCACAATATCACGTTTAACTTTCTTTTGAACAAAAGAAGAAAAAAAAATAAAAAAAAAAATAAAAAAAGTTAAGAAAGTTTTGGTCGCAATATCTAAAAACTGTTTTCTTTATTTCGCCTGCTCAGGCTTAATTTGATATTTCTACATCAAATTAAGCCTGTAAACTCAGACCAAGAAAAAAAGATAGACATGACACCGGGAACAATCTAATGAGGCCACTTTTTTAAAGGTGTGTAGCTAGTAAGTTATTAGTTTGTTACGAACTAAGGTACTATTTGAGTTTATAAATTAATTTGTTCTATTATTTTGGAACAAAAGAATAGAATAATTTATATACTCGTAGTCAAAAATTACAATTTAAGAATGAAAGTGACTTGTGAAAAATTTAGAACAAGCAAGATTTCGGGTCGTCGGTATCCAATTCACGTATTCACGATAATAGGGATGAATTTATATTTTTGCTTTATTAAAAGCTCATTCATGTAACAAACAGTAGACAAAAATAATTTTTCGAATAGCTATAAAAATAACCAAGATATAAGCCATCAAACATTTAATTCTATCTCTTTCTTGCAAAACAGAATTTAATATGGAGTTTATTTATATGGCCGGAGTGCACTGTGACGTACAGTGCATATCGAACTTCTCTGTCTAATAACTAGTTGAAAATGCCTATATTATGCGTATTTCTTGGCCGATTTCAATTTTAAGTTCACATAGGTATTGAAATCGTTTTTACGGTGTTTTGATATGTAGTTAAGAAAAGCGATTAAAAAATTCATGCATGTACCCTATTGTAAATACGATTAGACCGTGACGTTTGTGATTTTACCTTATTTATATTAAACTAATAAGAATATAACAAAGTACTGCTACTAGTAAACTAAAAGTAGGTACCGTAAACGGGGGTCAATAGACAAGAACAGATTTTTATAAAAACGCATATTTTCATAAAGTGATTCTTTTCTGCATACTTGCGAAGAAATTCAAGGGTGAAGTGAAGTCTCCAATCCATATTGGGCCAGCGCGGAGACTAAATTCTATTCCCTCTCATCCAAGAGAGGAGGCCTATGCCCAGCAGTGGGACGTATATACACGGTGCCCGCGAGGAATGGGAAAGATTTTAACCACGCAATCCTTAGGTCATTAGAAGCAAAAACTGTTATATGATGAATCCCAGGCAATTCCGGCTTAGCTTTAAAGATATTATCAATTTTCATGTTAACAATTTATTGTGATTACTGTACTGTGAGTACATTAAGCTTTTTTTATCGCGACGTTGCCACATACGTTGCCTAGTTTCGCGTCGTTATTGACAGACTTCAAAGTGACGGCTACTACTCTCTAAACTCATCCTTTTTTTTTGGAAAAACAAATCATTACCATTTTATTGAAAGGGATAATTTTCATAGAGAAGCGAAAGCAAAAATAAAATATTCAATTTTTATGTACAAAAATCGACTTACCTAGATTATTATAAACAAAGATCAGAAACAAATGAAAAATTTTTTCGACGATACTGGACTTGAACCAGTGCCTTGAGCCAGACCGGGGCAGCACGCTTCTTGCTCAAGCAAGAACAGATGACAAAATTCGTCGACTGCTGGTGTGGACGATTAGCTCAGATGGTAGAGCGTGCTGCCCCGGTCTGGCTCAAGGCACTGGTTCAAGTCCAGTATCGTCGAAAATTTTTTTCATTTGTTTCTGATCTTTGTTTATAATAATAACGCTAGTGGAGTGATCCACTAATAAATTGCAAAAATTGTGATTATTATCATGATATTTGTAAAACAAAAAGTAAAAAAAAATTACCTAGATTATGTTTCTTTTTTGCTGAATTTGACCTGGTTTTATATTAATTTTTTTACTCGTAATGGCCTCAGGAATGCGTGGTTATAAAATCTTTCCCAATCCTCGCGGGCACCGTGTATAGGGTGATGATGATGATGTGCTTCTTTTCGTTGGCAAAGTATAGAAAGTACCTACTAAATTTGTAGGCTACTTTTACTACTTTTTCTTTTCTTATAATATAAAATAAGTGCAGATTAATGCGCCGAAAAGCCAATAAAAAACGATGTGTACTGCTTAAGTGAGACGAGTATTACAGACTGCGATATGGGACAGCGGTGTGTTACTATTTCGACCAATCACGTAAATATAAGTATGAAATCGGCCGGCCCGCCGCCGCGTGGCCTTGAACGATGCTGCCTTGAGGGGTTACTCTGAAATTCGATATTCAAAGTTCGTATCGCGCCAACTCGCTCATTCAAATACAGTTTTACACGAGAGCGAGAGGGATGGGGCGATACGAACTTCGAATATCGAATTTCAGAATAGCCCCTCTGGCCCCGGATGATGCGATTTGTATTTTCTTACAAACTTTTTGTCATCGTCATCTATACTTTTCTGTACATCCATACTAATACTATAAATGCGAAAGTGTGTTTGCCTGTCTGTCTGTCTGTTACCGCTTCACGCTTAAACCGCTGAACCGATTTGGATGAAATTTGGTATGGAGTTAGTTTGAGTCCCGGGGACCCTAATAGCATTTAATTGTTGGCGTTTGGTCGGGCCACGTGGTCATCGTTAGTTGGACAACGGTTAGATTTGGCCATTGTAAAACTTTCTACCTAAGGGCCATTGGTTGTATAGCGTTGTGGGGCCTTCTTACACAATATTGACAGTTACCCAACTGTTGGGCATTTGTTGTTTTGCATTGTAGGGCCTTCTTACACAATATCGACAGTTACCCAACTGTTGGGCTTTGGTTGTTTTGTAAAGTAGGGCCTTTTTACACAATACTGACAATTACCCAACTGTTGGGCATTTGTTGCTTTGCATTGTAGGCCCTTCGTATACAATATTGACAGGTACCCTGCTGTGGGACAAATATAATTTGAAATAAAAGAAATGTATTCATAAAGCTCATATGCATGTAAATACTATGTATGGTTCAGTCAGAAATTTGATATCATCGTTTCGAAAATGTGCATTTCCATGAGAATATTGTTTTTCAAAATGTAATATTAAATTTCTGTCTACGCCATAGTATTTATATGCATATATATATATATACCTTTTTCAGCTTTATAGGGTCATAAGTTATGACCCTATAAATGTAAATTATGTACATTACCTACATAGCAGTGGCATGGCGACCATATAAGCCGATTCCCACTGAGTTGCCCAAGGAAAGGCTTATAACCACCTTTTTCTTTAAATATGAGTAAATGAATATGCTTCGGCTTCCCTTGTAATTTTTCTGACGGCACGCCTCTGCTACATAGGAAAACTAATTTCAATAGGTACCATCACAACATTGGAACAGCTTAGAATTATCTAGACTGTATCACATAACGATAGCGCTGATGTGTCACAGTAAGATTGTGATATCCGTAATATGATCATATCACAAGGTACACGTTTAATTAGGGTGAGGCATTTCATTTGCCTAATTATAATTGATTCCGTTGTGACGCGAAAGTTGGCATATCAATCGTATTAATAATTCAATCAATTAAAATTAGGAAAATGAAATGCCTTAACTATGTGCCAAAAATTTGGTTCTGGATGAGAAACCGTAATTTTAACTATCTTCCTAGGAATATGATCATAATGGGGACACAATATATTGATATAATCACATGATATGTTTTTACTATGGAACAATGGTGAAATCGAGACAAAAATGTAATTTTCATACATAAGTGTAAGTGCTACTCAACCATGTATGTATGGAAGAAAAAAGAAAAAGTGTCCTCTCCAAGGTTAGGCGGTATTTCACTCCAGGACAGCTTTTAATGCTTTACCAAGCACAAGTCCGGTCATGTATGGAGTACTGCTGTCACCTTTGGGACGGATCAGCTAAATACCAACGGGCCACTTTGGACTCGATTGACAAACGAGCTAGGCGGCTTATTGGCGACCCTACTCTAACTGACACTAAGCTGCAGAGCCTTGAGCATCGACGTAGGGTCGCTCGTCTGTCGGTCTTTTACAGGTTACATTTCGGTGAGTGTGCGGGGGAATTACATGATTTAATTCCACCAGCCCCTTTCCATCATCGGGACACACGACGCGTGCGTTCGTTCCATCCGCACGTGGTCAATATTCCGCGAATTCGCACGAAGCGCTATGGTGCAACTTTTATCATGCGTACCGCAAAGGAGTGGAACTCGTTGCCTGCGAGTGTGTTCCCCGACCATTATAATTTGGGCGTGTTCAAGACAAGAGTGAATAGGCTGTTTCTAGACGGGCATGATACATCCTTGACCGCATCGTCACTTAACAACAGGTGAGATTGCTGTCAAATGCCCATCTATTTATAATAATAATAAAAAAAAAGTTTTACTCGATTTTATATGTATTTAAAATTTGTACCAGTTTTACTGCATCAAAAATATTATAATGTATTTACTGCTTATTTTACTTATTTGTCATGAAGGTGTACACATACCTGCATGTAACTAAAATTTACTCGCCAAACTACTAAAACAGTTTGTTTGTCGAATTATAACTATTTTACTAAATATGTTCAGTAAAATTATTATATTACTAGATTTCGTCCATATTATGATCATATCACTGGAAAAATAGTTATAATTATGGTTTATAACATCTTCGTAGGGATCATAATTATTACGGATTACTATCTTTACACAGACATACAAATGATTTATTCTTAGTAATTAAAATTGGGAAAAGTTTACAATTTTATCCAAAATAGATAAACATACTTTGAATAATCCAACTTATAAATATATATAATAAATGTGTATGACATACACATGACTACATTGTACACTCTATTCATCCTTACTTGTCCAATGTAGTAAACAACATTCTAACCTCAAAATTCACATTTAATGCCAAAACTGTCTGATTTCTCGCATTTTAATCACTGTTAAATTGGCAGCGTGTTATCCAAAATAGTGCCTGATGTTACTAAATTTAGATTTTCCATTACTGGTTTTTGTGCATGTTTTGACTGCAATATCGTTGGTGTGGATTCCTCATTCGTTGGAGTTGGGTTATGTGCAGCTGTCGGAGAATCTGTAAAGTGGATACTATTATTACTATGATAATTATAAATAACTAGGAGGTACCCGCAACTTTGTTCGCTGAGAGAATAAGTTAAGACCTCTCTTTTTATCGACAGCGTAGTCGGGTGAAAAGTATCCTATAACCATCTGGAGATACTCAGCTAGTCGTTTACCAAAAATAGTTGAAATCCGTTTAGCTGATTTTGCGTGATGAAGCCACAACGACACATAGGAACATACAAAAAATCCAAAAAAATACTTTTCTATTCAGGGACCTCCAATTAGTCCGTTAAAATCATTTTGTTTTTAATATCTTCAATGTACAGACATTTCATTTTTACAACTTTATAATAGTCTGGATACTTAAACATAATAATAAGTAAATAAGTTTCGGCCGAAAATTTAATATTTGAGACAAGCTTTTATAGCCAAATGTACTTTCTTTGAACATCAATCAATTGTCTAGAAGGATTGCTTATCTATTACAGAGTTCCTAGAGCCACCTTCTGGCTTCATCATCAGACCAGCCCCATATTATTGTCTTGTCATCAAATTTAAGTAGGTATATGCAAAATTTTGTTGCAAGATTCCACCCAAACAAAGATAAGTTACATACATACATACATACATTGCAAGTTAAATAAAAGCTTGTAAAACACAACTCAGCCCTAAATATGTATTTTAAAATAATATCCATCCATATTCACTCATCTCATTATTTTAACAATTCCACCAGACCATTTAAAACATATTTTTTTTCTTATGAGACTAGAAACTGACTGATGCAAAGATCTAGAAAATAAAGTATGTATTCTTGTAATACTTACCTAAAGATAAATTTATTCTTTCCGCAAATGTTTTTTGTGTAAGTTTTGACCGCAATGTTGTAGGTGTGGTTTACTCATTAGTTGGTGTTGGGTTATTTGAATATATGGGAAAATCTGTAAAATATAAATGTTATATTATTATATGATATTTGTAAACAATCCCATAAGAAATAATCTTGTCTTTCATTGTATACTTTCATTTTCTTTTTGTTAATTTATGCTAAACTGTGTATTTTTTATTATTTTGTGGCAATAAATGTATTCTCTTTCTTTCTTTCAAAATAAATGCCAATAACAAATATCAGGCCCAATGTGGGGGGCCAATAACCTAAGTTTTTATATTTCTAAATGTCTAATTATTTATTTTCGGATAACATGATGCATAGTATTATTAGTAATCAAACAATTAATGTACGACTTATAGCTATGTCAGTGCACAATTATTGACAATTTCAATTACTGTTAATTGTGGCCTATTGCCCTGCACTCCCTCTCTATTTCCATATCATCATTGAGATACTCTGTGGCCCAGTGACCCAAGTATTTGTATATCTTTGTTATTTTTAGAGGAACACTGTACAGAAAAATATTAGGTACCCTATACACTAGCTGACCTCGAGATTAAAATAACAGGACCTCACTTTTAGAGGTATTATACTTGAGTCCATGGGCCACAGCATATCTCTCACATATCACAAGCACCCCCCTGCCTCACTCCACACCCCAACCTATACGAGTCAGAGGTTGCATTTGCCCACCCTAACCACATTTGTCTGATTATTGTACCAATAATCAAAAACTATTTAATATTTGTATGTATTATACTGTTTTGTGAATACTTGTTGTTACTAACATAATAGACCTTAGTTGTCCGATTAATTAAATGAAGAATAAAAGATATATCTTATATTTTTTTACAAGTGAGAAACTTTGTTAGGTACTTGGTACTTACCAAAATTGAAATTTTCAAAATTCTTGGTTGTGAACTGCGTGCTGGTGGTGGTGAAATTATTTTTGGTGGAATCGGATATTTGATTTGACATTCATCATCACTTTCTGCATAGTCATGCTGTCGAATTGAAGGGCACGAACTTTTCTTTTTCTTGTCCTTTTTCCTGCTTCTACTTCGTCAGTCGAAGCCAATTCAGATTCACATTCTGCCTTTTTCAATTTTTGTCTGGCTTTAGATAAGTCATCTAGGTATAAAAAAATATTTTATTAGGTACTATGGTAGACAAGTACTTACTTTTTTTACCAAACTTACTTTTTCGTAATTCGCACTAAGTGCTGAGAAATGTTTTAAAATACGCTTAATGGCGTACAGCGGCCAATTTTCCTCGGGTACATCTTGCGACAGCAAGCATTTATTAAATTTGTAGGCTACTTTGTACGGCGGCCACAGACACTTTTTTCCCTTATAATACCTAAGGCACTGTCCTGTAACTCAATGACTTGATACATTACTCTTGAATCGGACAATATATTCTATTTTAAACAGTAACACGTATATTTTCTTTAATAACACGCACGCACTCGAAGAAGCAATCGTAAACAAAATGGCGGAATGCATGTCTTGAGGCGCCCGCGAGTGACGCCAGCCCCCTTCCCCCGCCGCTCCTTCCCGCACCCCGCCAAATCGGTTGCTTATTTTGTTTGGGCCTACATAGGCCCCTAGACCGCAAATCGCGCGCGCAAACCACGAAAGGGCGCGAACGTCAAGTTTAGTGTCGCGCGGTTCTGTCGCGACGTTCGCGGGCTAAACCACGGGCTAGGCGTAAACTTGTACTTACTTACAGCAGGCATCAAGACTGGAGGTACCAAAATGACATTAATTAATACTGATACGAGTTGTCAGTCATGACAGCTAATTGTTAATAGTTACGAGCCCAAATAGTAAAGTAGGTAAAAGCAATAATATAGACCCACAGCTTGTAATCTGTCGGAGTAATAACTGATATTTAGTCTTTGTTGGACCAATACAAGTTGCATGTGGGTGATTTAACCATCTGTATTCCAACAATGGCCAGTTGTCTTTAATTTCTGTTGGGCCAACTTTTATTAACTGCAGGTAAACCAACATTGTTCAGCCAACGGTAGCAAAAATGCATGAAGGCCCACTGTTGGTGAACAGTTCGGCATAATACCGATATTAATCATTATTGGGCCAATACAACTTTCATGTGGGCGATTTAATAACCATAATCCATCAAAGTCCCTACCGTTGGCCAATCATGGCCAACCGAAAATGCTACTAGGGAAGGACATAGGCTACTTTTTATCCCGGAAAAATACCCTTATTCGCGATAAACGAATTTAAGGCGGACGAAGTCCCGGGCAGTAGCTAGTTGAGCATGTTTTCGTAACGGACTATTTGGAGGTCACTAAACAGAAAAATATTTTTTTTAGATTTTTTATATGTTTGTATGTGTCGTTGTGGCTTCATCACGCAAAATCGGCTAAACAGATTTCAACTATTTTTGTACACGAGTAGCTGAGTATCTCCGGATAGGATACTTTTTACCCCACTAGGTACGCTGAAGAAAAAACGAAGGGTTAAGTATGACTTTTTCTCCTCCGCGAACGAAGTTGCGGGCGCCTTCTAGTTAGGTATAAAATTAAATTCCCTATCGTCAACTGATATCTTACTTACCTTCGTTTTGATAGAGGCAACTGATTGCAATCAATCAGCTTAGTCCGCCCATGAAAACGTTGCAAAGAGTAGTACCTACGAGTACTTAAAATCTTGCCAAAATAATGAAAATTTGATAGGTATTCTTGATTCTGCAGATTTTTCACTGCTCGTATTGCAAAACTTGTTGAATTAATTGGCAACAGATTGAGACTAGGTTAACTACTCGTAAACTCGTTATGTATCTACTTATTACATACTTACCTACTCGTATTTTTACTATCAAAGTAATAATAAGCATTTTATCATTCAAAACACGCCTAATATATGTACCTAGGTCCATTATATCGCTAATTCAATACATTAATAATGATCTGTTTTCAAATATTACTTACAATGTCATTTTAAACTCCGGCGCGCGCCACGTCGCCGCTTGCCGCGACGCGCGAAATTTGAAATTAGCCAATTTTTAAATAAATTGCACAATAAAAGTCTTATTAAAAGTAACTTAAAATAAATAAAACTTTTTAAAGTGTATGACGATTAAATCAATTGATTACATTATTTAATAGCGAAATTAAGGATTTTCATGCAATACTAGTAAAGCTGTGAAGAAAAAAGGAAAAAATTCTTCAGCACAGTTCTTATTTTAATTTTTTTATACAGATTCAACTAGTTACGACAAACTCATAGAAAATCATTTTACCCATGTCCAAATTGTATCATTCAATTTATAACGACTTTGCGTTTTATCTCGTGGTTCCATAAAAGTATTTTTATTACATTTTCTATAACAGTATTATTAAATAGTTATCAGCACACAGTTATTAACATTTCGGACATCCATTCTATATTTAATGCATATAAAAAATATAAATACGACATATCATTCTGAAATTTGTTATTTATAGTTAAATAGACATTATTTATTCACTAAACAAAAGCCAAGCACTTTTGAATTATCAAAACTTGTCAATGTAATACACGGTCCACTACTGGCCTATTTATGTATTGTATTGTTACGAAACGCGTGCTGTTTACCGTACTTGTACCTCGAAGTACACCATCATGGAGACGGGGTGAGACATTATGTATGCCGTCCTTTTCTTATGTACATCGTCCGAAGATAATAGCATGCGTGTCTCGACCAGTTTCGGCTAATGTCTACAATCTTAAGCTTAGTTTTCAGATCAAGCGCCATCTAGTGTCACTACTGTAAATAAATATGAGAGGTCCAAAGCTCGAGCGGAGCTTGAATTGGCATGTTGAAAATCTATTTTTAATGGTTTTTTGTTTTAATCAGAATTATGCATATAATTAGTGTTCATGTGGATGTTTATTCGTAAAATATAATTTTTTTTAGTTTAAGTCCCATATTTCTCTTAAATTCGATATATTTATATTGTTTAATTTGAAATTGTTACTTATGGCGCTATCTATTGGTGATTGTTAGCACTAAAAATATCTGTTAGAGAATGGGAGCTCCTGCTTTGACAGACTGTTGAGGTTTTGAGTGTTTTTATTAAAAATGTTTTTAATGTATTATTTTTATACTTACAAGTGAAAAGTTACTCCGTCATACTTTTTGGTTGACGCACTGTGTTTTGTACACCATTTTACAGCGCAGGAGACCATTTTTCCTACAGTAATTAATGACGTTAACTTTCAAAAAGACCCTCACTTAAAAAGACCTTAGTGTCTATTCAGACGTACCACAACCACACGACAACCTCAACGACACGACAACGACAACCAGGTGGTCTGCGATAATTTATATGAAAATAAATAGTAGGTATGATTCACATGGACCACAATTCGCCATCAAACGCAACCCTGTGGTCGGTCCGACCACATCAAAGCGACTGCAAGAAGCTGCAGCGCAACTATTCACACGTAACCACTGCGTCACGGCCTTTTGTCACTGCGTTGTCGTGTGGTTGTGGTATGTCTAAATAGACTCTTCGTGCACTTCTACGTAACTAAAGAAAACAATAGGTTTATATATGCGTACATGGTATAATTGTTTGACAACCCTATAAAATAATGAAATGTTTTCTTTACCTGTCAGCATAGTAGTAAATTATGACATCACATCCGTATCTAGCGTGCAGTCACGCACCGCTTCACCGTAACAACGGACTGACATTGTGTAAGTATTGACGTCACGTGACATATTTATATATCCCAATGCAATAAATCATTCTATTGATAAAATATCCTTGGGTATACAAAGAAAGCATTTTTACGATACAATATTTACCTACGTCAATGGCTGAGCGTTGCGGGACGGGGATAGGAACTTTATACCTAAATTTTGTGTGTCATATAATCATTCCATCTATTTTTGGTCGCAGCTATAATCGCCTTTGAAGATATTCAAAACCGTCCGTGCACTTTATTTAGACCGGCAAAATAAATAAACAAATGAATATATCGACGGCAAAAAGCAGAAACGTAGTAACCGCCAATGGCTCCAGTTGGCGGTTACCCCGTTTCCGCTTTTTGCCGTCGATATTCTAGATATTTAATAATGCCTACATGTTGAGTATTGTATAGACTACTCACAGAACTGTGAGTAACGACCGAAAAGCATTACTTCTCTTAACTTATTTCCATCCGTCAGCATCCATGTAACCGTACGAGACTGGTGCAAAGAAAAAACACAGAGAAATAGTATAAAAAATATTTTTTTTTTTTTTTTTATTTATAAGTCACTGTTCGAAAATTCAGTTGAGAATATTTTTCACAAAAGGCCACCGCTTAATGATAGATGAATGATGGTTTGATTATTTAAATAACGCAAGAAATAACATACAAATCAAATGTTTCAAAATAAATGACGGGAGTTTTATTCTTTAAGTAAATATATGTTTGATAATGGAGCCGTATGGTGGTCACAAGAAGTCTGGGTTCTTTAGAAGCTCTAAAAGTTTGTCACAAAAATGATTCTTTAAAAGAAACTTAATCATTATCTACAATGTTCTTATTTACAATTTAAAAACACCTGCTAAGCCATTTGAATATTAACACCTTTTTAAGGTTCAGTACCTATCAAGAAGAAAAAAATCACTTTGCTGTCCATCTGCCTGTGTGTCAGTCAATACCCTTTTTCTCAGCAACGCGTGTAGGCATCAATTTTTTTTTTATCAAGTAATCAGCATCAAATGCATGATATCTGCGGTCCTTTGAAACTGTAAAAAAATCAAGCTTCAAAATTAACGCAATCTTTTGTGTTATCTCTGTATGCGTGTATCTTTGACACTCATTAAAAAGGAGTTTCCGTAGAAATTGCCATGCATGGAATATTTCCAGTTGTCCTGCAAACTTGAAATTTGGTATGAAGGTATATCTTATAGCACAAGCCACGAAATAAATCTAAAAATCTTAATTTTTTATGTCAGTCGGTCTATGACAGAATCCAATATAAATTAACCCCACACAGCGTACACTTTGCTTAGGAATAGGGCTTTAGTACTGGATGTTCATAGATACGGCCGTTTTTAACCGACTTCAAAAAAGGAGGTACTCAGTTTGACCTGTATCTATGTATGTATGTATGTTTGTCCGCGATTATATCGCGTTTGGCTGAACCGATTTTGATGCGGATTTCAGAAAAGTATTTGTTACACTTAGGAGAAGGTTTTGGTATTTTAACCGACTTTGAAAAAGGAGGTTCTTAATTTGACCCGTATGCATGTATGTTTGACCGCGATTAAACGACACTCCAGGGGTATCGTTTTGTTTTGGCGGTGTCGTTAACAATGAAAAATATTAATATATAAATAATAAAAAAACTACCACTAAAATGCAAAGAATATTTTTTTTTAATAAAAAAAGAACCGACTTCAAAATAAACTAAAAAGTCAAAAATAATCTTTTATATAAGGTACGGATCACATTTGAATCACCTTTTGAAGTCGGTGCCAAATCTGAAGTAAAGTTCTTTATTCAACAAAAATACGTATTACTATAACTAAATATATAGGTAGGTAGGTAATTACTAAAGGCTCGCCGCCGCGGTTCTTGCGTGCCATGTGTGTTAATAGTAATAAATGAATGGTTTGGCACCGACTTCAAAAGGTGATTCAAATGTGATCCGTACCGTACATAAAAGATTATTTTAGGCTTTTCAGTTTATTTTGAAGTCGGTTCTTTATTTATAAAAAAAAATTAGAGTATATTTTGAACGAAACAATCGGAGAGAGATTCTTAGTTGCATTTGGACGGTTTTTTCTACTTGTGTCAGTTGTCAGGTTTTTTTTAAGTTCCATCATTTACTCGCCTTTGACTTTGGTAGTACTTAAAGCCCTATACTAATAAGATTTGCTTAAGTTATGTGTAGGTATTTGGAGTCTCTGAGATTGATTAGCTGGAGACCGTGTCAATATCAAAGTCCGACAAAGTCGTGACCAATCGCCGGGTTTGGGTATTACTGACCGTCTGGAATAATCTCAATCACATTGATAAGACGCCTACGTCTTGCAGATGCGTTTGTACTTAGGCTGTCGATGAACCGAATAAACTATGATACTACACTACATATTACTATAGCTAAGAAGTTCTTTCGTGACATTCCCATGCTCAGCGGGGGACGGGGGAATGACAGCGGGGGCGAGTAAGAAGTGTGCGCGCGGCAGGGACATTGTGCTCCGCCGCGCGGACTCTTCATACCCACCCCTGTTGTCTTCCCCCCGCCACCCGCAGACCATGGTAATGTTACGAAACAACTTGTTAAGCTATTGCTGCGCGCCCCAGCTTTGCACGGGTTCATTAAGGAAGAAGATGAGATCGAAATTTCCCTTTACTGTGGTGGTCCATTAGGGGTGTGGAAAAGAAAACCATTTTTTGGAGATCTGCCTTATATCTTTTGTCTCACCTACACTCACTTCTTATATGGAGATTCTAAAAACCCAAAATTGACTTTCTATGCAATTTTTAGTATATTTTCTAATACAAATCTTGCCCAGACAAGCACAAACAACAAATAACCGGCCAAGTGCGAGTCGGACTCGTGCACTGAGGGTCCCGTACAAAATATACCCTACAAACGGCCGTATCGTTGAAAATCCTATCCAAAGCCCTATTCCTAAGCAAAATGTACGCGGTGTTCGATCATTTTAATCCTGTATGTAACTGGTTATGGATATGGACAGACAGACATAAAATAATACTGTTTTTAGTACTTTTTATTATAGCAGCAACAGAAATACAACATTTGTGAGAATTTGAACTGTCTAGCTATCGCGGTTCATGAGATACATCCTGGTGACAGATGGAAAGCAGAGTCTTAGTAATAGGGTCCCGTTTTACCCTAGGGGTTCGGAACCCTAAAAAATAATTAGCCAAATGGCAGCCGTTCTGAAGTGATGCTTGAACATATATTGATTTTTATTTATACAGATAAAATCGGATCATGTACGCAAGTGCCGTATTTTAATATACTCTGTTTAAATCATCTTTTGTAGATGTTAAAAATCACTGATGAATGATGATGATGATAAAATTATATATCATCCAGTTACTTGACGTTATCATCCTAGTCTCGGATGTTTTCTATATATTCAGGTATTATAAATATTTAAACCAAAATGTTTGAGATCTGTCAAATCGTTTTTACGTGATGAGGCCGATGTTCATACATTTTATGATATTCGTCGATCGCACTGTAGAGATTTTAAATAAATACATCTATATCTATACTATTATAAAGTTGTAAAAATGGAGTGTCTGTACATGGAAGATATTTTAAAAAAAATGATTGTTATGGACTATTTGGAGGTCATTCAAACGAAAAAATTTTTTTTTGGATTTTATGTATGTTTGTATGTGTCGTTGTGGCTTCATCATGCAAAATCGGCTGAACAGATTTCAATCAGTTTTGGTCCACGAGTAGCTGGGTATCTCCAGATGGTTATAGGATACTTTTCACCCGACTACGTTATGACTTTTTCTCCTCCGCGAACGAAGTGCGCCTTCTTACACAAATTTTCAGGATTAAAAGTAGTGTCATGTCATTCCAATCTATTTTTATCTTTATGCAAAAGAACATGTGGATAATTTAGATGCAACAATTTAAACGGATTATATCGCGTATATACATTATTATCTCATTTGAGTTCCCGACGTTTCGTAAGCATTACAGGACCCATATACTACTATGTAATGTTGTCATGGCATCCGTGATCACCGGTCGTATCTTATCAAATCAATCATCTTAAACGTTATTTTACTACAAATGTATTATTATTTAAAATATACATTAATTATTTTTAACATGCACTCGACTAATTGTTTCCATTATTAGAGCGCTTTTGTATTTTTGATGGAAAAAAAGCGTCAGAAACGGACTTTTGACGTTGTATTTCTAAGAAACAGGAAGTAATTTAATATTCTGATTAGTTGTTTGCATAAGTCAGATCTTTTTTTTGTAAATAGCGGTCTCAAATTTTAGAAGCACTGAATATTTTAACTAAATTTACCCGAACACCGATAGTAGTTTTCTGAAGAGCGCGCGAAGTCATAAGTTTGAGCCCTTGAAACTTTATGTTGTTATATGAAAATCGAGTTATTTCAATGTTTATTAACAATTAAAATACACCATATTTTTCGACAAAATCTCACTGAAAACACAATGTTTTTCTTATTATGGTGTAATTATAAATAGTATGCATCGTACATTACGATACAGTACATGCTCATCAATAGGTACATGCATGTTTTTTTTTTATCGCTTTTCTTAACCTAATATCAAAATACTGTAATAACTATTTCAAAATGTGAAATTAAAAATCCTCCTCCGGCCATATAAACTCCATATTAAATTCTGTTTTGCAAGAAAGAGATAGAATGAAATGTTTGATGGCTTATATCTTGGTTATTTTTATAGCTATTAGAAAAATATTTTTGTCTACTGCTTGTTACATGAATGAGCTTTTAATAAAGCAAAAATAAAAATTCATGCATATCCCCTATTCAGTAAAACAATCAAAACTTATGGAACAAAAATATATTATTTTTAATTACTTTTTTTATGGACGATTAGCTCAGATTGTAGAGCGTGCTGCCCCGGTCTGGCTCAAGGCACTGGTTCAAGTCCAGTATCGTCGAAAAAAAAATTCATTTGTTTCTGATCTTTGTTTATAATATTCTAAAGTTGTATAAAAAATCGGCTATACGCGCGATTCTTTATAAAAAAACAATAGACCAATGAGGTTTGCGCGGAAAATGTTTATTAGCAGCGTTTAATTCATAATTAAGCCGTGTAAAATGGCGGAAATAAGTCAAGATTAAAATTAGTATCATTGCATTTTTATAGCCAGTAGAAATCATATCAGTTAAATTAATAGTTTTTAATTTAATCATGGAAAATTGGATTCCTATTGGCTGTGAAATAAACTTAAAGTCTACGTTAAAAAAATTGTTACGAATTAAGGCGGCCTTTATTCTAAATTATTTTTAAGTTTTATTGAGAAAAACACCAAACAAGCTTCGACAGTAACATACCATCATGGCCTTGTATTTATTGCCTAATGCTCGGTACATGTATCTTATACTCGACCAGTATTAATAGGTACAGCTTATTTACTGGTCTCTGCAGTAATGTATTATTCATATGTTTCTTTGTTATATTACGACTGTTACGGAGTGTGTTTCGTAAGTTAATTACCACTGTAGTTTTAGATGAAAAAAGAATAGACAGGTTTCTGATGTTTTTCATACTTTTCTTATATCACTTTTTTTGAGGATTTTATGTTATATCACATATTTGCCTTGTTTTTCTGAGGTGAAAAGTTGTGTGTTTCGCACGGTTGCAAAATGATTTGGTTTCTCGCGCCTTGAAATCCTCATTACGCTCAGAAATCTATTTTTAAACCACTCGCTTAGCAATAGTTATTTGTTATGCAAACGCTGCAAATCTGTTATTTGGAGCAAGTGCTTGGATTGAAAGCCAAGTAAGCAAAGGAATCTAAAATTGATTAATTACGAAAAATAATGTATGTCAATGCCAGAAGGAACTGATGTGTGATGACTGACACGTGCCAGAAAGGCTTAATTATTTAATTTTAATTAAAAAATCTACAAGCGTTTCATGAGATTATAGTCAGTTTTGATGTTCAGTCTTCACATCCGAGCACAGAAGAAGGTTAATTGAACAATATTATGGTAATAGAATATATTTTCAACTGTTATAACATTGCCGCACGTCAGGCTATTAAGCAATGGAATGGTAAATTCTGCGTGCAAGTTGATGGTGTAGTGTGACAATGGGGTCTCCGGTATCTCTTGTCGTCGCCGACATCTTCGCTTTTATATTCCTAGTCTTAAACTAAGCGAAGCTTTTTATATGGTTAACAGGCGACGATATACATAAATAAAATATAAATTAATTATAATACAGAGAAAACATCGAAGACCCAGGAGCAAACATTCGTGCTCATCACACAAACACTTGCCCTGGCCGGGACCCCCGGCTTCGCAGGCCGTTTGCAACCAACTGAGACAACCAGGCCGATTTTAAGTGCTAATTTAAACATTATGTATACGTACCTATTGTACATTAAAAGTCAGCTACGAAAATGACAACGATAATAAATTCTTGTTCACAGGCGACAAAAAACAAATAATTTCATAAAATAAAACGAATCCTCCTTAGATACCTAATGAAAAACACAGAAATAAAACCCTTGAGACCACAGTCGTTATTTTTGATATTAGGTAGGTACTCGTAGGTCCGATTTTGATGAGTTTCCAGTAACACAATGATGAACATTCTTTCACAAAATCTCAGACGTATTCCCTACCACCTCGATGATAATATACCTTTCAATCCGGTAAACGATTTAATATTATAAATCAACAATGAAATATTATAAATCAACAATTAAATATTTATATTCTCTCACAATATGAACTTAAAAACCTAACAAATAAATGGCACAAAGACACACACACGCGCGCATACATACACAAAGTTCTGTTTCTTAAAGTATGAGTATTTTAGTTAGAAGCAAATGTAACATAAAAAATTGATTTTTAATTATTTCATTTCTAAAATTAAAACTGTTCTTAAATTTATATGTAATACTGTATCACAATACGGTAAGAGCGGTGCCTTTTAGCACAGGTATTAAATACTTAAAAAGAGGCATCAAACCCCTGTCATCTAACTGTAATTGTTTTATTGAATAAATACATACATTTTATTATCTTTATAAAACTGAAGCTCACATTTGTCTTTTTTACATCGCTTATTTTTAAATATTTGTACAAAACTTAATGCAAATGTCACAGTGTTCGACACTACTTTATTAATTGACACCTTCAACCTTAATAAAAGCGAAGCAAAAAGTCATGTCAGCAATTATTTTGTCAATAATTGGGATGTTTACCTAACACAGTTTGTCTTTAGTGCCGTAGTCCAAAACTATGAATTTTATTTGATTATTCCGTTTATGTTTGCAGAGCGTTGCGTGTTAAGTTCAATTAGTGACACTTCATGGCACGGTACGGTCGTAGCTTTGCGAGTGGAGGCTGTGTAGATGGAGGTCTGCGATCTTTCACCGTTGAGTAAGTCCTGAAACCAAGCAACTGAAGTATAAATATGGCATAGCTGCCTCGTTTTAGGTATTATTTGCGGTTAGTTCGGACTTTTTTGTTATTTGGTGTCGAGCGGATGTAACATACGTTTAGTGTATATTTTCTAAACATCGGTCTAATTTAATTTTAGCAACAATTTTTATTTTTATTTTAGTTTGAAACACAATTTTTTTAGGTACTTGTATAATAAAAAGTCTGTGGACGTGTATAATTTTCAGATCTGTAGCATAAAATTAAAGGCCGAAACACACCAGATGCGTGCTGCGACGTGCACGTGCGCGTGTGCGTGGCGTGCGCGTTGTATCGTATGAAATGTCATAGTAGATGGCTCACCGCTCGCATGGCATGCACGTGCGCAGCGGTGAGCCATCTCTTATGAGTATTCATACTTTATAACGTGCACGCCACGCGCACGTCCACGTGCACGCCACGCACACGCATACGGTGTGGCTTGGCCTTAAGTTGATGTGGGTAAACACATACAAACTTCTCTTCTCATCGAAATTTGTGGAAGTCTCATACAACCTCCAATAGTTCCAATCCGCCAAGTTTAAGGGATTGGGGGTAAAAGTTCAAGTTCTAGATTTTTTTCGTTGTTTGTATACTAATACTAGAGCTTACGTACCAAATTTTAGCTTTCTAGGACTTCAAAGAGCTTACCCGTCATTACGAGCAACTTTTCATAGAAAACATTTCCGAAACGAAAAAAATCAGCCATTTCATACTAACTAGGTATGTGTGTAGCAACTCGGCCAAAATGTAGAGAAGGATTTATTTTCGTTCTGTAATCTCTCCCCGTAGGAAAAGTTATTCGTATTGACGGGTAAACACGGTGTAAATAGAGAAGCAGAAGTGTGTTTGCTCAATTTTCAGTTTCCTCTACTTTTATGCAATAACGGGGCAAATGTTCGCCGTATTTTGCTTCTATGCAAAATGCTTCTATCTTTTTAATATGAGGCGGAAAGTATGTTAGGTCTATTCCGGAAAATGTACAGTTCCCGAAGGATATCAAATCTAAAAAACCTGGACAAACACGCCAAAAAATAATACGTAGTAGTATGTAGTTATATATTGACATTCAGGCGAAAAAATATATTCTATGTTGATGGGCTAGGAAGTTCCAAGTTTACTACACTGATACTGAAATCGCCCTTATTTTATGTCATAATATACGTTTTCTTTTTTTTGCAAATATCTTTAATGTACAGACAATTCATTTTTACAACTTTGGGCTGGCCGCATGTACTTTTGATTTCCGAACACGTTATCTGTATTCGGACTTCCGAATGCATGGAATCCATATAAAATACATTTACTGACGCACGTGCTCGCTTTTTTTCGGAACGGAGCAAATTCCGAAGGTACGTAATGCTAGCACGTTTGGAAAAACCATTCGGAAAAACCTAATGACGTCATGCAGAACGCAGCTCTTGCATACATTTTGTTTGTGCCGGCGCATACGTTCGGGAATTTTCATTCAGAATCATGCCGGCGCTGTGCCGTGTAAATGTGCAAATAATTTTTATGCGATCCGTCTGTTCACCACTTTTTCTGTTTGTCAGCGACAACCGGCAGTGTAGGCTCGGACAAGGCGCGTCCAAGAGGGCCAGTTGTCGTGGGCTGACTGGTGATGGCAGGCGAAGGACCAGTCTAGGCGAGCGGCAGTCTGGGAATGGGTCCTTCAGACGCGGTTGGCTTCCGTTCGACAAATAGCCGCAGGGCGTAGTGGCGGGAACGGGTCCGTTGAGGGCGAAATAAAAATTCCGAACTTCGGCTTCCGTACGTCTATTTGACTTAATAAATAGGGTGCCAGGCACAGGCGACGGAGCTGGGGCGCAGCAGGATACTGAATGCAGTGTGAGGCGACACAAGAGCAGTTGCAGTGTCCGCGGTGGCTTCTACCGAACTCGCTTGTGCCGCTCGGGCGCGGCGCTTATATTTATCCCCACCACGGACACTTCGTGCCTGATGCGCTCCGCTCAGGTGGGCGGAGCATGCGCGTGCGCTGCGAGCGTACTCGTCTCTGGTTGGACGCGCATACTCTACCGTTTTACAAGTTAAACATAAAATATCAACAATATTTATAACTTATTGCTATTATGCCTATTTTACAATCGTCGGCAATTATTACACCACTTTATTTTAGATGAATTACAAAAATACATATAAAAACGCAAGCCGTCGCTAACACTGTTCAACACACTGAGTATTTAATGGATGTACCCAGTAACGGCCAAGTTTCCGCTCCTTCTTATTTAACGCCCTTAAAATAACAATAGAGATCAATTCGTCATCGTCCTCCATTAGGTGGATGGTAGAGTGACGGTTTATGAAAGCGTCACTCTACCTTGCTGGCAGCAAAAAATCCTGATACAAAAAATCAAACATCACAACAAACATAAAAATAACTATCCCTAAATTCTGAGTGCACGTAATGTATAATATCGAGAAAAAATATTATGCACATCTCTGGGAAAGTTTATGTTCCTAATTAGTTATTTTGGTATTTCCGATTCTCTATGACTATGGCTAACAGAAACGGCACATAGAACACGAACAATAGTATATTTAGATGCTAGTGCGGAAAGCATGCCATTACTACACGAGCACCGGGACGAGTGAAAAATGACATGTCCGCATGTGTATTGAACGATGTTTTTTAATACAGTTGCGAAAAAATAAGAAAAACAACAAGTAAAGTATCGAATGTTGCCTTTGGAACTTAAAACATGCTTGCAGTAAAAAAACAGCCATTTTCTTTGACAGGCGTTTCGGCAGCTACTCCGTTCCAATCAGACAACTAATTAAGAATGGTTTTTCGGTTTTTTTAATATTCAATATCCATACTAATCCATACTAATATTATAAATGCGAAAGTGTGTATGTCTGTCTGTCTGTCTGTTACCTCTTCACGCTTAAACCGCTGAAACGATTTGGATGAAATTTGGTATGCAGATAGTTTGAGTCCCGGGGAAGGACATAAGGTACTTTTTATCCCGGGAAAATACCCTTATCCGCGATAAACTAATAGGTTTTTATGTTGATTACGACGTTTAAAGGAAAGTAAAACTGGAACAAGTATAAATTAAAAAAAAAAATGAAATATGAAAAACACTAGTTCGTGAAAACCAACTTTCCGCACGCTAAACAGTGGGTAAAGTAGCACTTTTTGAGCAACTGTATAAAAAAAAATGTTTATAGTTTAATTTGTTTTTAATAGACAAGATGCAATAATGTCATGTGCCATTGTGTCCATCTATACAAAGTTTTCAAATAAATTGAAAAATAGTGATTCCGAAGTCTGAAGAAAAATGGCTATTACTCTCCGAAGACTGTCATTTGGCGCTGTGAAGCCTACTATTATGTACTTATAAGTCAAAAAAGCATTTATTAAGCTTGTACGCTTGGATTAGATAATTCAAGCTTGTACGAAAATATATCATTAGTAGGTAACCTTCTTACTTACATTGGTGAATCCAATTGCCATTTTTATCATAAATAATAATTAATATTCGTAACAAAATCTGCCTCTCTCTCATCTGCCCTAAAAGCCCTCTGAACTTGTTTACGGTACTCTATGAAACTGCCAAGCCATACTTTTGAAACCTAGGTGTAGCTTTAGTAAACTTAGGGCTTAGGGGCTCGCAACCAGTTGTTGATATACTTTTTAAACTAAGGTGGTAGGGTTAATAAGGTCAGGGCTTAGAGGGCTTAGCTTTTCCTGGGATCTGATAACTTTTTTAAATCGAAAGAGTTATGAACATGTGAGTCTTGGCCGCAAATTTTACATGTTTTTTTTTTTGGTAGGATAACGTTTACCCTGACGACTATAAGTTGTCATAACATTAGTGACGTCACTGCACGCTGATTATTGGTTTAAAATATGTTTCGTTTCACGTAACTAATAAAAAATACGAATACTAAAAAAATCATAATGAACTATCTAAAATAAAAACGTCAGTGACCTTTGTTTTTAACATTGTTTTTGAAATGTCCATGATCTTCTCTATTGGTACCCGGTTGTTAGTCGCGTGAAAAGCTTTTCACAAATGATACTTCGCCTAATTCTTTAGGCGTAGGTACCGTTAAACCACCGAACAATAGTCCAGGCACCCCAACTATGGTCTGGAAATAAAATAGGTAACGTGGAAATAATCATTAGTTGAGATTTTGACAAAACATACCTACGTTAGTATTATAACCAAATGATTTTGCCTATGAACACATTATAATAATACAATCCCAACTAGGTGAGTAAAATTCGATTTAATTTGGACCATAGTTGGGTGATTTTGGACCATTGTGGGGTTAGCTGTAATTCTGATATATATATAATGTTTTCCTGTATAAAACAAATGTGGTACAATTTTTTTAAACCTGAAACTGATGGAATATGTATTATGGTTATTATTATTTCGCATCGTGGGACGTCTTTAATACTTTTATTTTATTTGTTTACAAGCCGGAAAGTTTTTATTTGTGTCTATTATACACCGACTTCGATTAGACATATCTATCCTTTTCTTCCGGAAACGATTATCATGTCTAAAATAAAAAGAAGTAAAACAAGAGACACGTCATTTTTTCCTTCGCAACTTTAGTATTATAGCGACCTTATACAAAATTTTTGTTATTTTAGTTTTAGTTGTAAAAATATATTTTCGAAAGAATAGTTTTCAACGTTTTAATTTTTTAGTTAGGTGTGAGATCATTATAATTCTAAAGGTCCTTGCAAATTTGGTGTCAAATATTAATATGCCTCTCTTGGCAATATTAACACATTGCAAGTATTCCTAAATGTTTCCCATAATATTTGCCATAACAGGTATACTCATATTTGGTAACCGCAATATCTTTAAAAAATATATTTCTTATTTTTTTTCTCTCAACATATCCTCCGGGAAACGGTTTGGCTCACCTTGAACGCTCTTGAAAACTTCCGAGACATAAGGCTGTATAAAATTGGGTTTACAGCCGTGTATATGTAGGCATTGGCCAAACATACGTAGCGAAGCGCACGCACAGCCTGTAAAGGAAATAACAAGTATATAAGAAGTAGGTAATCTCGAGTAAATCTACTACAAAATATAATATTGCAACTATAATCTATATTACTCGCACGACGAAGATGAATCTAACAACACGTCATACTTTAAAATCCGTGAAGGCCATTAATTAGCCTGCAGAGCGTGCTAAAGAAATATTATATACACTCGAAAAACATTACTCTCCTTGTGACACAATCGGGTAAAAAGTAAGGTTTAAAAACTAGTACTGACTAGGAAGTTTTATTTTAACTTCAAAACCTAACCAGCACCAACCTAGATATACAATATAACCCAATAAAGGAAAAGCTTAATATATATTATTTTCATAAAAGTAACGTGAAATTTTCTGAAATGAAATATTCTCTATTTGCTACAAGTTATTTTGTTCTACATACATATTCTAGGTACATAGACAGATATACATATCTAGCTAAGTACTAGCATGCAAAATTATAGTAGGTATATTGGTATATTATAATTAATGAATCATGTTCTGACTAAGGAGCCAATTTTTTGATTTCAAAAACTGGATACTTTGGTCATGATATCTGAGTGAAGATTAAAGTTACATTGCCTTATCAGAATGCCGCAGGGGTTTCCGCGCACCGGAAGGTATTAGTGAAACTTTGCAACATGCTCATACCAACCCTCAGTCGGGTTGAACCGGTTCAACGCACGTCTTTTTGTGCTTTGCGTACTGCGTCCCAACCCTACTCTAAGTGGCCGCTGGTGGCATTCCCGTTTGTGGGTTTGCACTGCCCTTATTGAATCTGATTGGATAAATCTGATTGATTAAGGAGGCCTAGAAAGTTCTTGCAAGATCAAATTTAAAAAAAAAACCGACCAAATGCGAGTCGGACTCGCGCACCGAGGGTTCCGTATAAAATATACGCTACAAATGGCTGTATCTAAGAAAATCCAGTGTTAGCACAGCCCTACTCCAAAGCAGAATGTGCACGGTGCTCGATCATTTTATATTGGTTGATATGGACAGACAGAGAAAAAATTAAACTGCTTTTAGTATTTGTTATTATAGCGCAACAGAAATACATCACCTGTGAGTATTATATTATATAACTGTCTAGCCTAAGCTATCACAGTTCATGAGATACGGCCTGGTGATAGACAGACGGACAGACAGACAGACGGACAGCGATAGTCTTAGTAAGAGGGTCCCGTTTTACCCTTTTGGTGACGAACCCTAAGAACCCGGCACTCCTGCCATCGGGAACATGCCGGACGCGCTGCATATGCGGACAATGTACATGCATGCAACCTACACGATTTTATCTACATACCCACTCACTTGCTTTTGGATTTTAAAAATGGTGGCCTATATTGCTCTGTCTTTTTGTGCCAATTTCCGCGAGATGCCGTGTTTTATTGAAAAATTCATAACTTGGTTTCTACTAAATTATTTGCTATGTTTTTTTACAAAAAAAAGCCAATGAAACAAAGAATCTGAGGGTGTTACTTATGTTATGGATTATTATATTGAAAATAATTATAAAAAATGTGTAAAACTGACACACTGATAAAGTTGACGAATTCAAGCAGAAATATATTTTTAGAAAAAAAACTAAAGCGATAACATCCTTTTTGTTTACATGCAAAAAAAGTATTAGTTGTTCTTTCATTTAATGCCAAATATTGTAAACTGTTCAAATAAAATTGTATAGTAAACATCATTTCATTTTTAGATATCTGACGCAAGACGGGGCGATTGTTTTTCTTTGATTCGTGATTTATTTGTGGCTAATTTTAAAACTCAAGAACCAAAATAGAATTCTAATTAGAACAAGCAACTAGTAATCATAAATTAAAATTGATATATTTTGCAATAATAACGTTAACTACGGTTCTAGGAGTCTAAATAACAAAAATTATGTACGTACCAACGAAGTTTTGGTTTTCAGCCGAACTAAAAACCCTTAACACGACACAAACACATTATAAATCACAGTCTGTACCTAGGAAACCACAATCACACAAAGAAAACCATTAATACATAGAATTACACTGTATTTAAGGTAAATAAACAAAGCCGTTACGCAAAAAACTAATAACGTGCCATGTTACCGGGGCAACTGCCGAACATTAGGGTCAAACACAACGGGCGCCGCCAGGTCTATGCAGTGTTTTAGAAATTGAGCATACGTTATTTTAAGTGTTACGGTCCATAAATAGTTTAATATAAACAAGGTAATATTTGCAAATGTTTTTAGCTACTTTTCATTTACTTTATGTTCGAGTCTTTACCTGTTATTAGGAACAAATCACAAAATGTACCAAACGCGATCGCAGCGCTTCAGGTGTGCTCCCATGCCTTACAACGTCAAAGCGAGTAATTGGCTAAATTGCTTTTGGTAGCTACAGCTACCACCACCCGTAACCATATTTACATGGACCGTTACTTGTTTTATTCGCTAATCCTGTGTAAATAAGTCATAGATGTTAATGATTTAATGTTTATTTATGAAACTTAATACTTAAACTGTTTTAATGACTAGATAATTACGAGAAATATTCTTTATTCTTAAAAATGTTGGCCATTTCAATCGCAAGTCACCGAAAATAATTCTGTCTTTACTACTTTGAAGTGAGATTGTAATTCATAATTATTAATTGGGACCGAAATATAGCTATAATCTGATAGTTGGATAAACAGTCGACAGCTATTTAAAAATATGTTTGTTCTATCATGTTGGCTGCCAATTTTTTTCTGCGTTGCCATCTTATTTGGGTATATTTTGGTCATAGTTTAAACCGCTCCGAAACTGCCCTTCACAGATTAAAAATCAAAAATTGTATAAAGGTCATCTGGTAGCTCTGGCTACCGGAAGCAATTTGTAGGTTATCAAAGTTTGTAGCTCTAGTTACCGAAAGCAAGTGAGTGGATACAAAAATACGGATTAATTGAACGTCACTGAATCGAACAATATTTATTTTTTGTATGTTTGTAAGTGTCGTTGTGGCTTCATCATGTCGAAACGTAGGAACAGATAACAACTATTTTTAGAACTCGGGTAGCTGGGCATCCACGTATGGTTATAGGATACTTTTTATTCGCTAACGCAGAAAAAAAGAAGTGTATGATTTTTCCGTCCTCCACGAATGAAGTTGCGGGCGCCGCCGTAATATTATAAAAGCGAAAGTTTGATTGTTGGCTTAAACCACAACAGGTTGATGTGATTTTTTGCATTGAGGTAGAACAGATGCTTTAAAATCCTATGGGGATGCATTAAAAAACAAACTGTTAAATCCTGCTAATAAATATAACAAAAAATAAAACTGTCTCAAAAAAAACACTTAAAAGTAAAAAAAACTGCGTTTTTCAATTTCTTCAATTTAATTACAAGTAACCGTTTTTCTACTCAATTTATACAGTATATTCAATTAATTTTATTTTGGAGTCCATGTCATTGCGTCCCAACTTACTAAAATCAACAATAGGTTACATACATATACATGTGTAAAATATTGAAAATTTACGATATTATTAGTAGTACATATCATCAATTTTCAATATTTGACACATTCTTTAGATGGCACCGATGTCAAAATAAGATTAATTTTATATACTGTACAGATTGAGTAGACAAACGGTTACTTGTAAATTTAAGAAACTGAAAAAATAACTGCATTACATTTATTTTTTTACTTTTTAGTGTTTTCTTTTTGGAGTGGGTTTTATTTTTTGTTAAGAATTTAATTTATTTACACTTTTTAGCTAATTGTTACTTAAAAGTATATCTCGTGACGATTGCAACAAGCCCAAACACGGCTAGGACACATTATTTTATTATAGAGATCCGGTGCCCACCTTCCGGCAACATCGCCAAATCAATTAAATGGTACCATTCTCATCAGGACCATTTCAATTTGCGACTATGAAGAAGTTTAGCTATTATAATCGAGATATATTTCGTCACCGCCCGTAATTCACGTATCGATGAGGAGTTCCATTGACCTTCTGTGGTCTTCTTCATAAGATCCACTTTCTGAATGCAAATGCTTTTATGTTTCTTGGAAAACCAAAATCGCTATATGTACATAAGACTGCAATATTTGAGGAGTTTCTTCAATTCCTCATGGATCCCATCATCAGACTTTTACCAAAATTTAAAGGGACCAATTTGTATGATCCTCCTTTTATGTTCAGTGCCGCCGGCTATGTTGGAAAATTTAGAAAAATGAAGGGGGCTGCAATTTTTTATCTTCATTGGATTCTTTAGGCCTAACATACTATTTTCAGAACAAAAATAGCATAACTTCGGGACAAAAACTTGAAAAAAAAAAATACTTATTAAAAATCACCCGTTGTGCTTATAAAATGTCATGACTCATGAGTAAATATATTTATTATGAATTTATGTATCATGTTTATATATATATTACGTATTATGTATAGTTTGTATACTATGTCACTTGGGTGTCTCGCCCTTGTAATTATTATTTTGTACAAGTCTGATACCGATATCCCGCACCAATTATTTCTCTGTTTAGCCTAATGGTTGACTGGTAGAGAATGCCTTTATGGCATTAAGTCCACCATTTGTACTTTCTTGTATTGTGCAATAAAGTTTACATAAATAAATAAATTTTGAAGTAGATCCGGTAAGCTGAAAATCAGTTCCAAATGCTTAAAAAATATCGACTCTTAAATGTCGATTTAGGGTACCGAATTTTCGCAGTGCAGCATAAAAAATAAGATTTTTTTTTTCTCCATATAAGAGTGAGCCACCCTTGTACAAAATTCACAGTAATGCGAGCGGTGACGCGTAATTTTTTTTAAAATTGTGTATTATGATAATCTGTGGTTCTGTTTTCACCATTTCGTAAACTCGAAGCGATATCGGCACCATTAAATATAACTGTCGTAATAAGGGACGATGATCTCGCCCGCGTGGTTTACTGCCTCGTAGCTTGTTTTTGTTTTTCTTTCTATAGAGATGGGGGACAGCGTTACACTTGTGTGACTACCGAACGATGAGTTCCAAAAAATCACTGTGACTTTATCACGCCCGTTATTTAAGCTACATTAATAAGTGACTTACTAATGTAATCAGATCAAATGAGATATTACCGTGGTTTTACCATACTTGTTACTTAATTTGCCGGTTTTACCTAAAATACACTAAATAGCGACTGCACTATCGCGAAATGTAGAACAAATACCACTATGAGCGAAGGAATGGCCCGTGTGATTGTAAACTTTTTTCTTAAATGACAAGTCACAGTGATTTAGCAGGCCGATCACTGTGATTTATTCGTCGAGATGTTCTTTATCACCCATCTCTACTTCTGTTTGTATTATCGAGCCAGATACCCCGGGGACACGTTATTTACCAATAATAAATGGGAAAACGTTCACTGTATATTGTTAGCAAACTAACCAAAACCTACAACTTTCAGGGACACGGGGGCAAAATTAATCCTGGTTTTACAATAACATGTACACATTGACATTCTTTGGCTAATACAAGCAGGCTGTTGTCCTATTTAAACATGCTGTGCTATCTGCTTTAAGTTGCGTAATAATGCCAAGCAGTGAAACATATTCAATATTGTACTTTGTAATTTGTATACCTTAAATAAAATATAAAAATATTACACATTTCAATTTGCTATAAATTTTACAATTAAATGTATAGATTTTTACATGTAAACAGAGGTAAAAAACAGTCCGTCTTATCAATAAACAGCCAGCCAATTCCTTGGAAAGTGACAGAAGTGAACATATACCGGATCAAGGAGTTGGTATTGCAAAGCAGACCGTAGTACAAATACATAAAAAATAGTCATAAAAATAAAATATACAAACATGTATAAATAAATAACATGTAGGTATTTGTATATAACATATAACTATAATAATAATTATCGCATCCGATATACCTATATAAAACGACCATCACCCATCTGTTTCCGGCATCAAATGTGTTTGGTGTCACATGTAATATTTTAAAAAAATATATCGCGAGTGGGTAAAAGGTAGCTAAAAATCCTGCCAAGGCAATTAATTAATAATCCAGTGACTCTTGGCTCTGCTCCCTCTGATCCCAAGGAAAACGTAAGCAGTTTGAGGTCTATATTGGATAAAGACATGGACGGGAAGGGATAGATACTTTTTGAGCCGAGCCTTAAAGATAGAGAGAGATAACGTGGAGTTGAATTATGCGATGTATTAATCATACTTACATTGTTATAATTATGATTTATCCACTGCTTGGGAGTCACGAGTATCAGTCGTAGAAGGAAATACGGAAACCAGCAAAAGAAAAATGTTGCTGCTACGGCCGCTGAAAAACAAAATGTTCGTCTGTACACATGTTATCTAGGATAAGAACAGTATGTGGTAAACTTTGTTAAAGTTTGGTAAAGGTAAAATGTAATCTTCCCGGAACTTTGTCTGCAGGGGCGAAATAGACATAACCCTCTTTTTAGGATTCCGTAGTCAACTAGGAACTCTTATTGTTTCGCCATGTCCTCCTGTCCGTCTGTCTGTCCGTCCGCGGTTTAGCTCCGTAATCATTAATACTAGAAAGCTGAAATTTGTTATAAGTATGTGTATGTATTACGCAGATAAAACGTTAAAATAAAACCTAAAAAGAAATCGGGTACTTCTCGTACACCTAAAGTGGGGTGTATTTTTTTCGTTCCAACACTAGTGTGTAGGGTGTTCCAACACTAGTGTGATTTTAACAAATCTCTAAGGGATATGACCAAATCACGCACGATGTTATAATGGCGAATCCATATCCATAGAAAAAGTCAGTCATTTGATCAAATCTCTGAATCGGTTTATTGAAATGATGAAATAAGTCAAAAAAGGCTACTCTTTCATTTCACCAGATTTGTTAAGTGATTTGATAAAATACCTGAAATACGTTAGTGAGTTCATGAAAAGATCTCGCAAAGTCTACTTGTTTTATCATTTCACTAGACACGTTTAGTGAAATGAGAAAGTCTCTACTGTAACATGCTAAGCAGTGTTTTTTGCAGCTAAGTAAGTTAGTACTAAGTACTTGGAGGTCAGGGGTTCAAGAAGTTTTCCTGTGAAAAGTCTAAAGTACAATGCAGATTGATTAAACTTAATTGTATAGTAAAATGTTATATCTAGGTACATACTTACGTCATTTCACTGAACCAGGTTAGAGATTTGATTGTCACTGACTGACTAGGTCACTTTATTATATCACTGAACGTGTCTAGTGAAAAGACAAAAGGAGTTGACTTTGCGAGTTCGTTCGTCAACTCACTGGCGTGTTTCAGGAATTTTAACAAACTGATTTCGTCTTTTCGCTAAACTTATTCAGGGATTTGATCAAATTACTGATTTTTTATAGGCAAATCATAAAATTGATTTGCCATTTTAACATCGTGCGTGCTTTGGTCATATCCCTTAGAGATTTGTTAAAATATCTGTTTTGGCCATTTCCCTGCGACATATATTTATAATAACTTTATAATTTTAGTGCAAACGCTGTTGAACTTCTTCAATGCATAAATAAATAAATAAAAATGGACCGTTTCTACATTGTAAGCCAAATATTTTTAAAGAAATAAAGCCATTCTTTATGTTCATTAGTAATCAAATAAAACTGCTGTTTTAAGCCCGTCATTTGTGAAGGATGGGTAACTATGGAACCCTACACTGAGCATGGTCCGACATGCTCTTGACCGGATTATTTTTATTTTTTGCTGTTGGATGTAATAGCTACTTTTGGTCATAAATTTGACAATATCGTTGTACGAGTATATTCAAAAACAAATAAATCGTATTAATAGTAAAGATTATCGTTTATCTAACAAATTATTGTATTTAATTCACAATACATTCCAAACTAGCTTGGTACAATAGCGGTACAACCCGTCATAATCTGACCCCTAGACTGGTATTAACTGTACTAAATCTTGTATATGATTTCGTTTATTAAGTAAGTAACTCAAATGTGCTAATTGGGATGAGCTAAACAGAATGCCATTGTTTATATATATATACCTTTTCGTTAAAATAGGCTAGTCTAAGATACACATTTCATGTGGTTTATATTTGGATGCGTTACATTTTTTTGTTGCCTAGGAGATATTTCGAGTTACATCACTATTGACTGAGGTACAGACGTCAGACCCAAGTACAGACTAGGGTTTCGCAGGGACAAATAAAAGTCAACATTAAAAACACGAATAAATTTGAAATCTGATAATTGCTTGATAAAGAAGTGTTGTCATGTATTGTATTCTATTGTGGGCGTAACACCTTACAAGGCGCAGGTCCACCCACATATGGAATACTGTTCTCATCTGTGGGCTGGTGCTAAAGTAGTCGCCGGTAGTATTTCCGGACTGATGCAACCTTCAAGCCTTCAAGAATAAATAAATAAAAAGCCTTAGTATTATTTTATTATTTTTTAATATTAGAAAATGTGATAAAATCACAATTAGTAGAAACATGTATAAAAAGTTCAATTTTAGATACTGAGGATGATAAATACTAAGAGGAGTTTTCAATCATATTAATATTATTCATTAATATTTTGTATGTACTACATTTGTACTACATGTACTGTAATACATTTTGTAATATTTAAAAAAATACTAAATGTAAATATTTTCAAAATTGCTTTTTTGGGGTTAGATATGAGGCTATTATATATCACTTTAGGTATATTTTACAAATAATGATTCAGCCGTATCATATCTGGACGAGCCCAAACTTGGTATGTTTTGAAAATGTTTTTTATTGTAATATAAAATATGTGACTGAAATATCATGATGTGATATATTTTTAGAATAGGCTTAGTAAGTCCTTTCTTTACATACCACACACGATAGGTTTCAGAACAAAAAAATCCCAGATAAAAAAATTATGACGTCATAACTCCTCACCTTTTTGATTTCTTTTTGTGCTACGGGACAAATTGATTCGTATGGCCTAAAGATCAATTGTTACGATGTTCATGCTTTTAACATCCATTTGCAGCTTTTTTGGCGTACCGCTATCAATAATAGTTTTTATTTATTTATTTGGGGCATCAACAGCAATACAAAACATGAAACATAATTAAAAAAACACTACAAGAAAAGCCAATAACAGATGTCCACAAGAGTACAATTTAGTGGCACAAATTACATAAAAGCGAGTATAAGTACACTATGAGAGAAAAAAAAATCATTTGACATTCTCAAATATTAGAAGAAGGGCGCCCGTTATTATCTAAGTAACATCGAAAAATTTTGATTTTCGTTCCCCGGCAACTTGCCTATTTAAAAACATGGCATACAAAGAATATTGTTAATAATGATCAGTAAAGGAGGTAGATACTTACCTAACATCCTTATAGTTTTGTCTCGGTACTGTTTCCCATTAACAGGACTAGTTTTGTTAAACATATGTATAGATTTAATTTTGATCGCAATTAAAATGTACAGCACAAAAATTATTGTCATAGGCATAACAAAGAACACAAACATTTCCGTGGCCATTATCAGTTTTAGGTGGAACGGTATTATGATATAGCAGTAGCTCTGCTCTTTGTTTTGGTGCAAGCGTATGAGAAACATGTCTGGGATGCCGAAGCATCCTGAGACGAGCCAGTTTAGTGCCACTATCTTGTACACTCGCGACTTTCTAGTGAGAGTATGACGGAGGAAGGGCTTGGCAACCGCGAGGTACCGCTCGACGGTGAAGGCGGCGATCGTCAGCAAACTGCAGTTAGAAAGGCAATCCCATATTAGGACATGGATGACACAGCCTATCTCGCCAAAGGGATACGACTCCGGAGCCCACACGAGGTAGATCTCGACGGGGATGAACAGGGTGGTGGTGAGATCGGTGATGGCGAGGTTGAAGAGGTAGCAGTTGGTGGGCGTGCGCATGGAGCGGTCGCGGACGATCACCGCGCATGTGCACAGGTTGCCCACCACGCTGACCACCAGGCACACGGCCAGTATAATGCTCACGGGAATCTTCACTGCACTCGAATCTTCCTGATACACGCCTCCGTTCTCACTGATTGCTATTAGCCCGAACCATGAAAATGAATCGTTATAAATGACCTTATTTTCACTCGTATTCGCCATTTTAAATGTTATAAAATTTCCTGTTTTTATTTTTATTTTCATGGAATATTATGAACTTTATAGCACATCTTTCACTGCCTGCTGCGGGGTAAAGACTGATTGATCTATAAGGAACCTCGCAAATATCTTCAAACAAACTTCACAGGATGATCTCGTTTAGTTTTCAAATAGTTATTTTTTATTCTTGACATAGCAAGTATCCTCAATTCTATTTTTGTATATGTGGTATATTTATAAAGTATTTTTTCAAAAGCGGCCACATGCGAGTTGGACTAGCGCACCGAGGGTTCTTTACCGCTACGACATACTGTATATATTTGTGTTGCGTACACCATCGAATTATTGAAATCGATGTTTGATGTCATATAATACTTTTTTATAGATTCAACTTTTGGAGTTTTTTCAATATGGCGGAGATTTCGCGGTTGAAAAACTCGCGAGGTCTTTAACTCACAGAGCCACTATTTAGTAAATGCATACATACATACATACAATCACGCCTTTTTCCCATTACGGGGGTAGGCATACAACGGTCGCGTCATCAACATTCATTGATCTCTTCATTTTGTGCTGGCACAACCCTTTCGCTTTGTCTGATTCACACAGAATATCAATATTTCTCGCAACAATCATCTAATATCATACTTCATCTATTTTATAATTCATTCCTCCCCTTACATTTAACGTAGCAAAGCGGCTCTCCATAGCCCACTCTTCGTTCTTGCTGAGACCGACACATGATGGGTTGCGAACCACATCGCCGCCATTTGCGTTCCCACGAGCGGCTAGGGATAAAATATTTGAACCCAGCAGAGCCCTACATACCACGTAAGGGTTTAGCCTTATTCTGGGGTCATCAGTCCCAGGGCAATTTGGCAAATATGAAGCAATTTAGTAAATATGAGGTTAAATTGTACGTTACACTTCTAAATAAGAATAGCGATTCGCTTGTCCGGTCCGGTGCCATATATAAAAAAACCGGCCGTTCATACTACATACAACACGAAACTATATAAGGATTCCTTTTGCCACTTTGGCTACGGAACCCTAATAAAACATGACTGCTTGAAAATTTGTTTAAATGCTAGAAAGTCATCGTTAACAATACCTTTATTGTTGAAGCATATAAAATCAAATGTAAATTTATATTCCGGGTTCCAAACTTCAAAGGATTCACGTCAAAGGGTACACATTTAATTAAAATATCTAATTATATCTTCTTCTTTAATTATCTCTTGTATTTCAGCCCTTCTACAATCTTTTATTTCTGAAATTGTTGATATAAATTCATGATTTTACCTTCCGTGTCACCCGCACCGGAAAACCATTCATTTTATTAACAACATCAAGGAATAATTTAAGGTATCCTACAGTTGTCACACAACTTATCTACAGATATAAGAAATGTATTTGTGCTGTTGAAAGGTGTGTCATATTTGCTCCACCGGCAAAGCTGTATGAACATTTTGTAAACGTACGATCGGTAAGATACAGCTTATTTGTACATGAACATTTTCAAGATGCGTGAGTCCATATAACATCAGGCCCCTATTTCACAATCGTGACAATTGTCAGGTGACAACGACAATTTTATGTTCACGGCGATTCCCGCAAACTCGATGCATCTCGTAACTTTATACTGGGCACGCAATGTAAATATGTGAAATTGTCGCTGTCACCCGACATTTGTCACGATTGTGAAATAGGGGTCTGGAGTGATGTATAATCTGCAGCGCAGTGTTAATGTTAGACTACTTTGACACAGAGCGTTTTTTTATAACCTGAATTTGAACTAGGTAGGCCTAGTTACCAGTAATCGGAATCAGTGAGGGGAGCGCAAACCCTCAAAGGGGAATGGCATGCCATAGACTTGAGACGCAGTGTACAAGGCACAAGAACTACGGTAGGACACAGAGCGCGTGAGAAGAGCGACCCATCGTTACAGACTCCAGCTGCACTAAACTGGGGTGGCTATTTTATGTTACCCTCCGACACGTAAAGCCATACTTAAGCTTCGTTACTGCGTAAAAACTTAGCATACTAGTAGACTTCATCATCATCATCATCATTTCAGCTATAGAACGACCACAATAGATTTTAACATTGGCCAGATAGAGGCGACCTGCATCCAGCGAGTCTCAGCAACCCTAACTAGGTCGTTCAACCACCTTGCGGATGGCCTCCCCACGCTGCGCTGGCCGGTACGCGATCTCTACTCGAGAACCTTTCTGCCATAAAGGCCATCGGTTCTTCGTACTATGTGCTCTGCCCATTGCCACTTCAGTTTGCTCACCGTGTTTGCTATGTCGGTGACCTTGGTTGGTCTATGAATCTCCTCATTTCTGATTCGATCTCATAGAGAGATCCCGAGCATAGCCCTTTCTATAGCTCGCTTAGTGACTCTGAGCTTCCTTGAGAGGCCCATAGTTAGAGACCACGTCTCGACTCCGTAGGGTCAGCACTGGTAATACGCACTGGTTGAAGACTTTCGTAAAGTTATCATTTTGATTGAGGGTTTGGACCGTAGTCCACTACGCTAGTCCGGCGCGGGTTAGCAGATCGCCAGGCCCTCGTCCGTTGGTCAGCAGCGTGCACCACGAGCAGGTGAGGTTGGCTTACTTGGGCTCCCGAGAGATGTAGGTTGGGAGCCCCTTACACTCGCAATTAGTAGACTTACTTTGCAAGAATGTTCCATCGGTATTTATTTATTATTGTATCACGTTAATATGGCTCAATCTATTTAAGTTTTCTTCTGAGGTACCCGAATACTCAAAGAACATAATAAAGAATATCCTGTAACATTTTACGCAGTTAAGATAAAATTAAGTTAAAATTAGAGTTTTGTTCTTTCTTCATCGCCAAAATATCACGACGACCAAGTTTCGACAAAAGTTTGATTGAAATTTCTTTACGGTAAAAAAAATAAGCACGAAACTTTATTTTTCTTAGTAGCGCACCCTGAATGGGAAAGTAATTGCGTGGCCAAACAAGCCATGAAATGACGGCAACCATAGAGTGCACAGTCGTCCTAATTGAAATTGCGGGCTGCCTATCGCAGCCATCTTATATTAAAAGCCTCACACTAAACCGACACGTCTGCCCCTCATGTTCTCGAAAGTCGATGGCACTGCTGCAGCCAAACTTTTCCTTTAAATATGCATAAACGCGCTTAACTTTGTACTTTGTCAAAAAAGTGTTTTATTGCTCCAGAGATGGGTATGAATTGAATATTATTTTAATCAACTAATTATTATAATAAATACTCATTCGGTATGAAATTATTTGACAATAAATTAATTGACCAAATAAGTATTCGAATGACGAATAATTTTATCATCATTGTATTAGAATACAAGTCACGATTCAATCTCGAACAAAACTTGGAAGATATTACTTTTTCCTGTAACAACAATTCAAGATGTCTTGTGCCACCTGTGACTAGACATTATACTCGTAATGTAGATTAAGGTACATTTGTATAATTGCGTCTATGAGAACGAATGCATTTTTCATGATATAAAAAAACGCAAAACTTTGTAACTACCCCTGCTCTCTTTTTAGGGTTCCGCAGCTACCAAAAAGGTAACAAAAGGAACCCGTACGATGCAACTATATCTGTCTATCTCTCCGCCTATTACAGCAGCTATATCTCAGGAACTATGAATTGGAGTAGTTATAAACATGGCTAGCCCAAGTGGTGCTGGAGAAAGATGCTCAGAATCGGATGGACCCCATTGAAGTATTCTACATTAAGAGAACTCAATATCACAAAGCAGCTCTCAACTATCTGCCAGGAGAGAATCCTTAAATGATACGGGCGTATTATCAGCACAACCTCGAAAGGAGCATTTTACTCGGCCAAATCGAAAGCAAGCGTTCCGAATTCAAATCGCGTCAAACACCATGGAAAATGCTTGTGTTGGTCCCATGCAGAGGGCAGCCCATATGGCCCTTAACCGAGCCAAGTGGAGAGACATTACTGTTGCCATCATCACGATTCTCAGCCACGAGGTAGCGACTACGAAGAAGTACCTAGATAACTGAATGATTCGATCATAATTAATACAATTTTTAATTGCGTAAATAATGATTTTCGTTGTAAATTTTCTTTAGTAGGCTCCAATTCCTCCACGCTCCCTAGATATTATATTCTTACATTACATAATTTAAAGAGCCTACTATTCTACTAAATACAAAGATCTAAATAATGAAATAAATTAAGATATACGGACTTCCAAAAAAGGAGGTTATATGTTCGACAGTTTGAATTTTTTTTATGTTTAAGAATAGTAATACTTTAAAATTATGTAATGGGCGAAAATCACCATTTCTTAGTGTGTGGGTGTGTGTGAGTGCGTGCGTGCGCGCGCGTGTGCACGCTAGGGACCCCAAAAGGTGGACTGATGATCTGGTGAGATGCCGGTGACGCGGGACTGGTCACGGTGGCGTCTTTTGGGGGAGGCCTATGCCCATCAGTATACGTCTTTTGGCTGATGATGATGATGATATTGATGACAGCTCACAGACAGATAAGGTCATGGATTAAAACATCTATAAAAAGTCGTAAATAATAAATGTCTGTACATTGAAGATAATTTCAAAAAAAATATTGTAACGGACGACTTAGTGGTCACGGAAAATATTTTTATTTTTTTGTTAGTTTGTATGTGTCGTTGTAGCTTCATCACGCCAAATTGGCTAAACAGCTTTCAACTATTTTTGATACACGCGTAGCTAGCTAGATATCCACAGATGGTGATTAGATACTCTTTACCCGATTAAGCAGAAACAAAAAAGGGGGTTATGAGGTTATGACTTTTTTCCCCTCCGCGAATGAACTTTTAGTAAAATAAGTTTTTTTTTTCATACATGCAATTATCTTTACAACTTTCAATCAAATTTTTATGATAGATATATATGGGAACATAGTGGTAGCCAACATAAGTAATTTGGTTAACAATGTTTACCTGGCGTCATTGATGTCAACGCCTGTTTTCCTATGCCCTGACATATTACCCGCTCATTTTTACGTATTAAGGATAATTTCCTATTAAAAATGCTTGGCTTGGAGTTTTCATATAACGGCAAGGTAGCAGCATAGATTCAACGTTAGATCGATACTATTTATTAGGAATAGAGTTGCAAAAATAACGATTTTTAAATAAAAAAGAACCGACTTCAAAATAAACTAAAAACCAAAAATAATCTTTCATGTACGGTACGGATACATTTGAATCACCTTTTGAAGTCGGTGCCAAACCATTCATTTATTACTATTAAGAACCGCGGCGGCGAGCCTTAGTAAGTATTTTATAGAGCCCAGAATGGAAAGATTGAGGAGGCACTTTGCACGCATCTCGAGTCTTTGGAAGTAAGAAATGTAAAAGTTGGTTAGTTCATATTCATTTGTACCTTCCATTATCAGCTCAGTTTGTTTGTCTATGATGACAACCAGACGAAAACAACTGAATAACTTTAGAAAAATATATACAAAACATTGTTAGTGCCTATAATATTTGAGGGTTTTTCTCGATTTCCCTGGGATCCCATCATCAGATCCCAACTTGGTGGTAATGGGACCACATCAGGAGTATATCCTTTCAAATAAAATAAAAAATTCTAAAATCGGTCCACAATTGGCGGAGTAATCGGTGAACATACATAACAAAAAAAATACAAACTGTCGGACATATAACCTCCTTTTTTGGAAGTCGGTTAAAAATTTACATCTACATTGAAGATATTTTCATATCAATAAGTAAAACAAGTAAAAGTTATTTAATTTTTAAGGTTCCGTAGCCCAAGGGTAAAACCGGACCTTATTACTAAGACTCCGCTGTCCGTCTGTCTGTCTGTCTGTCCGTCTGTCACCAGGCTGTATCTCGTGAACCGTGATAGCTAGACAGTTAAAATTTTCACAGATGATGTATTTCTGTTGCGGCTATAACAACAATAACAAAAATAAAAATAGTATTATTTTATGTCTGGTAGTCTATGTCAAATAACCAATATAAAATGATTGAACACCTCGTACATTTAGCTTAGGAGTAGAGCTCTGCTAACACTGGGTTATCATAAACTGGCCGTTTGTAGCGTATATTTTGTACGGAACCCGACTCGCACTCAGCCGGCTTTTTATTAGTATGTTTATCTCTGTTTGTTATTTGCGCTCTCGTCATGGCATGGATTTGAACCATTTTGCGTACAAGGATAGCCTATACTTATTATATAATACATTTTATCCACCCACTACGCTTGATAAAAAACAGGGTTACGACTTTTTCTCCTCCGCGAACAAGTAGGCTTCCAGATAACATAAAATTTTACTCCTAGTTATCAACTTATCATACTCATTTATAAACGTATTCAAGAAACCTGTTTTTTTTTTGTAATATTCAAACCTTTGACAGCTTTACAATTTAATCTGAAGGGGCAAAAAATAATCATTATAATATGTTTCTCTCAAAAATAGCATTTTTGTATTGCTGACTGTACTTTTCTTTCAACCGCCGTTAAGCACTTACCGAGACGATTCTAAAGAGCCCAAACTCGGTAGGATTGCGTTATTTTATTACAGAGTGCCTGCGACCACCACCCGGTTTCATTATCAAATAACCTCGATGGAGTCACTTATACAAGTATGCCAAACCTTAGCTCAATCGCAAACCGTGATGTGGGTTAACTTAAACTTGCAAGATTTTACTCGTACATAGATACATACATACGTATGTACGTATGTCCGAACATACATAACATACCTTTCATTTCATTCCAAGTTAAAAAGAATAGGTATTATAAAAAAGCATTTTTCTCTAAGTTTTCTTAAGGAGCTACCCGGAAAATTTCGGTAAATTTCGCAGTTTTTAAAGTGATATAAAATGATTCCTTTTGCTGCAAACCACGTAATAAATAGATATTGTAGCCTGGTATTTGGCCTATAATTTTGTCAACTGGAATGTTATAATACTTAATAAATAAAGAGAAGAAAAAAAGATTCGCAAAGTCCTTTTTAACCGACTTCCAAAAATGAAGGAGGTTATATGTTTGATAGTTTGTATTTTTTTTTTATGTATGATCACCGATTACTCCGCCAATTGTGGACCGATTTTAGGATATACTCCTAAGGTGGTCTCGTTGCCACCAAGTTGGGATCTGATGATGGAATCCCAGAGAAATCGAGAGCAATCCTCAAATTGTATAGGTACTTATAACGTTTTTCATATATTTTCTTAATCTATTTAAGTATTTGCATATGGTAGTCATCATCTCATCATGCTGAGCTGATGACGGAAGGTACAACTCCTTAATAGTTAAGAGTTAGAGGATAATTCTTAAAAAAATCATCTATTATAGGTAGATACGTTAAGACTGTTAGTCATATTCTTTATAGTGTGTCCCTGAAGTAGTCTCCTTATCACCAAGTCAGGATCAAATGATGGAATACCAGGGAAATCGAGAGAAACCCTCAAATATTATAGGCACTAACAATGTTTTGTATATATTTTTCTAAAGTTATCAGTTGTTTTCCTCTGTTTGTCATCATTTCATGCTGAGCTGATGATGGAAGGTACAATGAACTAACCAACTTTTACATTTCTTATTTCCAAAGACTCGAGATGCGTGCAAAATGCCTCCTCAATTTTCCCATTCTGGACTCTACAAAATACTTTATATCACTACTAAAATCCATCACTAAAAAGCAAAATATAAAAAAATATAAATAAAAAGAACCGATTTCAAAATAAACTAAAAAGCCAAAAATAATCTTTTATATACGGTACGGATCACATTTGAATTACCTTTTGAAGTCGGTGTCAAACCTAAATAAAGTTCTTTATTTAACAAAAATACGAATTACTATGACTAAATATATATGTAGGTAGATAATAACTAAAGGCTCGCCGCCGCGGTTCTTAATTGTAATAAATTAATGGTTTGGCACCGACTTCAAAAGGTGATTCAAATGTGATCCGTACCGTACATAAAAGATTATTTTTGGCTTTTTAGTTTATTTTGAAGTCGGTCTTTTTTTTATTTATAATCTTAAATTGGTACAGGCTCCCTCGTCAAGCGACGCTTAGACATGGAACTCAAACCAATAATTGAGTAATGACGTTTACTTTAAAATTGTCAACTGGTTTTTCGATAGGTTCTATAGTTTTTAAGAAAAGTAGCAAAAACTGGTTTTTTGTCGTAAAAATATACAAATTTTGATGGTGATTATCTTGGTTTCAGTGACTCGTGAAGATAAACTGAAACAGTATATTGGTAACAACGGTGGTTGTCAACACGATGAGACATATACAACACAGAAAAGTGAAAGGCTACGGATCGAAGGTCATTCGCGTATTCGCGTAGCCTTTCGTGGACAAGTTTGACCCTGCAGGGCACTGCAACTTTGTAAATACATTGAATAAAATGATTTTGTATTTGCCAGAAACAAACAATGTATTCATAACTTTTTTACACCTGCCTGTATAAGCTTCAATCGATGGTTTTACTGCAATAAAAATAGATTTTATTCTGACTGAAGAACTGAGCCGAGTTGTGCGTGATGTTGTGTTTGGCTTAACAAAACACGTCTGCCATTACGTGAAACAAAAATATTTTCTAACAGCTTAAATATATCGAATAGCCGGATAATTATCGGAGCTGTTGACTGAAAAGTGTTTATCATCAATTATAATGATAACATTCAAATTTGAAACCCATTGCAGTGCAAGGTCATCCGCATACGGATTTAAATTAGTTTAATGTAAATATACAGCGGCAAACTAGAACGAATTTATGACGTCACTGATACTCGTATATGCGAGGTCTTCTTCGATTTGATGCCCACGGGCAAAATAGGTCGTAGGTACTGCTTTTTCAAGGGCGCCCTCTACATCGCATAAAACTATGTTGTAATTTTTACACATTGCATTAAAACGAATGCCATACCGCTATTTAGCATAAGTATAGTTATTGTACTATTTAATTCCGACTAATTCATATTTATTTTAATCATAACATTCTTTAACCGGACATGAGTTGACTAACACACAACAATTCCTATTTCAAACAACATAAAAATGGAACAACGAACTTTTTGCTTAATAAACTTTTGAAAGTACAAGTAATAAAAGAAAACATCTCTAATTATTGCACTTTAAGTATTTTTAATTTAACAATAATAAAAAAATGATTAAAAAAACCTCCGGCACAAATGAACATTACAACAAAATTTGGATCACTTAATAAATCCAGTCACTTGTTCCACTAAAAGCTGAATATCTTGGACACGAGTGCTTCGATTTTCATCAAACAAAGCTAAAAACACTCAGGATAAAATTATGTATGACACAGCAAAAACCGCACTCAAATCGGTTTATCCGTATGGGCGCTACGATTCCACAGACGGATACACAGATACACAGAGTCACAGACACGTTAAACTTATAACACCCCTCTTTTTTGTCGGAGGTTAAAAACTGTAACAGGAAAGCAGTTTGATTGTTACGTCACACGTCTGTATTTTCTTACAAACTCAGTATGAACTTATGACGTGACGGATCGTTTTTACCTTGCAAAAAGAAGTTGCCCCCTATTGCCTAACGCGTTTGACGCTCGCAATCAGAATCAAGTGTCATGATTTTGTATGGGCTATGATAGTTGATTCAGACACCATTGTCAAAATTTCGTTAGGCAATAACCCCCCTGATTTGAACTTTCCAAACAGTAGATTTCGTAATTACTATTGTATAACTAAACCCCAAGCAAGAACTTTGGTAATATTCTTGGAAATCATAATTATTTAATTGCATCTCCGACAGAAAAGAACTGATGGCCCGAAAATTAGGTTAGGTTAGAACCGCAAAATTAATATTAAGCATTATGAAGATTATTTCTTATTTATGCATTTGAATATATTCAACCAGTCAAGCTTTAATATTAGCACTATGTGGATATTTGACTTCAGACTATACAAGTTATGAGAATGGGTCGATTCAGTCTGTTCCGTCACGTCATCATCAGTATACGTATATATAGTACATCATCATCCAAAAGTCGTCCACTGGTCTCTCCCGCAAAGAAGGCCACCATCGGTCTCAATCCTTCACCCTGGAGGGGGATACCACGTCTTCCAGTGCGTGGTTGCCACTTAAGGAACATCGGCCCTAGCGGTCGTCGGTTCTAGGAGCAGCGAGCCCTAACATTTGATTTCAGGTTGCATCCGTAGACATTATTAGGTCATTCGTTGTTATCCACTGCTGCAGCTTCGTCGAATTTCATTGACGTAATAACCATAAATAACATCTTGAGTGTGATTGTGAATGCGATAAAAGTGATAGGTGATTCCAACGCTTTAACCGACGCCAGTCGGTAGTACCTAGTCATAAATATTGAATTTATGCTACTTTCGGAGCGGTTACTGCCGAAAATATTCCCTAACTAAAAAAAAATCTTAAAAACCCCAAAGACTTTTTAAAAGAAATGTCGAAATATGTGCCACACATTGATAATATGCTTCCTAAAATATAAAAATCGTTTAAGTTACATACATGGCGCCCCCTAGATATTTTTTTATTTAACTATCAAACTAAGTAGCCGCAGATACAAGACACCTATTCTCTAAATTTCATCAATATGCATCGTCTAGTTTTTGAGCAAAATGCCTGTGACATACGGACGGACGGACGGACATGTCAAAATTATAAGGGTTACGTTTTTGCCATTTTGGCTACAGAACCCTAAAAAGTGGGACCGTCCCTTCGTAAAACAATGAATACAATTCAAGATCCAGCTGAATATTAAAGATATACATAATATCCAAATGTCGCTCATAAATTGGTAGGTTTCAGAGCAGACAGAGCTTTGCAGAATTATTATGTAAAACCCTAAATTATTGTCTAGGATGGAAGTCCTATAGCCGGTAAAAATAAATGTGATAACTTTAGAAAGATTAGTCAGTATTAATTATTAAATGAAAAGTCAGTAACTTTCTCAGAACTCACTCCATTGATATTTCCTGGATGAGCGCAACGTCTGGATATAATTGAGCTGTTGTTACTTTAGTGGACAGATCAGCAGAGACAGATAATCATGCTGTCTTGTTCGGGGTAATCACCGTTACCTAGTCCCAGCAAAAGGTCCGAAAATTGGCATATATGTGCATAATATTTATCAATTACATTACATGTTATCAAACGAATAATTGAAGAACGTAAGTAGGTACATATATATACGTGTAGTTAGTTTAGCTAGTGTAGGTAGTTTAGGTAGCTTTTAACCGACTTCGAAAAAAGGTTAATAAAATAAAATTTTAAAAAAGGTTATATGTAGTCTCCTTATCACCAAGTCACGATCAGATGATGGAATACCTGGAAAATCGAGAGAAACCCTCAAATATTATAGGCACTAACAATGTTTTGTATATATTTTTCTAAAGTTATTCAGTTGTTTTCGTCTGGTTGTCACCATCAGACAAACAAACTGAGCTGATGATGGAAGGTACAAATGAATATAAACTAACTAACTTTTACATTTCTTACTTCCAAAGACTCGAGATGCGTGCAAAGTGCCTCCTCAATCTTCCCATTCTGGGCTCTAAAAAATACTTTATATCACTAAAAAGCCATAAATAATAACCGACATAACCGACTTCAAAATAAACCAAAAAGCCATAAATAATATTTTATGTACGGAACGGATCACATTTGAATCACCTTTTAAAGTCGGTGCCAAATCTGAAGTAAATAAAGTTCTTTATTCAACAAAACTACGAATTACTATGACTTAATATATATATGTAGGTAGATAATAACTTAAGCTTCGCCGCCGCGGTACATCATAGTAATAAATGAATGGTTTGGCACCGACTTCAAAAGGTGATTCAAATGTGATCCGTACCGTACATAAAAGATTATTTATGGCTTTTTAGTTTATTTTGAATTTGAAGTTGGTTCTTTTTTTATTTAGTTTTTTTTGCATTTTACTTAGAATGGAAACCGAAACTTATAAAAAGCAAACAGGCCACCACCTTCGTGCAGCACCTTGAATGTACTTATTACGGATGCAGGAAGTTTCCCGATGACTATTCCTCTCGTCCCGCCGCACCGCCGCACTGCCTTATTAGGTACCGTACCGATTGTCGACGATCGAGATGGCACCATATTTTTTTTTTTAATCTTTTAGGATAACGCGGGTCTCGTTCCATACCTCAAAAACTAAAATAGAACCCTTATAGGATCACGTGTGTGGCTGTTTGTCAGTCCGTCTGTTACAACAGATTCGTTCTGAAACTACTGGACCGATTTAATTGCAATTGGCACAAATACTTTTAAGAATTTTCATTTCTACAATATTACATTTCAAAATCGATGCCATTTTCGTAATTAACGTCCCAAAAAACCACACCCATATTAATATTTAGACATTTTAACCCCATCGCATCCCAACAGGGGATATGATATTTTACGCCCACCACGTCGGACTTTAAAATCGTTGTTGTTCTCGTAATCAGCGACCCGATTAACCATAGAAACAATACTCATGTTGATTTGAAAATCAGTGAATATGGTGACAAAGTCTTCAGCCTTTGTCACCACATTTCCCTCTTTTAGGGGTTGAAATCTCAAAAAATATTAAAATAGTGACCTATTGCGAATAGCTGACCCTACAGATGCAGCTCTATACTGGGAAAACATTTACTGTGCCCAGAAGAGATAAAGACTCTCGGAATCAAAGAAGTTCTGAAGTTCTTTGCATCAACAGAACTTGGCCGGGAACTATAGGAGGTGGCGATCACAATAGATCATCGATAGTCTCTGTGATACGGAGTCTGTATAGCCTGGAATAGCCACTACCATTAGAATTAGAATTAGAATAGGTAAATCTAAAAAAACCCTCGACAACTCTAGAAAATTGCTAAAAATTTTCAAATAGCTACACCGTTTTTTTACCATAATAAAGTACACTGTCAATGAACTCTTCTTAATACACAAATAACTAAATTAAACTCGGCCTAACCGTTCAAATGCTATGATGCCACGTACAAACTCACACATAGACACGTAAAACTTTTATAATTCCACTTGTCGTCGAGGGTAAAAAATAGTTTCCATAAGTTGATATTCCAAATAGGGTCGATTCCTAAATTTAAATAGAACTATTTTGTGTAAACATTGTCGTAAATGCTTTCTTACTGCGTAAAATTAAAATTATTCTAGAAATTATAACTATTTGTAAATTGTCTTATAAGTGAAATCTTGTAATTTCTTAAGAAAATAAAGTTTCTTTAAACTGAAATATATTGTCAAAGTTGTCAAATATAACAATAACGTAAGTCTGATTGTCTCAAACAATAGCTCAGTAATAACCATAAGCTAGCATATTTAGATCTTATCAATTTCAAATAGTTCTTGCACCTAGCGGATGCTGTCTCTGTGCGCGTCCCATGGTACGGGCAGGAACAGCATCCGCGCGCTGTGCCCCTTTTTCATTAAATTGTCGGAAGGGCCTCTACACTTTGGCTTCGGCTCCGCGCACGCCTCCCAAAGGTCCGGGATACCATTGTCCGTGAGCGGGTGCAACGTACTCGTATACCTACTTTGTATATAAATAACACGTAAAGTGTTATATTTAAATTGTAAACATGAAAAAATAACCAATTTAAATATAACCATATAAGACCATAACCATGTCCAACTTTATGTAAGGATGTGACACTGCATGCATATCTAGAAAAAAACCGGTCAAGTGCGAGTTTGACTCGCGCACCGAGGGTTCCGTTCAAACTTTCACTTATTCCGACTTAACTTGCCGCTTGAGTTAAGTTTTGTATCTATGGCGTCACATACAAATGAGGGGCAAACTTAACCAAACCGGGTTATTCAAAAATGATTTTTGGTGAGTAAAAAAGCAAGGCAGACAGATATATGGTTATAATTTTCGTGTAATATTCATATCAAATTACGTAATTCCAGAAAATTCCAGATTTTTCGCTTGGGAAACTTGGGAGATAAAAGGGGGGGAATGGTATTTTTTCCACCTTTTCCTTAATAAAACGAAATTCGTTTAATAATTAAAAAAATTGAAACAAAATCGTTCGAAAATGTACAGATCAATACTACCTACTTGACCAAGTAAGTAGACTTTTAATTTTTGCCCCCCCCTCATATTGGTCGTTCTTTTAGAAAATAAAAATATATTTTATAATATTTCCTTCGCAATACATGTGGGCTGACCATGTTTAAAAATCTTTCAAATTTCAAATGAATAACGTAAGTAGTTTTTGAGATATGGCGCTCTAATAATCTTTTATTATTTTTGGTACGGAACCCTAAAAACATAAGTAAAGGAAAAAAAATGATGGAACACGGTAGTGTTGACTGGCGATTTCTTCCAACTTAGCCGGACGTTTTGCTGTAGGAATGTTTTAACTGCAGGCTCTCTTCTCAATCACGCCCTCATTGCTGAGGATCGTGACGCCGCTTCAGCTTGTCGACTGCTTGCCTCCATCGGTCAGCTGCATGGTGTAGTGTGGCACTAATTGGTTATTTGGTCTGCTATAAGATTTGGTGGTATTTAAACAAGTATAGTTGAATACGTAGTACCTATTGTTCAAACAATAAAAAGTCAGCTGGCAAAATTAAAACGATAGTAGGTATTCATAAATTCTTGTCCACAGGCTAGCGTCAATGTTATTTACTAATAAAATGTCAACAAACAATTAATCTGATAAAATAAAACTAAACTTACTTAGTTACCTAATGAAGAAAACAGAAATAAAACACTTGGGGCAACAGTCGTTAACTTTGATTTTATGTCTGATTTTATTGAGTTACCTAGTAGCTCAAAGACGAACAAAAATTTTTATATTTTGTTTTCGTTTAATTTACGACCTTATTTCGAGAGCCAAAGCAAAAAGTATCCTAAAATGCCTTTTTTTAACTAGTGGCCTTATAGATCTGACCAAAAAATATCACTAGACTTCCTGCAAGACAGCCATTTACCAGTCGGCCGCTGACATACTCGTAACGCTTCGGTCGCACGCAAAGCGACGGTATTTTGAAGTTGTGGCTAAGTCCTAAATTTATTTTAATTATAGGGTGGTTAAGATAAATCCCTTTAAATTTAAACGAAATTAAAATAATTCAAAGAATTCAAAAATTTAACACGCCATTTAACGATTTTTTTGCGATGTGCCAGTATAGCAGGCACCCGACAAAATATTAATTTCATAAAACCGAAGCTCACATTTTTTTTAATACATCATTATCATTATTTCAGCCATAGAACGTCCACTGCTGGACACAGGCCTTCTTAATAGATTTCCATATGGGCCGGATAGAGGCGACCCGAATCCAGCGAGTCCTCGCAACTCTAATAACCAGGTCGTCCGACCACCTTGCGGGTGGCTGTCGCTGCGCTTGCCGGTACGCTGTCTCCACTCGAGAATCTTACTGCCCCAACCGTCATCGGTACTATTTTACATCGCTTATAATTAAATCTTTCTACAAAACTTGAGGCAAATGCCCCAGTACTCGTTAGTACACTTTTAAATGATACGTTCAACCTTAATAAAAGCAAAAGAGTAGAAAAACAAAATGTCAAATCATGTCAAGAATTATTTTGTCCAAAATTGGGTACTTTCCTGTAGTCAACATAAATGATGTCACGCTTGCAGTTACATGTTATTTCTGAAAATACGTAGAAAACATTCATGAATACTTATTTTTAAGATTTTGGTGATTTCAAAATGATCAAAAACTAAGAATAAGGAGGCAATTTGACCGTATAGAATTATGACGTCATAAACCTTTTTTGCCTTTCAAGCTTCATACTTTCTGACCGTTTTGACAGTTCATAAAAAGGAACTGATTTGATCTTTCAGTCAAGTACCCTATTGGAATGTTTACCTAAGACAAAGTTTGTTTTTAGTGTCATAGTCCAAAACCGGGAATTTTATTTGATTATTCCGTTTACGATTATTACGTTGTAGGGCGGGGCAGGCTAAGTTCCTTTAGTAATATTTCGTGGCGCGGTGTGGTCGTAGCTTTGCGAGTGGCAGCTGTGAAGATGGAGCTCCGCGATTTTCGACCGCTGAGTAAGTCCTGAAACCAAGCAACTGAATTATAAATCTGGCATGGCTTGCCTAGTTGTAAGTACTATATTGCATTTTTAGGGTTCCGTAGCCAAAATGGCAAAAACGGAACTCGTTTAACGGAACGGAACGGAACTCGTTCGTCGTAGTTTCGTCATGTCCATCCGTCCATATGTCACTTGAAATTTGGAGTATAGGTGTCTGGTATAAGCCACTACTTACTTTGGTAGTGAAAGATTAAAAAAAATATATTTCTATGGGGGAGCCTCTATACATAAAATGAGAACAATTTTGTTCAACAACTTTGTGGCACATATTTCGACAGATTTTTTAAAATCATTTAGAGGTTTCAAAAAAAATTGATTTCATGGATATTTTCGGAAATAATCGCTTCGAAAGTACTTACCATAAATTCTGTCCCCCTACCCCCCTCTATTTTTTAAACGCTATGTCCAAAAAGTACTTAAAAAAATTACAAAGATAAATCTTTATAAATAACTTTCAACGAAAATTGTTTTCAATATGATCCGATGTACCGTTTTTGAGTTATTGACGAAAACGGTGCTTCTCAACAAAATAATTTAGGTGCCGTGGAGATGCGCTATTCTGCAAGTGCACTTTTTCATATCGCATTTATTTTCATCTGTGTGTGCATTTTTTCGTATCAACTGCTGCGGAACCGTACAATGAGCATGGTCGGACATGCTCTTGTTTATTCTTATGTCTGTGATGATCGGATGTAAAATACAAGTATATTTTGGCATTGGCAGCCTGCTCGTCATCTCTATTACTGGGAATTAGGTTGAAGGGGCCAACTAATGGGACATTCGCAGTGATCACTTCTATATACCGCGTTGGTGACAAACAAGGGTAGAGCCTGCCTGGTCTAAATTCCGGAAAGATCTATGATTTTAAAATCGAATGTAATAAGAACCTGAGGTTTCGGTAATCCGAAAATTTGGTTTAAATATTTTATAAATAAAACGTAGAATTTTAGGATTGCAGTATTTTGGGAAATGAGAGTGTAGGGAATTCTAGTTCTATAACTATTCGTTGTAATCCAATTGAGAAGATTACGTTTCCCGAGATATACATTTTTTTCTACTGCTTTTGATAAAAATGCAATAGAGACGTAGTTTCGCATTCTGTGTTGGAAAAAAAATGTGGTACAATTTTAGTGTACCCAAAAGTGATATTATGTGTATTGTTTCACATGGACATATCTCATAGAATTGTTTTATTTATCTATACTATTATAAAGTTGTAAAAATGAAATGTCTGTACATTGAAGATATTTTCAAAGAATATATTGTTATGGACTATTTGGAGGTCACTAAAACGAAAAATATATTTTTATATTGTTTGTATGTTTGTATGTGTCGTTGTGGCTTCATCACGCAAAATCGGCTAAACAGATTCTAACAATTTTTGGTACACGGGTGTAGCTGGGTATCTCCAGATGGTTATAGGATACTTTTAACCCGACTACGCTGAAGAAAAAACGAGGGGTTATGACTTTTTCTCCTCCGCGAATGAAGTTGCGGGCATCTTCTAGTTTTTATATATTTATATCTGAATTACACTACAGTCCAACTCCGATTACTATCATTTTCTTGTGGGGAAGATTGTCACGTAATATATAGAAATAACTAAAAACGCGACTCGCGTCATTTTGAGAATAGCCTTTAATGTCAAGTAATAATATGCTGCTTGGGAATGTTATTTCTCAGTATTCCCCATCTTATTTCCCATATAGGGTATATTTGGTATGCACGGTTTAGTTCTATTTTGACAAGCTTTCATGTCGTTTCAGGTGTCCCAGTGCCTGTATAATCAAATCTTGTGCTCTCTCAAAATTTGTCATAACTGCTTATGTAAGTTCAGTGACAATGCAATATTTGGATACGATCGATTATTTTTTTACTACATGAAAGTAATTTCTATTTTTATTATTTTTAATTTCATACCGTTTTAGTTGTAGATGCTGACATTTCCTTTCTTTTTGCTATTATTATTCTACATAAACTTATTAATTGTAATTATCGTATAGTACATGCATGTACTAAAATGGATGTTGACAACTTTTTTCACATGATTTTTTCTATTTTTATATTTGTCTTAATGTGTAAGTGTTTTGATTTTGCACTGGTAAACTTGCACATATTTCTTATAAATAAATAAATAAATTTGATCTCAAGATGGAGCCGGATGGGACTCATTTTAACTCTAATAAAATAATGCAATCCTACAGTGTTTGGACTCTTGAAGAAATAAAATTGCCTCCGACTCCTCCGAGAGGAAATTGATGGATGTAATGTTGAAAGAAAAGTACAGTCGTTAATACAAGCCCAAGAATGTTTTTTTAACAGAAGCTTATAATCTCTCTATTTTTTATCAATGTATCCTTTTAGGAATGTTATGGCTCACCTTGAACGCTCTTGAAAACTTCCGAGACATAAGACTGTATAAAATTAGGTTTACAGCCGCAAATATGTAGGCATTGACCAAACTTACGTAGCGAAGCGCACGCACAGCCTGTAAATTAAATAACAAATACATCTTCAGAAGGTATCCTGGAAAAAAATTACTTCAAAAAATTACTCGCACAACCAAGATAAATCTAACAACACCTCATACGTTAAAATCAGTCAAGTTCTTTAGGTTGCAGAGCGTGCCAAAAAAAAGACACTCAAAAAACATATTTCTGACACAATCGAGTAAAAAGGAAGCTTAAAAAACTAATAGGTGTGTACCACAGAGTTTAACTTTCCTATTAAACTTTAACTCTACCTAGCCTACCTACACCAAACCTGAACCAAGATATCCGAAATCCTTAAAGGATTCGTGATTTTTTTCTTGAATGCAATAACAGGATATTTTGGTAATGATATCGGAGTGAGAATTCAAGTAATGCATTTTATTATTAAAAATTACTCGAAATCGCTTTAAGATTCTTAGAGTTTTTTTCCGGATAGACAGACAGACCCATCAGAGGTGGTCTTAGATAGGTTAATAATACTAAGGTAACTATAACAAGATAAATATGCAGAGATTGTATACCCCATAGAACCAATTAAACATGTCCAGATGTTATAGAAGAGATAAATGAGCTGAAGATACTTACATGGTCATAATTATGATTTATCCACTGTTTGGAAGTCACGAGCACCAGTCGTAGGAGGAAATACGGGAACCAGCAAAAGAAAAATGTTGCTGCTACGGCCGCTGAAAAAGAAAATGTTTACCTTTGCACACACATAATTACATTAAAGTTTATCGTTTATCTGACTGAGGCGGGCTTGCACGAACATTTTAATCTAGAGCTAAGACTTAACCTATAGTTATTCTGACAATTCTGGTATGAATCTGACAGGAGTTAAAATCTAGTTCGAAGTTACATTCGATAACTCTGAACGGCGCAAGTGGTCCTAACTGTTTTATTCCATTCGCAAAACATGCCAAAATAGGTAGTCAGGTGCTAAATATTGCACAATTTCACGCTTTTGCGGGAATTCTACAGATCTACGTGTTTATATGCATGTAAAAATACATAATTTAACAGTATAGCAACGTTACAACCCGTTATAATCTGACCCTAGCTAGACTCGTATTAAGTCTAATCTCATTATTTGCATCACCTTCTCAAACATGTACCACAAATTTACGTGTGTATCCATATCGGATACATACTAAATGCATTTTTTTCAATACACCTAAGGACCTTAACAACGTTAGGAGTGCTTTGTGTCGCAATGATACTACCGAAAAATATTGAAAAGGGTCAAAGTTGCAGGTTTTGACAATGCATGTTATACTCTGAATTTCAATTATAAGTACATGCTAATAATTGAGTGCTCCAAAGTTTGCTAAATTTTACAAACAAACATTTATCAACGACGCTTGATCACATCGCTATTATAGTTTTTCAAAAAGCAAATATTGTCTGCAGACACACTAACACCGTTCGCATGAGTGTGTGTAACTGATTAAAATCTAACATTGACTATCTTTAAAAGATAAAGGCACGAGAGCAGGCAAAAATAAAGCGAAGTATGATTCTACATACGTGTTCCGCAAAAACAATTTTATTTCACTAAAAAGCCTTTATAAAATATTTTTAATTTCTAACAAGACAAAAGTTATTAAATTCAACAAATACAATAATAATATACTGATTATTGTGTGGATTCAAACATTTAAACTTTCTTAGACTGCTCACTTAATTTAAAAAACTTGCCATACAAAGTGAATAGTTGATCTGTTTTGTAAAGTAACTCACCCAACATCTTTATGGTTTTGTCTCTGTACTGCTTCCCGTTAACTGGACTAGTTTTGTTAAACATATATATCGATTTAATTTTAATCGCAATTAAAATATACAGCACAAAAATAATTGTCATCGGCATAACAAAGAATACAAACATTTCCGTAACCATGATCAGTTTTAGGTGGAATGGTATTATGATCAAGCAATAGCTCTTCTCTTTGTTTTGGTGCAAGTGTATGAGGAACAGGTCTGGGACACTGAAGCACGCGGAGACGAGCCAGTTTAGTGCCACTATCTTGTACACTCGCGACTTTCTAGTGAGAGTATGGCGGAGGAAGGGCTTGGCAACCGCGAGGTATCGCTCGACGGTGAAGGCGGCGATCGTCAGCAAACTGCAGTTGGAAAGGCAATCCCATATTAAAATATGGATGACGCAGCCTATCTTGCCTAACGGGTACGACTCCGGAGCCCAGACGAGGTAGATCTCGACTGGGATGAACAGGGTGGTGGTGAGGTCGGTGATGGCGAGGTTGAAGAGGTAGCAGTTGGTGGGCGTGCGCATGGAGCGGTCGCGGACGATCACCGCGCATGTGCACAGGTTGCCCACCACGCTGACCATCAAGCACACCACCTGTATAATGTTGACAGGAATCTTCACTGCACTCGAATCATCCTGGTATACGCCTCCGTTCTCATTGATTGCTATTAGCCCGAACCATGAAAATGAATCGCTATAGATGACCTTATTATCACTGGTATTCGCCATATTATAAGTTATAAAATCTTAAATTATTATTTTTATGAAATAAAATTATGAACTATATGGCACATCTTTCACTGCCTGCTGAGCGGTACAGACTGATTAATCTATAAAGAACCTCGCAAATATCTTCAAACAAATTTCACAGGATGATTCAGTTTAGTTTCCATATAATTATTTCTTATTAACGACTTATAAAGTATTCTAAATGTTATTTTTGTATATCTACTTGATTTACACATTTATAACCTATTTATGAAAAGGGGCCAAGTGCGTATCGGACTAGCCCATCGAGGGTTCTTTACCATCACGACACAATATGCATATTTTTATTAGGTATATTAACGGAATTATGGAAATCGATGTTTTATATGTCATACAATATGATTATTTAACTTCAGTGTTTTCGAACCTTTTCCATTAGTGTCAAATTCTCTAGCCCATGGACGCATGGTGGGCCATAGATAAGAGTGTATATTCTGGTAATAGATAGGTAACTTAAATAACTTTTTATGGCCGACTAAGACGCCACCATGTGGCTCCTATAACTAAATATCTAATGTACATAACCTGGTGTGTGCATGTAGCTACAGCATGGGCTTTAAATGTACTATTTTACTTTATCGCAGTGTGAGAAATGCGACTTATTGTTATAGACTCCAGCTGCACTAAACTGGGGTGTCTACTTTATGTTACTCTCCGACAAAATATATTGTGTTTAAGATTCCTTACTGGGTAAATTCTAAGCAAACTAATAGAATCACTTTCCATAAATTTTTATCTGTATTTATATATTACCGTATCACGTTAATATGGCTCGCATTATTTCAATTTTCTTCTGAGGTTCCCGAATACTCTTAAGAAAGTGAAAAGTACTGCATATTTTTTTTACGCAGATAAGACAAAGTGTAGTTAAAAGTACCTACCGTAAAAACCTCGCAACTATAGTCCCAAATTACCCAAATATGATGTAAATACCGGCAAGCGCAGCGTGGGAAGGTCACCCGCAAGGTGGTCTGACGACCAGATTAGGGTTGCGGGGGCTCGCTGGATGTGGGTCGCCTCTATCCGGCCTATGTGGAAATCAATTGAGGAGGCCTGTGTCCAGCAGTGGACGTCCTACGGCTGACATGATGATGATGATGATGATGATGATGTAAATTTAAATGAACTTTTTTCGCCTAGATGCGACACATTATTATTCATGAGTTCGTAGGTAAAACCATTTTATTATTATACTAGAGTATATTTTTGGTCAAAATCCTTGATGATGATTATTTACATTTTGTTTACTTTCCGGGTCATAGTAGGTAGGGTTGAGACCAAAGTTTTGTTATTTTCAGTCATGGGTACATAACATATGTCTAAGCTATAAATGACACGATAATCAAGTTTCGAGAAAAAATAGATTAAAATTTCTTAACGGTAAAAAAAAGAACGGAAGTTTATTTTTCTTAGTAGCACACCCTCAATAGGAACGTAATTGCGTGGCTAAACAAGTCATGAAGTGATGGCAACCATAGAGTGCACAGTCGTCCTAATTGAAATTGCGGGCTGCCTATGGCGGCCATCTTATATTAAAAGCCTCACTCTGAACCGACGTGTTTGTCCCCATGTCACGAAAGTTGATGGCACTGTAGCGAAACTTTTTATGTTAAATAAGGATGTATCGCACCCAACTTTGGACTTTATCAAAAAAGTGTGTATTTATTGCCTCCAGACATGGGTATTAATCGAATATAATTAAAGGGATGTTTACAAAACAATATAACTTGTGAAAACATTATATTTTCTTCTGTTTCCGCGATTATTACTCATTGAAATAAAATAAAACAATTTAACGGATTATATCGCGTATATTATCTCATTTTAGTTCCCGACGTTTCGTCCTCCCATGACCATGGAAAGCTGGAAAGCTTCCGAAACGTCGGGAACTAAAATGAGATAATATACGCGATATAATCCGTTAAATTGTTTTTTCATTGTGAAAACATTGACAAAATCGTTTCTAAAAATTAATATTTTACTTTTAATCAGGTTTAAGTTATTTTTATCCTCTATTTCGTGGTTATTGTCTTCACGATTCACGTTTTTAGGGGTAAATTCAGTTTTAGGGGTATATTTATGACAAACAGTCATTATTGTACAATATTGGTTTTACTATCTGTAGCCCTTCCGATGAAGAACACAATGGGATTATTAACTCACATCCACTAAAAATAACAGTTATATTGTTTTTGTAAACATCAAATTTGAATCAACTAATTATTCGAATAAAAACTCATTCGTTACATAATTTGCAAATAAATTAATCGACCAATTTTCCCGGAGAGCACACTTTGAGTATCGCTGAAGTAGTTCATTCTTAATCTACGAGTATATTCGATTACAATTTGTCCATCTCTTCAACTATTATTAGGATCTGTCCATGTCTTTAACTATTATTAGGAACAAACTATGCAAATCACATGCATTATATTGTATTTCAGTTTGATCACCGCGCCTTTATCATTCGTTATTTGAAATGTCTGGTTGAATATTTTGCTGTTATTATTTCGTACAAAACGGCACTCAGCTACCAATGCTTAAAACATTACGAATAAATTGCTTTAACCTTATATTTTGCATTTGCATTAAACTCTACGAGAATTCATTCCTGGAATTCTTGTTTAATCCTTAGGAGTTACTATGGATGGTTACCAGCTAGGGAATCTGCAGGTAAGTTATTTGGTTCACTCAAATGCAAAATACCACATTCTCGAAACATAACGTACCTTTTGTGAAATACCGATTTTGACCTATTAGATTCTTGCCTACATTCACTACATTTTGAATACAATATGGGATTAAAAGAAAATTATACGACAAACTATTTTTAACCCCCGACCAAAAAAGAGGGGTGTTATAAGTCTGCCCGCTATGTGTCTGTCAGTGGCACCGTTGCTCTTAAACAGGTGAACCAATTTGAATGCAGTTTTCATAATTTGAAATTAATTTTACTATGCTTTCAAAAACATGTGTGACCTAAACTTCGAAACATCTATGTATGCTAACTATGCAAACTTATGGAATTCTTGATCTGATTCTGCAGTCAGGATATCCAGCACACTGGAACACTCTAAAAAAATGTTATATATCAAACAGGTCGTGTTTGGATTCATTTTGATCAGATTTGATTCAACATAAAATGCAATGGTGGCAACGTGATGAGCTGGTGTTGCAGCCAGAATATCCACCACACACTAGTATACGCTTGAATAATTTTTTTTTTTATAAAAAAACAACATAGTGAAAAATCAAATTTAAAAAATATATTTTCTGCTTTAAATTTAATATAAAAAAATACTTTATTAGTAATATTTTGTGATTAAAGCGTCGTTGCGTCCGGGGACCGCTACATACATGATTAAAAAGACATAATACAAATAAGAACAAGCTTCGTAATGATAAAAACACTGAAAAGTAAAAATCCCGCTAAGAGCATGTCGGACCATGCTCATTGCACAGTCAAAAATGCATTACAGATGAAATACCGGTCAAGTGCGAGTCGGACTCGCGCACCGAGGGTTCCGTACAAATTTTCACTTACCCTTACTTTATTACCCAGTACCGGTTGAGTTAAGTTTGCATCTGATATCTATAGCATTGCATACAAATGAGGTGCAAACTTAACGCAACCGGGGTCTTCAATCAGGTTTTTTAACGTCACGAAAAATGTCTCTAACCAGCTAAAAGAAATTAGCTGGTTAGAGACATTTTTCGTGACACAATTTTCGTGTAATATTTATGTTTATTTATACAAATTGTAAAAATTTCAAAATGTTGGGATGGTAAACTTCGGAGATAAAGGGGGAGGAATGGTGTTTTTTTTACCTTTTCCTTAAAAAAACAAAATCTAATCACAATATAAAAAAAACAAGAATGTACAGGTCAAGTTCTTTCATATTGCCCCCCCCCCCCCCATTCATATTGGTCGTTCTTTTAGAAAATAAAAATATATCTTATAATGTTTCCTTCGCAATACATGTGGGCTGACCATGTTTATAAATATTCCAAATTTCAAATAGATAGTGTAAGTACTTTTTGAGATATGGCACTCTAATAGTCGGACAGACAGACAGACGGACGGACGGACGGACGGACGGACGGACGGACGGACGGACGGACGGACGGTTGGACGGACGGACGGTTGGACGGACGGACGGACGGACGGACAGACAGACAGACAGACAGACAGACAGACCGAGTCGCACCATAAGGGTTCCTTTTGTACCTTTTTGGTACGGAACCCTAAAAATAAGTGTAGTGATTATTTCCGAAAATATTCACTCAATCACAAATTTGTTTAGAAAACTCAGTATAAAAGAACTGTTTAAATATGTGCCAACATTTTTCCCTTTCGGTTACACGTTAGGAGTGAGAAATGGAAAATAAATACTTACAAATATATTATTTTCTTATATGGCTATCAAACTAAGTAGCGCCTTCTACAAGACACCTATATTCCAAATTTCATTAATACACATCATGTAGTTTTAGAGAAATATACCTGAGACATACGGACGGATCCGATTCTCATCAGGACCATTTCAATTCGTCTATGACTATGAAGAAGCTAAGCTATTTTAATCGAGATGTATCTCGTCACCATCCGTAAATCACTTATATCGTTGAGGAGTTCCAGTGATCCTGTATGGTATTCTTCATCAATTTACACTTTCTGAATGCAAATGCTTAAGATGTTTATTAAAATATCAAAATCGCCATATGTATGCCTACAATATTTGAAGAGTTTCTTCGATTCCTCATAGATCTCATCATCAGATCTTCAATAAAATTAAATGGGACCTACCAAACACAAAATAATTTTCTAAATCGGTTTATAAAGTTGTGTAAGAGTTTATAAATCGCCTACAATATTTGAGGAGTTTCTTCAATTCCTCATGGATCCCATTATTAGATCTTCACTAAAAATAAAAGGGACCAAAATGCACCTTCTTTCAAACAAAAAAAAAATGTTTAATCGGTTTATAAATGTCGGAGTTCTGAGGCAACAAAGACAAAAAAAACTAATTGAGAACCACGTCCTTTTTTGGGAGTCGGTTAATAAAAACAAAAACAATTTTAATATAAGTGCTCGTAGATAACTACCAAAACAACAATATCAAATTTGCAATTTAGCATTCCCCGACGCGACGGCATTTGAATCACAAAACTTCTAAGTATTTAAATATTAAAGCGAAAGAAAAAGGACCAGAAATGTTGTTTGACTTTTTATAGGCTTTTTTGTGTCGCGGGTTTTTCAAAAATTTTATTTAATTTTTTATATCAATAAATGCCTTACCAATTCCATATTTTGAAAATTTTGTGTAGTCGGGGTATAAAAAGGTTCTTCACTTTTCGAATCTATGAGGTAGTGATAAGGTTCAAAAATGAGGACATTTTCATTCCGCGACTGTACACAATTTTAAAAATGGCACACATTGGTCAAACAAAAATTTGGATCCAACTGATTTCAAAATAGTTTTCCAGAATAAGGTTCTTCACCCTTATACATAGGTACTGAATGAAACTATTATTCCAGAAATATCACAATTCCACAGTAAGCTAAATTTTGAGGAAACCAGCGGTTTACCATTATACGGCGAATCTAACAATTTCTTAATAAAACCCTTTCCACTGAATATTTTACAGGAGCGATACTTTGTGGAAGGCTTAATGTCTCATTTTAATTATTTAAAGTCATCCCTGGAACCAGTGGCGTTAAAGCCGACGGATTACGGTAAGGTCTAATTACCGTAGTATGACCAGTACAAGTGTCCAGATGAAATTTGTGCATAAAGGTACCTACTGAGAAAAAAATAATAGTTGCAGACGTAGAATTTATGCGTGAATGTAGACTTTTAACAATACGTTACCCATTTCCTACTAAAAACCAATATTATAAATTTAAAAGTTTGTGTAGATCAGGAGTCTTCAAACTTTTTAACTCAAGGGTCACATTGCACTTAATATAAATTCGTGAGGGCCAAGACTTTGGTTTCATGGCTGGTTATGGGGTAATACATTAACTAAGTAGTCTTAGTCTTCAGAGGGTACCTAGATAACGCATAAATAACGCACTTGGTGTTGATTATGTTCATGAGTGGCTGTGATTATGACAGATTACCGTCAGATTATAAAAAATACTACAGTTAAAAAAATATATTGGTTTGTTTTATTTCGAACTCTTAAATAAATCCAAGTGAGGCGGTCTCACATGTGACTAATTACAAAACGATACTTTCCGGCCTACTATCGCAGGCTGGACCGCTCTCCCGCTTTCTTTCCGCGAGCCGTATTAGAAGGGCTTGCGGGCCAGACTTGGCTCTCGGGCCGTAGTTTGGCGACCCCTGGTGTAAACGTTTATATGCTTAGATATCCACATGTGTGTTACTCAATAATGCGTCGAACTACAGATCACTTTGCTCGTATAGAACCGATGGCAGCTGAGGTCATCGAGTGCTCGAGACCACATACCGGAAGATGCAGCGTAGGTAAGCCTCCAAAAGGTGGACTGGGGATGATGACCCCTAATATTCTGTCAGGAGCCAAACGAAGAAGGAATAAAAAATACTTATCATGTTTATTATAATAGTGCTGTCAAAATGAACCATCTTCGCATATTCTATACTGTTACATAGTTGTAAAAATAACATTGAAACTATATTTTCAAAAATAATTGATACGGACTATTTGTAGGTAATCGAATATATATTTTTAGGGTTCCGTACCAAAAAGGTACAAAAGGAACCCTTATAGTGCGACTCTGTCTGTCTGTCTGGTTGTCTTTCCGACTATTAGCGCGCCATATCTCAAAAACTGCTTCCGCTATCAATTCGAAATTTGGAATATTTATAAACATGGTCAGCCCACATGTATTGCACAGGAAATATTTAGAAATATATTTATATTTTCTAAAAAAACGACGAATATGAGGGGGGACCAAAGTTAAAAGTCTAGTTAATGGGTCAAGTAGGATATCATTATGAAAGGGTTTGACATTCTTGAACAATTATATTATTTTTTTGATTGTGATTAGTTTTTGTTTTATTAAGGAAAAAGTGAAAAAAAACCCAATCCCCCCTTTATCTTCGAAGTCTACCAAAAGAAAATTTTGAAATTTTCACAATTTGTATAAATACACATAAATATTACACGAAAATTATAGCAATGTCTCCAACTAGTTAATTTTTTTTTTATCTGCAAGAAAACCTATTTGAACAACCCGGTTGCGTTAAGTTTGCACCTCATTTGTATGCAATAGATAGTTGTATAGATATCAGGTGCAATTTTAACTCAACCGGTATCGGGTAATAAAGTAAGGGTAAGTGAAAATTTGTACTGAACCCTCGGTGCACGAGTCCGACTCGCACTTGACCAGTTATTTAATTTTATATATTTGTACTCTTATTGTATCGTTGTGGCTTCATCACGCCAAAACGGCTAAATGTATTTCAACTAGGTACTATTGGTACACCGGTACCTATAGCTGGGCATCCACAGATGGTTTTTTGGATTTTTTCCCCTCTGCTGATGAAGGTGCGGGCACTTTCTAGTATAGAAATATTTTTTTTTTATAGATGCTATTGGATTTAATTTGATATCCAGACCTTTTTAGTGTACTCGTTTAAACAGCTGGCGCGTAGAACCGTGTCAGCTTATGATTGGAATTGTCTTAACTAGTATTCAAATTTGACTATATACGTTCTGTTTGTTTTGACTACACGGTGAATCATTGTTACTTCAAGAAAACATATCATATAAAATGCTAGATTAATAAAATACTTTGATAAACGTATCCTGCGGGCCTATGATGGTTGCGCTTGTCACGCGATAAATAAATGACATAGCTGCCGTCACCTTCTGACACGTATGTGAGTGCGAGAGTGACAGGCGCGTTATCATATCATTTATCGCGTCATAAACCCGACCATCATAGGCCCGCTGGTTTAACTCAGTGAACTATCTAGCCAGAAATTACCCCCAACAGATGCAATTGTCTTTAAAATTTAGTTAAATCTATTTAAAATTTATCATCTTACTTTAAGGTGCCTTACTTCGATAGCGAAGGAGAAAAAAATAAGAACTCTCTTTTTTTCTTCAGGGTAGTCGAGTAAAAAGTATCCATCTGAGCATGCCCAGCTACCACTGTATCAGAAATATTTGGAATTAATTCAGCCATTTTGTTGTGATGGAGCCGCAACGACACAAAAAAACATCCAAAAAAATATTTTTTCATTCATCAACCTTCAAATAGTCCGGTGCAATCATTTTGAAAATACCTTTTCATTTTGTTATGGGTTGCGAGAACAAAAGATAAAGACAAACACAAATTAACTATATCTATAACATTTATTAACGAACCCTAATCTTATCTAAGCTTAACTATTAGTTTTGTTGAGCGCCAGGAGGAATTTCTGCTAACGCTAGGTATCCTGCCAAACCTAAGCTGCCGCCGGCTAGCTACTCTCAACGGCTGCCTTAACTATCTTGCCCTCTATTTAACTACACCTTCTTAAAGGGCAGTGCGTTACGCCCTTTTTGAGAATCTCCCACTTATAACAAATGTTCACAAAAAGATTAACGAAAGCCACACATCTATTTATGGCACTTATAATATTGCGATATTATTTCCATAATGACTCCACTCTCTGTGAAGTATCCCAATTGAGTGAATTTTATTCGTGTCGGTGGATAGATATTTCTACTATTCAAATTATGCAAATCATGGGCTAGCAACTGTATTTGTATTCGTACCATAACAAATAATAAGTCAACATTAAATGAATTAAACTCCCAATCAGGAAAAGCAAAACTTTGACGTTGCCCTGGGATCGAACGCAGGCACTCGGCGTCGTAGACCACCGGTATGACCACCGCGCCACGCTACCATTTGACAAAGTGTGCGAATTTTAAGTACTATATCAGGATAGCTATTACTAGTTTAATTATGACTCTTACGCCTATTGCATTAAGGACCAAGGGATTTTAGAATAACGTTCCACTAAAGTGCACCTATAACATTATATGTCTCCTCCCACGAGAAAAAAAATACACCGTATTTTTTTTTTTTTTTTTTTTTTTTTTTTTTTTTTTTTTTTTAACTAGCGTCGGCTTTTAGATCTTTTGCATGCCAGACACCTATGTCTTTACCATACACATTATTTAATCTAAATACCTCTCCAGAGATCCTGTTCGAAATAATCGCCTTCTCAAACTTTGGCGCTAACTTGGCCTTAAATTTGTTAACGGCATTGGAAATGAATTTTGTCCTTTTCCAGACGATGTCACCGACCTGAAAGTTGCACGGTCTCCGTTTAATATTGTAATATTTGGAGCTGTTTTGATGTGCCTGTCTTATCCCAGATTGTACATCCGCAAAAATCCTTTTTCTGTCTTGAAGATTCTCAATCCAGTTCTTTACATCAAACTGAAGAACTTGGCCTAGATCTGGTGGTGTCGCTAAATTGAAGTTGGGTACGGCAGCTTCTCTGCCAAAAAATAAATACGATGGCGTAAACCCCGTCGTTTCATGCACTGCAGTTCTAATAGCGTGGCCTATCTCTTGTAAATTAACGTCCCACTCATTATGCTTCTTACTCGTCGTGTACGTAGAGATCATAGTGCCAATTACCCTATTGACCCGTTCTGTTGGATTGCTTTGCGGATGGTAGTTCGGTGTATACCAAATCTTTGAGCCAAATTCCTTCGCCAGGTCTTTAAACAAGTGGGAGACAAACTGCTTTCCATTGTCACAAATAATTGCTTGAGGCGCCCCATATAACAAAAACTGATTTCTTAATATATGACATATTTTGTCCGCTTTCCCCGTCCTCAGAGGGAATAGCAGGGTGAACTTGCTAAACCAGCAACTGATCACCAACAACATGGTGTTGCAAGTCTTGCTTTTCGGGTACGGACCCATTAAATCTACTGACACAATTTGCCATGGCTCGGAAACCTCTCTGTGTCCACCCATTTGCCCTAAAGGTAAACGTTGTGACACTTTGTGCTTTGCACAATCTTCACAATTTTTTATATACTGCTTTATGTCGTTTAGCATATTTTGCCAATAATATTTTTGCCTAACTTTAAAGTATGTCTTCCGAACTCCGAAATGTCCTGCTTTAAAGTCGTCATGACACTCCTGCATTACATCTTTTCTGAGCGACTCTGGTACATAAAGTTTCCACATGTTATGCTTATTAGGAAATTGTTTTAGGTCTATCCTCTTAAGCAGTAAGCCCTGATGAACCGCCCAATCTGATATTTTATTGTCCGAAGTTATGTCTAGTACTTTCCGCTTGTACCAATCATCTTTATGCTGCTCTAGTATTTGAACAGCATCAATTTCAATTTTGATTTCATCAATCCTGGACAACGCATCTGGTACAGTGTGACATTTTCCCGGTCTATGGACGATATCAAAACTGAACTGCTGCAGTTTCATAGCCCACCGAGCCAACCTTCCGTGGGGATCCTTCATTTTATGGAGCCACTGGAGTGCTCCGTGATCTGTCACTACTGTGAAGTGCGCTCCATCGATATATGGCCGGAACTTTTCAATGGCATGCACGATACTTAATAATTCCCGCTCTGAAGTTGAATACTTAGCTTCACGGTCATTCAGTTTTCTGCTAAGGTATGCTACTGGACGCTCCGATCCTTCTATATTCTGACATAACACCGCTCCAATACCTTTGCTTGAAGCATCGCATTGTACGACAAATGGCTTCGTGAAATCGGGACAAGTCATTACCGGAGTTGTGGTCAGTAATGTTTTTAGTTTAAGAAAAGACATTTCAGCTTCCTCCGTCCACTTGAACTTATTATGTTTCTTTCCTTTTGTTAGGTTATGTAAGGGCGCAGCAGCGATCGAGAAATTTTCAACAAACCTTCTGTACCAGCTCGCTAGTCCAATGAACCTCTTAAGTTCTGTGTAGTTCGTGGGCCTAGGAAAATTTATGATTGCGTCCACCTTGTTAGGGTCCGTTCTTAAGCCATCTTTGTCAATGATATACCCTAAATAACGCAAGCTCGCCCTTGCAAACTGACATTTGTCAACGTTTATAGTCAAATTGGCCTTCTTCAATATTGACATGACATTTCGCAATAACATCAGGTGCTCATCAAAGGTAGCCGAACAGATGACTATGTCATCCAGATATGCCCAGATCTTGTCTTCCTTTGAACGGAATAATAAGTCCATCAGCCGCTGCTGCGTCTGTGACGCATTGACTAAACCAAATGGCATAACCTTAAAATGAAACAACCCCCTACCTGGAATGGCAAACGCAGTCTTCTCTTTGCTGCTTTCTTCAAGTTCAATTTGCCAAAAAGCAGATTTAAGATCAATCGTGCTTAAAAAACGTGCGTTGCGTAAGTTATCAATAATGCTGGATACTCTTGGCAGGGGATAAGTATCTCGTTTCGTGACCTTATTTAATTGCCTGCTGTCCAAGCAAAGTCTGTTGTCTCCATTAGGCTTCTTTACAATTAAAACTGGCGAACACCAAGAACTATATGAAGATTCAACCACATCCTTACTTAGCATGTCGTCTAACTCTTTTTCGATTGCCTCCTTGACAACAGGGGAAAAATTGTACTGTCTTTGTTGAACTGGTCTGTTATCACCTGTATCTATCTTATGTGTTAACATTATAGTCCTCCCTAATCCTTGACCAATAGTCTCTTTCATTTCCGTAACTAAATCCGAAAGTCTAGTTTCCTCATCTAAACTCAAACAGTTTCTTGATATTACTGATGGTTTATCATGTGACAAAGAATTTACCTGGACCGCATCATAAGCTAACTCACTCTTAAATTGTAATTCTATTCCAAATTCGTCGAAAAAGTCTTTCCCGAGAATCAACTGTTGGGTTAAACCAGGCATAAGCATTACGGGAATAACCTTAAATTGATTGTCAAAGCTAACAGGCATATCTATGATTTCTTTAACCTCATGGCTTACTCCATCTGCTGTGGATATGCTGATTGGTTTAACCGCCATAGATTTGAGACCAAGTGTTTCTAGAATTTCTGCAAACTGTGCATTGATCACCGTGCGATTTGCTCCTGAATCCAACAACCCTATACCTTGGTATCCGAGCACATTTACAACAATATATGACCTATTATCGTTTTCCTTTCTAATCCGAAGGGGACATATTTCACTATCACTTTTAGAAAAGAACTCACTAATAAGTTTCAACCAAATCTGCCACTCTTGATTATTCTGGCCGAGGGAGAAATTTACTGGGCAGTGTTTAAATTTCCCCCTGCTCCGTTTCCCTTGCAACCGCAATCTTTGGCGGTAATTCCAAATTTCCCACAGCGATAGCAGAATAATCTTTGCTTTGGTAGCTTGCATTCCCTGAATAAATGTCCGTTTTCTCGGCAGTTCCAGCAACGTCTACTTATCAAAGCTCTGGTGTCAGCGACGTCTGCCACCTCACAAACTTCATCAGACATTACCCGTTGGATACACCTATAGGCTAGATCAGGCTCCAAAGTAGATTTAAGGACCTTAGGTTCCTCAAAATTGTCGCAATTTACCTTAGTGCGCTCCACAATCCTGAGAACATTCATCAAATCCGATATTGAGTAAAACTCATCTCTACAGACCGCTCTTTGATAGTAAGGCTGCAAATTTCTTAAGATAATCGTAGTTTTTTCATGTTCTGGTAATTTTCGAGGTAACCTGTTAAACATATTTTGCATCACCGCCATATAAATTATGATGGATTCATCTCTACCCTGTGTTCTTAATTTGATTTCGGCCACAAGTTCCTCTTGATAGAACGGTGCCTGAAACGTTCTTTTCAAGAGGGTCACCAGATCTGTCCAATTCGCAGCATATTCTTTATTTGCCCTAAACCAAATCAAGGCATCCCCCTCAAAGAAATCGATGGCACAACGCCATAAATCTAAGTCAGTGGCATTTCTAGCGTCCTTAAGCTCTAAGACCCTTTCAAGGAATGCATTCACACTCAGGCCCCCAGTGCCAGAGAACTTCAAACCCCATTGACTTATAGGTACTAATTTGCGTTTCACATAGTCTTCATCTACTGTTGATGTCCGAAATAAATGCTGACTCACATTTTTAGACCCTTGGTCCGCACCTAAAAGCAATTTCTCCCTAACCACCTCCTGTTCCGGCATCTGTGACGTACCGGCTTGCGATTCTAATTTATCGATGATTTTTAATCCTAATCTTCCTAGAGTGTCATGCAAAATTTGTTTGTCTTCTGATGATAACTTATTTACGTCTTCAATATCATCCTGACCTTCTAGCTTTTCTACTAAAGACTCACACTGCTGGGACAAGGCAGTTTTAATAAGATTATCATCTTCCGCCAATGCTGTATTACCAATCAAGTTCAGTCTATTACGTACGTGATACAATCTTGACACTAATCGTCTAAACAAATTTTTGTCAGGCCTGCCTGTAATTTCTGAGATGTAATTGGAAAGCACGTCTAACTTAGAGGAACATAATTCTAACTCCTTCTTAATATTCCCAATTGCAGGACGCGGCAATTTTACTTCCAACGCCGATCCCTCCAACTGCTCATTTGAGATTAATTCAATTAATATCTTTTTTAGTACCGGTACAGCACTTTTGACAATGACACCCCTACTGGCCAATTCGAATTCTAACTCGTCCTTGAGTAAAAAGTTGGAGTCCATTTTGATACAAACAGGTGAATATTTATCCAACCGAACCCAATCAGTGTAATCAACATTCAACTATCAAATACAAACTACGTGGCTTTAATGAACACTATGTGACCGTAAGAAAAAAAAAAGGTTTACTAATACCAAGAAAGACTATACATTTAACTAATATATCAAATCCAACTTAAAAAATCATTGAAACTCCTTCTTGAAGCCGGTTACAATTGATAAATTTGATTTTCACTTTAAAAAAAAACTGCACAACTTTCAACAAAAGCAATAGCTACTTATTATGAACAATCAGCTATATACAAACAATTACTGCTACAAATTTTATAAACAAATTTCCTACCCTTATTAACTAACACAAACTAACTAAACTAAAACGACCACTACCAAGCACAAACAAAAACAAATACAACGGCCTTCACTCTAATATAACACGCTAAATAAAAAGTTCATATACGACCTAAGATATTATGCGCATATCTATTTACTAAAACTAGATTTTAAAACACCCAATTGTAACGGTTATAAACCCGACTATAACTACTCGTCAACCCTATAATTTTTACGTTAGGCGCCAATTTGTTATGGGTTGCGAGAACAAAAGATAAAGACAAACACAAATTAACTATATCTATAACATTTATTAACGAACCCTAATCTTATCTAAGCTTAACTATTAGTTTTGTTGAGCGCCAGGAGGAATTTCTGCTAACGCTAGGTATCCTGCCAAACCTAAGCTGCCGCCGGCTAGCTACTCTCAACGGCTGCCTTAACTATCTTGCCCTCTATTTAACTACACCTTCTTAAAGGGCAGTGCGTTACGCCCTTTTTGAGAATCTCCCACTTATAACAAATGTTCACAAAAAGATTAACGAAAGCCACACATCTATTTATGGCACTTATAATATTGCGATATTATTTCCATAATGACTCCACTCTCTGTGAAGTATCCCAATTGAGTGAATTTTATTCGTGTCGGTGGATAGATATTTCTACTATTCAAATTATGCAAATCATGGGCTAGCAACTGTATTTGTATTCGTACCATAACAAATAATAAGTCAACATTAAATGAATTAAACTCCCAATCAGGAAAAGCAAAACTTTGACGTTGCCCTGGGATCGAACGCAGGCACTCGGCGTCGTAGACCACCGGTATGACCACCGCGCCACGCTACCATTTGACAAAGTGTGCGAATTTTAAGTACTATATCAGGATAGCTATTACTAGTTTAATTATGACTCTTACGCCTATTGCATTAAGGACCAAGGGATTTTAGAATAACGTTCCACTAAAGTGCACCTATAACATTATAATTTTTAAAACTTTATAACAGTACCCACTAGAGGGCGCCCGCAACTTCGTTCACCGGGAATAGAAAAAGTCATAACACCTCTTTTAGGTCAGGGATTACTCGTACGAAAATGACGAAACGTATGCAACCCCGGCTCCCCGAGCTGCTACTAGCTCATACATAGTCTTCCGGGACAGTTGTATCCTTTAGCCCTTTCTCCTGTCTACCAATCCGTGCCGATGGATGCGTGCCTAGAGGCGAGTCTAGTCGCTTAGCGTGACGAATTGCCCTGGGACTGGTGAACCCAGAGTAAGGCTAAACCCTTACCTAGTATGCGGGACTTTGCTGGGTTCAAATATTTTATCCCTAGCAGCTCGTAGGAACGCAATGACTTTCAATAATTTCAAAAACCATTATGGCGGCGATGTGGTTCGCAACCCATCACGTCTCGGTCCCAGCGAGAGTGAAGAGTAGGCTATGGAGAGCAGCTTTGCTATGTTAAATGTAAGGGGAGGAATGAATGATAAAATAGATGAGGTGTTGATGAAGCGGCAGTTGTATGCCAGGACCGTAGCAAGTGGAAGGAGGTAGTATCTGCTTACCTCGTAATGGGAAAAAGGCGTGAATTTATGTATGCATGTACCTCTTTTTTTCTTCAGCGTAGTCGGGTAAAAAGTATCCTATAACCATTTAGAGATACCCAGCTACTCGTGTACCAAACATTTTTGAAATCTGTTTAGCCGATTTTGGGTGACGAAGCCGCATCGACACATACAAACACAAATAATATCATAATCATGTTTTTGAAAATATCTTCGATGTACAGACATTTGATTTTTACAACTTTATATATATAGTATTGATATATATTATTTTCCTATACAATGTTTATTGATGGTAGCCAAACGAGTAATTTGGTTAACAATGTTTACCTGGCGTCATTCACGTCAAAGACTGTTTTCTTATGCCTTGATAGATTATCCGCTCATTTATATTATATTAAGGATTATTTTTCATTAGAGGTTTGTTATTGTCAGCCTTCGGAGTTCTTTTAGCACTGTAAAAATTCTCCTATAGAGTCGACATCTAATCTATACATACTATCAAGGACCATTACAATAAATAGGGCTTCAGGAACTTGTCCGACTGCCGACGAGAAGCAACTCGCTATCAACTATTTTTAACCGACTCCCAAAAAAGAAGGAGGATTTCAATTCGTCGGAATCGTCTTTTTTATGTTTACCGATTACTCGAAGACTATTTTACCGATTTCAAATAAAAAACATGTTTATGAATCGAGCAATAGATAGGGGTCCTGTGTATTGTGTGAGATATATATATTCATCTATCAATTGTAAATAAAAAATAGTTTGTAACAAATAGTAAAACCGACTCCAAAAAGAAAAAAAACAATGGCATTTGCAAACAATAATCACGAAATACAAATTACATTTAAATCATGTCAACACAACAATAAAAAAAAATAAAAAAATACTTATGACTAGCTTAAGCCCAATTAAGCTTAAGCATAATTTAGTTGATTCAATTTAGGGGACCGCCAGCTTCGTAGGCCGTTGTGCAACCAACTGAGCCAAATGTGACGTCCTAAATAAAAAAATACCACATTTTTGTTGTTCAATGTGGTATTTCATTGTTTAAATACGTGCAAGTAATCTCGAAATGTTGTTAAAAGGGATACTGTTTACAGTACCCAGGTGCGCTACGCTGTTCAATTATAAACCCTCAGGGAGGCTAACAGTAACATTAACCCCGTTTTGTAAAGCTATTATAAGGAATGAGAAGGAAAATTCAAAAGTAATTATTCTGTTCTTTGATCTTATTTATTCAGTGCAAACCTAACCTAAGAATTTCACAGCAATCTTAGTTACTTACAGATTTCCTGTAAATTATATTTGATATCACATAACTCTAAATAAATAAACTAATTACTATAGACATTTTTTATATCACAAACCGTTACAGTATATATTAGCAAAGTGTGTAAACAGCTATACTAAACTGTAGATGCTACTCAGTTCCCTAACCTTGACTTAAAATACAGACTTCACATATAATTCATGTCAATTGATTTAATCAATTTATTCAGTCTTGTCAGGATTGACAATAGTCGCCGCTACCTTTTGCTCCGCAGGCGCATCATCCCAGCCCCAAGTGTGATGGCTCCCGTCTCCTGTCCTCTTCACACGCTTCTCGACAATGTCCGGGGACACGGATTTCAGATCATAAGCCAATCCAATTTTAGACATAGTGTCAATAAAGAGTTTAGAGAGATTCAGAGAGTAACCTCCCAATTCAGCGGTCTTGTAGTCCCAGGGGAAGGTGTGGTGGTAATTGTGGAAGCCCTCGCCGAACACGACCAAGGAGACGGGCTTGGTTTCAACCGGATTGATATTCTTGTCATAGGGTCTGTCTCCCCATTTGTGCGCCGCGGAGTTGACGAGCCAAGTGACGTTCAGGACGTAGCAGTAACGGAAGATAGCGCACACAAAGTAGGCGTTCCACAAGGATTCCCCCCACAGAGTAGGCAAGTAGGTGGGCAGGACAAAGCAGAAGATAGGCATCAGAGTCAGGTAATATCTGAAAACAAGAATTACGAGTTAGTTGGCTGTCCTACTACCATCAAAATTTGGATTTAAACATGTAGTTATTATCTTAACGAATGCAAAGCGTGTTATGAAGAACATTTCTACAGAAGTAAAGAGGTGAGATCGATCGCTTGATTGCAGGGATTGTTTTCCAAATAAAATGATGGTCACATCAGATTTGTAACATTTGACGGCCAAAATATATTACAATTATAGATGAATGATGTATATTTAAGTTTCAGAACAATTGTCTGAAATCAGATTTATAATATTTATTTGATCATATAAATAATAGAGAAGATGCATTATTTTTTCCAACGACATTATTTTGTTCCTTAACGGTTAATTTTTTAAACAAGAAAAAAATACCTTTTGCAATTTTGCGTCACAATATACATCCATACTAATATTATAAATGCAAAGGTGTGTCTGTCTGTCTGTCTGTCTGTTACCTCTTCAGGCTTAAACCGCTGAACCGATTTGGATGACATTTGGTATGGAGATAGTTTCAGTCCCGGGGAAGGACATAGGCTACTTTTTATCCCGGGAAAATACCGTTATCCACGATAAACGAATTTAAGGCGGACGAAGTCGCGGGCAGAAGCTAGTAAAAAATACTTTTTTTCTATATTTCACCTTTTAAGGCTCAATTTGATATTTTTACGCTTGTTCAGTAGAGTAAAAAAATATGTAAAATAAAATCATTATATCACTATTGTGTACGCTTTATAGGCTACTTGTGATAAGAAGTAATTAACGGCCCACTCTTACGTTAGGTCGAAATTGAAATATTTTCAGTCGGCTGTATTTATTGCAGTTTAGTGTGATTGCCTCCCACTCGCATATTATCAGAACTAGACGTACCTCTTCTGGAACCTGAGCACTGGATCCGCGAGGAGATCGCTCATGTCGATGGTGTGTCCCTTGGCCTTGATCTGCGGGTGCTTGCGCACGAGCAGCCAGCCCACGTGCGAGAAGAAGAACCCTCGTGTCGCGTTGTGGGGGTCGGCGTCCGTCTCCGAGTACTTGTGGTGCATTCGGTGGTCGCGGGCCCAGTCGAGCACGGAGTCCTGGAATAAAATGAAAAAGTATTATAAACCGATTCTGTGGACGTGATTTATATGTAAGTAGCATCCGCTCACAGCTTCGCTTGCGTTGATGTTATAATCCCAGGGCCGCCAAATTACGGCCCGCGGGCCAAGTCCGGCCCGCGAGCCCTTCTAATCAGCCCCGTGGAAATAAAGCGGGACAGCCCACAAACTGACGGTAATTGGTCATAATCATAGCCACTCATGAACATCATCAACACCAAGTGCGTTCTTTGTGCGTTATCTAGGTACAGTAGGTACCTCCAGAAGACTAAGACTACTTAGCTAATGTATTAACCCATGACCAACCGTAACCAACCATGAAATCAAAGTCTTGGCCCGCAGGAATTTATATTAAGTGCAGTGTGGCCCTTGAGTCAAAAAGATTGAAGAAATAGAGATAAGAATTTAGTCCATGAACAGATTTATCTGTGGACCAAGTTTCATCGGTGATTGTTTGGCAATTAACATGTTAACTGACTTATAAACATCGAATCAGCTAAAGATTTAAACATCTGAACATAAACTTTTATGTATATAAATAATACGGAATATTCAAATTGAATTTTGTGTTTCGGCGTCAAACCCGCGTCTTCATCGGGTTTCATAATCAGTTAATCGACAATCGTTAATCGCTCACTTCCTAACAGGCCTTATGACGTCCAAACAGTACCTATTTTTTTTATTCAGCTTTATTAGACGGATATCAAAAACTTGAATTTTTTTGTTAAATCACTATAATTCTAAGACGGCCCTAACGTAAAATTGTGTTATCTGTTCTGTTGCCCTACTGAGGCCAAACGTGAAAACTAATAGTGCTGTAGGGAGCACATGTTTTCTTGCGAAAACAACGTTTCATAGTACTATAAAACAAATGAGTATATATACCACAAGTATTTAAAAATTGAATTTACTGTACGCAAGCTACCTAAACTAAATAGTACAAAACTATAGACATTTTAAATCTTGAACCAATGAACCATTTAATAACGTTCCTTTATGTTTGCAAATAAATGCATAGGTCGGGCATTGTAGCACATGCTTCCGATTGTATTGCCCAACACCGGCAACAGGTTGCAGAATCTATCGTAATAATAGATTAACATTGCATGTACCGGGTAATAATTATCTTCTATGAATTTTATGTCTCATTGCTATCACTGACGCGCATCGTTCGTGAGTAGGCAGCCACGGTAAAAAAAAACGATGTAATGATAGGCCACATTTATTTGTTTAAAGAGTTTGTGTAATATGAGGAAAGTTATGAAACTGCTGTTTGTTTTGAGATTTGGGCGAAGAACTGGAAAAAAATGGTGGCCCCTTTTTTTCAAGGCCTTTACTTGAGTCTTAGATAATCAAAGGGTGAGGTCCAAAGATCCGTATCGTTAGTCGTAGTTAACCATACAAACCCGATGAAAGTGAAATGTTTCGTTGTGCAACGAAAGTATTCAATACAGTTCTATGTTCATCGCACAGCGGACACTATCATAGAAAATTAAATTGTGTGACATAACGTGTCCAACTTTTTGAACTCCGTCCGCCCTCCGCCCAAAAACTGCGACTCCTCAGTGGTACAGTGAAGTGTGTTTACCCGCTGCATTTGCAATTTAAAACAAAAATGATATAAATATTTGGTTTGCCCGGCTCTTTTTTCATCACTATAATGCGTGGCCGCACAAGGTCACTCTTACTAAATGTGTTTTGCAGACTACAGAAATCGTAAAATTTTTATCTTATTATCGTATAGCTCCGATAAAGCTCTTTGCGATTTCTCCTTCTTCCCAAAAATCAAACTCGCACTTTGAGACACGAAATTTTACAGCTCTGAGGATGCCCACAATGGCGGAAAGTCTAGAGACCTTAGGAGACCTTCCGAAAAAAAGAGTACCGGGAAATCTATAAATCATGGTTTAGGTGGATGAAACGATGTACGAGTATAGAAACTATTTTGAGAAACTATTTTACAAATTATTCAAATATCTTTCTCATATCTGAAGACTATCGTAATGTGTATATAATAAATTATATCAAGCTTTATCAATCTTAGATATCAAATGTAATGTAACAAGTATAGTACTTCATAATAGATATTGTTAACTAAATAACAATCGCTGACATTTATAGATAACTAATGCAATGACGTGTATAACCTTTAAGATTAAGTGAGTTTTACATGGAAGGAAATGTACTCGGCGTGTTTTGATTGAAAGTTGACATGGCAAGGGGTATCAGCAAGTATACTCGTGTACTTGCTGATAGTGATATCACAGGGCAGCAAGAGCGCGGTGGTCATGCGCGCATGCACTGATTATAAATCAAACGTCCCGTAACAGTGACGTGATGCACGCTATCACGTGTGAAGCCACTTTTCCATTATCTACTAATACTACTCGAAACAAAATAGGGGCCATTTTGAACCGACTTCCAAAAAAAAGGAGGAGGTTCTCAATTCGACGGAATGCTTTTTTTTTTTATGGATGTTCACCGATTACTCAGAGACTATTTGACCGATTTCAAAATTTTTCTTTTGGATTTATAGAAGGTACTTTCTAGTTGGTCCTATTTAATTTTGGTGAAGATCTGTGTAAAATTTTTATCTTATTCTCGTATAGCTCCGATAAAGCTCTTTGCGATTTCTCCTTCTTCCCAAAAATCAAACTCACACTTTGAGACACGAGATTTTACAGCTCGAAGGATGCCCACAATGGCCGAAAGCCTTACCACTTGAAGCCACTTTTCTATTATCTACTAATACTACTCAAAACAAAATAGGGGCCACTTTTGCACGGATAATTTCTGATCAGCTTTTGTGGTTACAATTAACTTATTTTATGCAATTAAAACAAATGACAATTCAATTAATCGATTTTTAGCCAAAACAAAAACAATATATACATACAACAATATATTTTCACGTTACGATCAAAATTCTTAGTGGCTCCTATATTGTTTTGAGCAGTATAAATTTTACCCACGATTTCGTTCGTACGGTCAAGAATTTGGTCTACCACTTTTGAACCTCTTCCTTGGCCAACCGTACAATTGGAATTGTTCGCTTTTTCTTATGTGTTGTCTTTATGATTAAAAAAACTTATTTTGAAAAACTGACACGTTTATTTTTATATTTCGTTGCTAAGATTAATTTATGTAATTTTAAACATATTTTATGAGTAATATAAAAGCTATCAGTTAATTTTTCAAGAATTATTAAGATAAAAAAATAAACCCAACGTATAGTTTACGAATCAGAGCAAAGTAAAAAAAAACTGCCAAGATGAATTAAAAAAAAATCCTCCTTTAGTGCACGTCTAAATCCTTAAAAAAAATATATCACACATGTTCCTACTTAAGCGATTTAGGTTGTGCGTTGTCTGTCAATTATTTAGTCACTTTAACGTTGATTTTAGATATAATTTAGCGTATAATTAAATTAATTGCTCCAATGTTGACACCCATATTCCTGTAATAGGATGAATCAGCTTTTTAGTGTCATCCATTGTTCTACTATTTGGTGTTTAAAAGGAAACAAGAAAATAAAATGTCTGCTGTTGTAGCATTTCCTATTTAATTAATTATAGGGTGAAACTGTATGACAACGGAATAAAAAATTATAAATTTACTTTTCATTTTACTGGCTGCCCAGCGGATGTCAAAGTCCCCCGATTTTGTATGAAAAAGTTTATTGAACCAATTGTGTTTTTGTGCCTAAGTGACTTTTCGTAAGAGATCTAGACACTCTAGACACTTCACGTGACAGGTTACACGAAGGAATAAATATATAAAACCTACCGGGCACAATGGACATCTATTATCAGTATTTAGTATGTTTTTCACAGCTCGTAACGATTCTAGGTACGGCGGGGTTATTGCCTAACGAAATTATGACACTTGGTATCGGAATTATTATTTAGACTTCAAAAGGTGATTCAAATGTGATCCGTGCCGTACATAAAAGATTATTTATGGCTTTTTAGTTTATTTTGAAGTCGGTTCTTTTTTTATTTAAACATTTTTATGTAACTGGGCGCTTCTTCAAAAACTAGGCCTACTAAGGAATTATTTTTTATTTATTAACTAAAAGGTGCCCTTCGTCAGTAGAGGTGTAACAAAAATGCAATCCTATCCTATATCCTATACTGTGAATGGGCATCCCACCCGTACCAGCCTACACGTGTACCAAAAATAGTTGAATCCCGTTTAGCCATTTTTGGGTCATGAAGCCACAACAACATACAAACAAACAAAAAGTAAAAAAAAAAAATCCGTGTAAGCAACCTTCAAATAGTTTGAAGCACTTTTTTTGAAAATATATCTTAAATGTAGAGACATTTCATTATTACAACTTTCTAACAGTATAAATTTTACTCATAACTCATAACTCAAATGCTGATACAAAGCATCGTTTTTCAAAATGTGGCAAAATAGATGTAAAAATTTTATTATGTTTGGTTATACTAAGAATGCGTGGAAACTGGTAACCGGTGACGCGTGATTGTATTTAGACGATTTCCATAGACTACTTTTATTTATAGAGACACATGTACCAACCGCTTTGCTCCCGCGATGAAAATACACGCCAAGTCTGTGACCTTTTGTGAAGTATCCCAATTAAGGCAGCTATAAATTTAAGCTGTTTCTATCACACTGTACTGAACACGGCTGCTAACGATTCATCATTTTCATCAAGCAACATACGTTTTATTCAGCGTGATTCGTTAAAATGTGAAAATGTTTCATTGAATTTTTGTGTGGATTTTATGACGAAAGTGAGGTATCCATCAATCCGTATTTATCCGTTTATGCGAATATTTTAAACTTTTTGAAGTTGGTCAAGGTTGATGAATAGGTATTAAGAATAATCTTTGTTTACGAATTATGTATATTATTCGCATAGGTACAGTCAAAGGTGACATACTTAATTCACTCAAAGTCACGTAATTAACATTATATTACGGATTTCATACTTTATCTGACGTAAAAATCTTGAAAGCGCATTTTAATTTTTGAATATTTAGGAATTTTCAAAATTACCTACGATTTTTCGATAAATTCGTCCAAGCAATGCGAAAAGCTTTTTACATTTTACTTCACGCCTGTTCCATAGGTCAGGACTAATATTGTACCGATACTATATACCCATTTCCAGTAAAGTCCTATTTGGGAATATTCCCAGTAAATTTCTATTGTTCCCGGTGCAGCCAGGTGCAGTTTTTATTCTTCTTACACTAGTTTTTAGTTATTCGAATATGATTGGGTAGCAATTGCTTAATTATCTTTAAACATAGCATCTCCTTCACTTAAATTATGTGGGTATATTATGGTCTCGTGATCACGCGACAAATAAATGATAAAGTATCGGTCGCATTCCCACACTTGTCAAATAGTGATGGCTACCTGGTCATTCATCTATCGCGCTATAAAACCACCCAAGTAGCAAACAAGCTGTATTAGAGCTTTTTACAGCTCTTATAATATTTAAACTGGCTGTATAATGGCCGTATTAAAGTCTTATACAGTTTGTGTGTTACCTGGGCATCATAGGCCCGCTAATGATGTATATATAGTCAGTGAGAAAAACAAAAGTATTGATAAAAAAATCTGAATTGATCATGAAATTGAGGCGGTTGAAACGCTCGAATAATGACCTCGATCAACGACTGTTTACGTTCTTTAATGTTAATTACATTGTACAAATACAAATCTTTTCTTTAGAAGCTCCCGTGAGTAGTAATAAGGTGGCGTGGTTGCATTGCTGTATCGGTGTTGGCAGTGTCAGTTGTCTAGTGCGGGGGCGTCTTTGTAGGGATGCGACATTGCCGATTTCGGTAACAACGACCTTGATACAAATTTCGTACTGACCTGGAATGCGATGGTGTTGAACATCGTGAGAAGTATTCTGAGGGGCAGCCGAGCTTTGTAGGATTTGTGGGCCCATAGCCTGTGTGCGCCCGCCGTAATACCCAGGCCCGAGGCTATGTACAACAGGACCGCTGAAAACATAAATTCAAATTAATAAACATAATAGTTTTTATGTAAGTTACGAAACATTTTAAGAAAGAGAGGTGCTACTTTTCTGTTACGTAGTCATTTCTATTTTTTATAAATATCTTGTAAGTTATCGTTACTTACTCGATTTCTTAATAAAACTTTTGGATTACTAAAATATGTCATTTAGCTTTACAAAAGTGGTAACATGGATCACATACTATTAGGGATTAAATATTATGTTTCCACTTTTATAACATACAACATATTCAAATATTAGTAGAGTCTAATGTGCCTAGACCATATTTAGAGAACGCGCTAAAAAACATTTTTATTTTGATAAACGGCTTCCCCGGACTTTGCAAGTTTATCAAACAAAATGGAGCAAATGGAAAATGCTCGTGCTTACAGAATTGTACTCTTGATTTCACAGGAATACCAAAAGCCCAAGAGGGTTGCGTCGCAAATGGAAGATATGAAATTTCTGGAGAATATTGGGACTAGGTACCTACTGGTCTTTTTGTGTTGCTACGTGAGGCCGTTTGCACTAGCCCACATTATTGGTAGGTACTCGAAACATTTTCTGCTGGATCGTAAATATTTGGTAATAATTATGATTCAAAAGGGTATGGCCGTAAATGTTGCAAATTGATTTCATTCACTATTAGACTATACTGAATAAAAGTAAAAACAAGAAATAAAACTCTCTTGGCACAATAGAACTTATAAATATTTTTATAACTGCACGCTATATAACTGTTTCCCCTTGTTTCAACATCGTTCAGATCTCGTCCGTCGACGGGTCATGGAAGCGTTATGATGAAAAAACACTAGTAGTTCCTAAGATATAACGCGGTAACAGTCGGACGGACAGACATACAGATAGACAAATAGAGTCGAAACATAAGGGTTCCATTTTACTTATTTCTAACATGTTCTAATATGGCGCATTAGATCCCTGAACTAATTATATCAGTTCTAAAATAGGTGTACCCACAACACTCACAACGAACAATCGCACGCAGCATCCATCGGCTTAAACCACCCATCGGTAAAAAAACGGTCCGATTTGTGGATACCAATCGAAAAACCTTACGCAATTTTCCCACCTAAGGCTATCGTGGTAATCGGTTGAGAAAAGCGACCAGTAGGGGAGAAATGCCGGACATCCGGACAGATACGAAATCATTTTTGCCAGAGCTCAAACGATGACACTTCACTCGCTATGCTCGCTCCATCAACTAGTACCAGTGGCTCTGTGAGCTGTAGATCTCGCGAATCTTTCAAATCCCATATCTCCGCCATTTTGAAATATTACCAAGCACTAAGTAGACAAGAAATGTCCATATAATTATCAAACCTCCTCCCAATATTTCGCGAAAAGCGGTTAAGAAATGCGACTAGAAGAGAAAGACATCCGGCGGACAGACAAACACATGAAAGCATTTCTCCAAGCTGAACCGGAAACGCTTCGCTTGGTCAACTAAATTTTTACTTACTGAAAATCTTTGTAGTCCACATAGCCTGGGTGAAGAAGAGGTACCCGCCGTACACTGCTCCGATGTGCAAGGAGACGAATAGGATGATATTCCTCCAGACAAACTGGAGTTTCCGCTTCTCAGCCGACGGAGGGACGGGGGTGGCCACATCCTTATCTTCGGTGGCCGCGTCAGACTCCTCGAGGACCCAAGCGGGTGACTGCCCTTGAGGCGGCATGGTTCTGAGAAAAAAAATGGCCTATATATTTTTATGCTTTACATTTTTTACTTCTTTATTGTCGTTTAAATATTATTAGCTTATCATTTATCTATAAATCCTAAGCTTTCTAATTATATTTTGATTTTATTTTATTTGTTTCACAACAAATATTTTTAATTTATATAATCACTGATATCCATTAAAAACTTCTTTTCAATTAATAAGGCTTTTAAAGAATCAAGTCTTACGTTTAACTTAATTTGAGCTGGATATCAATTATATTTATTTTTCAATTTACTTCACTTCACATTTTTGACAAAGATGCATATTAAAGCTTGCATTATTGAAATCACTTTGGAAGATACTAATTTTGCAATATATGATCAAATAACATTTAATAAAAATCTGATAGGGATTATATAATTATAATAATATGTATAAATATAATAATAATTATATAAATAACCTTTTTTTAATGGGCATAAATTATTCAATACATCGACAGTATCGATACATGACTGGTTTATTAGACTGCGAATTTCAACTATGGCTTTTTGGGAAAAGTAAGATATTACCTATATATATATGTAAAGTGATAGTTCCAAACTAGTCGTATACAATTTAATCTTGTGGTGGTTGTTGATCGCCCGGGCGGCGCGAATACCAACTACATGTGTACAATTGTTAATCGATGACATCTATTTATAAAGAGAGAGGATAAGACCCAATCTTGTTGACAATTTCTGTACAATCATTGCTAAAAGGCAAAATACATTCATCAATTAGTTTTATAATTTATTCAGTGCCAAAGATTATATATCAGGTGAACTGATTACCTATCAGACGAAAACGTGATTTACGCAGTAAACAACTTTCTTCCTTATCAATTAGCACGTGTTGTGCACAGGTGCCTCCAAAAAATACTAGCAGCCTCTGAGGTCAAACATCATTCGCAACATTAAAGTCACGTTGCGTAAAAAAAGAGGACCAAACGGCATACCAGACCAGACCTCTCTTCATTTTCGTCTATCATCTATACAATACAATGAATGAAAACAATTCTATAAATGTGTTATGAAAATAATCGGCCAAGTTTGAGTCTCACGCACTTAGGGTTCTGCACTAATCTAAAATTAAAACAATATATACATTTAAAGAATTTTACAAATAGTGTTACGATTATTTTGGAAAAAAGCTTCATACAAAAAAATGCACCACAAATAAAAAAATAGAATATGAAAAAGTGCACTAGCAAAAGAGCGTATCTCCATGGCCGTTACGTCCTTTTGCTGAGAAGCGCAGTTTTTCGGCAATAATTCATAATCGGTATATCGGACCATGTTGAAAATAATTTTCGTAGAAAGTATTTACTAAGTTTTATCTTGGGGGGGTATTTATTCTACTTTCGGTTCCGATATTTTATTCATTGCAATATTTCTTTTTAAAGCTTAAAGTCTTGTTCATCGATATTTGCTAAAAAACTTTTTCAGTTTCGGTTACATACTATTTATCCTTGCCGCCCCTACAATTTTTTTTTTTTTGTTGTTTAAGTATCAAACTAAGTAGAGGCTTATACAAGACATGTAACTCGTCATTAATGTATATTAAACGTTCATGATCGTCTCCAAAAAAATCGTGTATGATGCTATCCAAATTTCATTAATGTATATCAAAAAGCGCCAAATGAATTCATTGGTGATTATTACGTTTCTTATATCATTCTAGACCAACTAGTACCAACACGGGTGTTAGGTGCGCCCTAAAGAATAAAACTTCGAGTTTGCGTCTAACACCCATTAAACACGTGAAAATTTAAGAGTCACGTGCACAGCTAATGTATGGAATGTATAATTAATTTATAGAAGTTCATACGTCATTCGTTTGGGAATTCGCGCTATGGCCACATATCGTAAACCTTGTAACGTTTAGGTAGCCTTAAGCAGAAATTAATTTTGTATTTATTACTTGTGAAGTGACAAATATTTTAACTGCTAATAATAAAAGATTATTTGTATAAAAACGTTTATGAATTTTAAATGGCTCATAGAAATAATTATCTAAATGAAAGCTTTTATATTTTATTAACAAACTTACTAATCTATTCTATTATAAAGTTGTAAAAATGAAATGTCGGGAATTGAATGTTTTCAAAAAATAAGTGAAACGGATTATTTGAACCACTGAATGGTTTTATTTTGTATGTTTGTATGTGGCATTGTAGCTTCATTATATCATATTCATAGCATGGTATACTTTTTACTCGACTACGCTAAATACAACAGAGGGTTATGATTGTTTAGGGTACCGTACCCAAAGGGTAAAACGGGACCCCTTTACTTAGACTCCACTGTCCGTCCGTCTGTCTGTCTGTCCTTCTGTCACTAGGCTGTATCTCATAAACTGTGATAGTTAAACAGTTGAAATTTTCACAGATAATGTGTTTTTGTTGTCACTATAACAACAAATACTAAAAAACATAATAAAATAAATATTTAAGGGTAAAAACGTGTTGTTTCTGATCTTTTTGTATTGATAATGGTATGAAACCCTTCGCGCGCGAGTCCGACTCGCACTTGGCCGTTTCGCACTTGGCTGCTTGTAATCCTGCTCATACAATTTTAATGTTTGAGCGATTAATTAATATTTATACTGCTAAACATTTGCATGTCGAGATTTTTGATTAACACTGTTGCTATAATTATTTTCGTAAGACCTTGTATTACGTATAATGCAAATAAAAAATAATCTGAATCTGCAGTTTGCCACCTTCTAATACTTTATAAAAAGAAAAAAATAATTATAACATACAAAAGGAAAGCTGACTTATGTATAAGGAAAAATAACTAGTAGTAACTAATAAAATAGTGTTGAGAGAATGCTTTCAAGAAAAAAAGTTGAATTAGAGACTAAAATTAGTGTAATCAAAACATTCCGAATATGACATAACAAAAATATAATAATTTATAACAAATTCTATAAATTAAACTAAAGACAACGTGAAAAAATACAGCAGAATTTTACCGATTATTAGTCAAAGTCAGGAAAATTTGGATCTTTCTTAAATAAATTAAATTCAGATTAATTTTTATAGATTTAGAACAAATATTATAATTTGTCACCAATGCCATGTAGAAAACAAAGGTAACTAGCTATTCATATCTTTACTGTTATTAAGTAGTAATAACAAAAATATCTGTACATTGAAAACAGTTAAAACAACGTCATACGGACTATTTGAAGGTCATTGAATCGTTTTTTTTATGTTTGTGCAGTCACCAGCGTCAATATCTGCCATAACAAAGCGGGTGAAAATATCTGACACGTCCTACCCGCCCTAGAAATAGAGTCGTGTCAGATATTTATGCGCGCATTGTTGAGGCAGATATTAATGCGTCATTGTGTATATGTGTCATTGTGTGGCTTCATCACATCACATCAAAACAGATAGACGGATTTCAAGTATGTTTGGTACACAGGTAGCTGGACATCGACAGATGTTTTAAGTTCAATTAAACGGATTATATCGCGTATATCATCCCATTTTATTTCAATGAGTAATAATCGAGGAAACAGAAGAAAATATAATATTGTAATAGTTAAGAATTATTTTGAAAAAATTACTGACTGTTGAGTTTGTTTCGGCTTTCTTCTCAACAGTGGTCTCCTCTTGGGAAATGCCATAGAGTCAGATACAAAAGTGCCCTTGTGGCCTACTTACAGAAGAAACAATTTGAATTTGAATTTGATGGTTACGTGATACTTTTACTTGACTGCGATGAAGAAAAACAGAGGGTTAGGGGAAATACGGACAAAACGGCATATATGGACAAAATTACATAATGGGTTTATTTCGAATTTGGTTAGTTGTAGCGAGCCGTTTGTCATTGCAAAACCTTGATGATGACCATGTTTACAAAACTGTGAAGGGCCGAGCGCCGTTGGCTTGGTCGCGCCGACACAACGGGGGTGAACATGTATGGCGCCCACAAAAGTTTATTTTCTACATGATTCTCTTCTGTCTTTTGATGAGTTATGTGGTATTATTTGTGATGATTTTTATTTAATTCAAAAACCATGACATGACGTAATTGATTGAAACTAATTTTATTGCAATCGTCAACTGGTTTAATAGAATATGTTCTTTTAATTATTCTCTTCACATTTGTACAAAATGATATACCTCTACTCTGGACAAAACGACATAGTGAAAAGAACTTGTATTCTTAAACTTAAAAACTAATATCGCTCGTTTGGTCGTCTTTTTTCTCGTTACGAATAGGAACTGTATCAAAATATATGATGTAACGTATCATGAAAACTACTTTGATCCTAAAGCAGGGACCACAGATGGACAAAATGATATACATAATACAATATTAAAATGTTGTATGTCATTTTGTCCATGCTATATGGACAAAATGGTTTTTGCAATAGGTTACAGTTTATATAAATATAAATTTTAATAGGATTCCTATTAAATTTAAAGATTAGGTTACTGGTAGTTAATGAACCTGAGATGGTTTTGGATAAATAAGACTGATTATAATTTGGTCCAATAAAGATATATGACCCAAAATCAAAACACTATGTCATTTTGTCCGTACTTCCCCTATATTTTTTTCTCCTCCACTGACAAAGTGGTGGGCACGGTCTCTCTAGTAAAATTATATTGCTTTCATTTGACTTTGAAAAAGATCATCGCATCACAATTACATTAATAAATAATAACTGTCGAAAGCTACTACTAGGTACCTGTTTGGCAAATGCTACGAGGTCAGGGTTGACTGACTGACTTTATGTATGTATGTAAACACTTTATTGTACATAGTAACAAGTTACAAATGCAATCAACTTAAAAGATATAAGTAAAAAGGCGAACTTATCCCTATTAGGGATCTCTTCCAGTTAACCTTTGAGTAAGTGAGTGAAGATACAAGGAAGATACACAAACTAACACCATGTACAAACTATATAAAACACCAAACTAAACAAATGTACATGAATGAATAATAAATATAAATAAATACATGTATATCCGTATAATATATAACTAAATAAAATATAACAATAATATTTAATAAAAATAAATCGTATTCAACAATTTTACAAATCATTGGAAAAAGTTGGAAAGCCACACAATATTTTCATACAAATAAGAGAAACGGGCAATAAGTCAAAAATATTTAATTTATTTGTATGGTTATTTGCGTTCACAACACGCCAAAACGGCTAGACAGAATTCAACCAATGGTGATACAGAGATATCCGAAAATGGAGAAGATACTTTTTACCCAATTATAATGAAGCAAAAAAGGGGGTTATGACCTATTTTACTTCAGGAAAAGGCATCAGGACCCCTGTGACTCTCCCTTTGGCAGTAATCGGGCTAAGTCTACATGACGGATTATTCCATACTAATATTATAAATGTGAAAGTGTGTCTGTCTGTCCGTCTGTCTGTCTGTCTGCCTGTCTATCTGTTACCTCTTCACGCTTAAACCGCTGAACCGATTTGGATAAAATTTTGTATGGGGATAGTTTCAGTCCCGGGGAAGGATATAGGCTACTTTTTATCCCTAAAAAATACGCTCAGTCGCGATAAACGAATTTAAGGCGGACGAAGTCGCGGGCAGAAGCTAGTTATTAATATTTAGTCATCATAATCCCTATTCTGCTGACATTTTATTTCTATCATTGTATTAGTATATTAATTTATATAGTTAAGAAATGAAGCATGTTGTAAAATTGTATCATTTGTTTTTCTTTTACTTTGAATATTAATTATAATGTTATATTTCCGACACGATTGAAAAATGTTATGGAATAAACTATCCATTTATCTACCGTAAAGGTGCACTTTAATTGGCTATTTGAACGTAGTAAGAGGAAACTATTGATTTAGTAAATCCAATTATTAAGCTTGGTCTGGAAATTTAGCTTACTGTCAACTAATTGCAACTAGATATACCTTTTTACGCTCGATATACGTTCCAACTAATACATTCGTTTTTCAATACCCGTGTCAGAAGACAATGGAGAGGAAAAATTATCAAAGCAACATTTGTAGAGTTCCGTACCCCATACCAAAAAGGTAAAAAAGGAACCCTTATGATGCGACTCTATCTTCTCGTCCGACTGTTACGGCGCTTTATCTCAGGAACTACTATAGGTATCCATTTGAAATTTGGAATAGTTATAAAGATAGCTAGCCCATGTATATTTCAAATAAGAAACTTAAAATAAATTTTTAATGTCCTATAAAAAATACCAATATAAGGGGGGGGGGGGGTCAAAAATTCAATGTCTAGCAAGAAAGGGCTTGATTTGAAAATTATCAAATTTTACTTGTACGTACTGTAAATTTTAGTTTATGAAAGAAAATGTGGAAATGATTGCCCGAAGTTTACAAAGTCAAAATTTTGATTTATGTTTCGAAATATATAAATAATACATATAACAAAGCGCTCTATTTTTTTTTAAGCAAGAGAGACTTGCGTTCTTTAATGGAACTGCCAAATGCCTTAATGGCATTAAAATCGCACCAATTCCATTCCTAAATGTACAATTACTTCAAAAGTAATTTAAACAAAATTGTTCTTTTAGTGCTGGTTAAAACTGCAATGTAAGATATTTTTTATTGACATCTTTATCTTATCATTTTAAAAGGAACTGCATATCAAGAATGAATTTAAAATTAAGTATTAAATCATATATTTCTTGATCGTCATCATACTCATCATGGTGAAGTTTTATTTTTGCAATTATCTCTTAGCATCTTCTTCACAAATGTTCAAGAAATGTATTTAATTTTTACTGCACATAACAAATTGTAGGTGGTGCGACTAATTTATAGACATAATTTATAAAGGTAACTACTTAGATACATACATACTCATATAATTACTAGATTTTAGAAACAACTTCATCTGCGTGGTTTTTCGGGATAAAAAGTATTCCACGTCTCCAGCCTTGACGTACGAGTATATGAAAAAAAATACGCCATTCCATCGCCCCGTTATCGCGGGAATAAATGATAAATATAATCCTTCTATACTGACCTATATGAAAAAAAATACGCAATTCCATCGCCCCGTTATCGCGCGAGTGAAGGATTAACCAACAAAAAAAAAATACATTTATAATATTTTTCTACTCCTGTACCTACTTCTTTCTGTCGTTTTAATGGTTGCCAACTCTAATATAAAGACATACATTACGTAAGACTTTTAAAACTCTATAGTCTATTTCCCATAAACGCACTGCTAAACGTGTTACAATGTCTCTATTAACGTATTCCTTAGTGCCCCAGAGTACAAAATTTCAATGTAATATTTTTTTCTCAAACATGCACTGAAATATAGATGTTATGTTCCTTATAATAGGCTGAAATAAACTACATTTAGGTACTAGTAGGTACACATACTATCGAATACTTTGTACCTAATACCATGGTTGATATGAATAAATTAAATAAAATATCTTCCTCATTCGGTTTTGAATGTTTTTAATTATGTGTTTCGTCGTTTAGTGGCGACAGTACAAGCATTGCTTAGTTTGGGACTACAATTTGTGAAATATTGCATCTGATATTCAATTATTTTATTTATGCAATAAGTATCAGCCGTGTGGATATAATTTGTACCCGTAGCGTAGAATCATATCTAATTTAATAGGGTGCGCTAAAGTCCACATATTTTTTCAACCGCGATTGTTGAAACTCCGAAAATGTTTCTCATACAATTTTCCATCATAATAGTCACTATTACTACCGATATCACAACTCCGAAGCGTTTAAAACCATAATGTCAGTTATCATAAATATCACTAATAATACTTTTTATTATCATATATTTATTCATCATAACTGTGTTTGATCGTATTTTATACTGTCATACATTTTTTAAGCAGACTGGTTTGTACTCATAAACTCCACAATCATATATTTTTTAAGCAGACTTATTTGTACCCATAAACTTCATTATCGTATAGTTTATAAACTAACTTGTTTTTACTTATACATTCCAACATCATAAAGTTTATTTCGCTGACATTGATTTGACATTCACATTTTGTAAAAAATAATGTGACTTGCATATTTGACAGTCAATGTGGATAAAATACCCACCGCGGAATCCCGAAGACCCCGCAGTCAGTGGGCGAAGTAATGACCATCTGTTGAATATTATTACAGAAAAGATAAACCACGATAGATGTTTGTAAGTAACAAAAAAGAAACATTTCATGAACAAATCGATTTTAAATGAATTTTCAATCGTCTTATGATTTTTGATCGTAATGTAAGTATGTACGTTTTGCTTACTCGGAGTAGCCAAGTTCGGTTGTTGGCATATTATTGTTTAAACGAATAATTATTTGATATATCTTTCATTAACCATAAAGTCAGCATATCTTTTTCATCTTAAGGAAGATCCGACTTGGGTTAGTTAGGTACGACGACAAGCGAAGCGAGGGGGAGTGTTAAGTGGAACTGCGACCCTTAACTCATATTGTATGTTTCCCAGCAAAGACTTCTCTCATTGTAACTGACAATTCGAAAGTGCTTGTATCTAAGCCTACTTGAATAAAGGATATTTTGATTTGATTTGATTTGATTTGATTAACGAGCGAGCGAAGCGAGCAAGCCGCGGAGGTCTATATCGAGTCTTGCCTTTTCCCTTTTGTACCTCACAATGTCTTTCTCACTATTTAACGTTAATTTAGAAACCCTTAATGATGAATCATAACAACGATACATTTAAAAATTTGGAAGAGTGATGATTCTGGCTACAATCGGTAGTAAAAGAAGGATTCGGAGAATCAATTTTATGTGCGTCAATATGGACTCGTTTAAATGTTATGATTGACAAGTTTATTGAAAATTATGATTATGAATGAAAAAAATATGATAACCAGCATTATGAGTACAAGCATAATCTTAGTGACGACATTATGAATTACGATGTTCTAGTACACATTTATAAAGTAAAAAAATCAGAAGAGTGATGAGTCTGCCTACAAATCGGTAGTAGAAGAAAAAATCGGAGGATCGATTTTATGTGAGTCAATATGGACCCAATTTAATAATGTCATAGTTAGCATATAGGAAAATGTTTGCAATCGTGTGCAGTACGTGCAGGATTACCGGGTTCGCCTGGTAAACAATAGAATTGCTATAATTTGAAGAAAATAGACATTTGATTCTGCAATTGCCCTATAGATATTACGTGACGTCAAAAGAAAATGGTTGTCTTTACTTTGATTAAATAACTATACACCTTTGTTTTTGTTACCGTGGCGGTTGGTTTACTCAATTTAAAAACGTACGGATGCAGGTTCGTTCCGTATAGATAGATGATAGTCTAGTCTAGTACATGGCAAAGTGCATTGGGAAAAGAGATCGGGCTTTTCATAATATATTTTATACACGAATTAAATACAAGAAGCCATCTGATAACATTTGAGCATGTGATGATTAAATGATGGAAAATTTCTAATAGGACAGTTCCTTATGATTAATTATGTGTCTAAAAAGTTTATATAACTCTATTTTTCGCGTAACGATAACCGATTTTATATGCCCAAGTTTTGGCGTGTTCAACCTTTATAATGGAAAAATAAGTAATTTTCGGAATTATACCATATTAAATATTACCCCAATAAATCTTACAAAGTTTACGTCTTCAGGTACATGTTTTCTATAGTTCCGTACTCCGTACCGAAGAGTAAAAACGAGGAAACCTTATGGCGTGACTCTGTCTGTCTGTCCTACTATTACAGCGCTAGGCTCGGTACATATCTAAGGAATTATGTAGGTATGCTATCCAATTGAAATTTTGAATAGTTAAGTATAGACGTAGTAGCTAGCCGGCTTTGGCAAGTGCAAATGATGAATAATATTTTTTTTTTACTATGAAAGGTTATCATATTTGGGGCGAAAATCAAAGTGATAGTAGAAGCAGTAGCATCATATCATGGAATAATTTGATTAGCTCCATATTTCCAAAGTTTACCAAGCGAAAGTTTTGAAATGAACTAGAATTATGTAAGGTAACATAAATATTACAGGAAAATCGTCATAATGTCTGGATGACTATGTTTGATACTCCATTTTTTTATAAATAACCCAGTTAGGTTCAGTGTGCACCTTAATTATACGCCACGCCATAGATACCAAGGGCCTGTTTCATAAGCGCTTGTAACTTGTATTACAAGCGGAAGTCTCTTTTTTAACCGACTTCCAAAAAAGGAGGAGGTTATATGCTCGACAGTTTATTTTTTTATGTATGTTCACCGATTACTCCGCCAATTGTGGACCGATTTTGAAAATTATTTTTTTATTTGTAAACTCCTGAAGTGGTCCCATTGCCACCAAGTTGGGATCTGAACATGGGATCCCAGGGAAATCGCGGGCAATCCTCAAATTTTATAGGCACTGATAACGTTTTTCATATATTTTCTTAGCTATTTAAGTATTTGCATATAGTAGTCATCATCTCATCACGCTGAGCTGACGACGGAAGGTACAACTCTTTAATGGTTAAGAGTTAGAGGATAATTCTTAAAAAAATCATCTATTATGAAGTTGGTGCCAAACCTGAAGTAAATAAAGTTTTTCATTCAACAAAAATACTATTTACTATAAAGGCTCACCGCCGCGGTTCTTAATAGTAATAAATGAATGATTTGGCACCGACTTCAAAAGGTGATTCAAATGTGATCCGTACCGTAAATAAAAGATTTTTTATGGCTTTTTAGTTTATTTTGAAGTCGGTTCTTTTCTTATTTTTTTTATATCATATTGTTAGAGAGAGACTTCAGCTTGTATTTAATACAAGTTACTACGTTGTAAGTTAATACGTTGACAAACGGGCCGCAGGTGCAAAGTTGGATGGAGGTTTGTACAGAACCCTCGGTGTGCGAGTCAGATTTGCACTTGGCCAGTTTTTTATTAATGCATCGTAATGTCGTTTACTACCATACAGTCATGTATACGCTCCAACACATTTTACAGGCCTGACCATTAATAATTAATCAGGTAATGCGCCACATAACCTGTTTAATGGCCAACGGTTCATTTCACAAGAAGCATAACGCATTCGCCAACTTGTCTTGTGATCTAATTATTTAGGCGAACGTCTTATGATTTAACAAAAACAAATTAACTGATTATAACATTTTGATCAATCATTATTAGTATCATTTGAAGTAATTATAGAAATAATTTACCGTCACGTACGCAAGTGATAAAGTTCATTCAAGTGACGATAGACCATAATCGAAGTGCGTATCGGCGGTGAAAAAAAGAAATGGGATAAGCGACAGCTTGCTGGCGTGTGGTAATATACCTTTTGAACTTATTTTATAAGGTGTATAATTCAATGTCTCGAAAATGTCGCTTATCCTATTTGTCTTTTCCACTCTGGGTATTATGATTATGACAAACACGCGTATGAACACAAATAACCTATTGAGGGTCAAGGGGCAACGGTGCAACTCTCGAAATCCTATTAATTGGTCGTTAATTAATATCAAAATAAATGTGATAGTTGTCGTCTTGACTAAGACTTCTGCGTCGGAGGTAGGTAGAATCAGATAAGTACAGTCACAAGCAATAATATCTGCTACAACAAAGCGCACATAAATATCTGACACGACTCTATTTCTGGGGCTGTTAGAACGGGTCAGATATTTTCGCCTGCTTTGTTACAGCAGATATTGATGCTTGGTGACTGTCCGTTATAATTTGTATCCAAATGTGAACAATGTCAATAGGTAAACACTCTAGTCTATAAAGCAAAACGTATATTTTTAAAACGGAACCCTTATAGTTTCGTCATTTCCGCCCGTTCGTATGTCACAGGCATTTACTCAAAAACTACTTGATGTATATTGATGAAATTTGGAGGATAGGTGTCTTGTATAAGCCGCTACTTAGTTTGATAGTTAAGTAATAAAACATATTTCTAGGGGGGGCACTATATACATGTGGCCGAAACTGTTTTTTTTATGCAAATATTAATTATTTCGACAGTTCTTTTCTAAATATTTTTTTTATTTATTGAATATTTTCGGAAATAATCGCTCAGAAAACTTCATAAATTGTGTCCCTCCTGCCTCTATTTTCTAGATAGAATGTCAAAAAAATATGAAAAAAATTGCAAAAATAAAGCTTACTAAATACTTTCAATGAAAATTGTTTTCAACATGATCGGATATATAGACGTAGAGTTATTTCCAAAAAACTGTGATTATCAGCTACAGGACGTAAGAGCGTGCCGTGGAGATACGCTCTTTAGCTAGTGTACTTTTTCATATCGTATTTTTTTCATATGTTGTGCATTTTTTGTATGAACGGCTACGGAACCCTACACTGAATATGGTCCGACATGCTCTTGGCTTGTTTTTTTTTATTATTCTACTACCCCTTGAATACGAAAGGCGTAAAGTTTTCGAAAAGTTGGAATTTAAATGAGATATCTATTTAAATAGTTTTATTTAAATATAATATTCTACGAACGTATACCCACTACACACACAGCCAAGTCATATTTTAATGTATGCTTTAATTTATAAATCAACAGTTTGTATAAGATATTTATAATAGTTTAGATAAGAACTATGATAATTGTTTTTTGCAGTAGAGGACAGTATACGGTCACTAAATGACGATAGTAACTTCGGGTGCTGCACCTAGCTCGAGTCAATACAGCAGTGTACTCGTATGCGTGCCCAGTGGCGTGATCTCGGGATGATGCTACAAACATGTGATCCACAAAACGTGACATGTCACGATGGACCCGTAATCACTTATGACCTTCCCCGCTCGAGACGAATAATCAATTGACCGATACATCGCGCCATATTACGCGACCAAAAAGTATCTTTATTCTTATCTCCTAATGCCCGTATGAGCGGCTGCTGGTCTTTCCAATTCGGATGGACTTTCGTGTTATCAAATCGTGCGATCAGTTTCCGTATTTTTTTTTTCATTAAAATAAATAAACACTTTTTCGACACTATTATACAGTTGTAAAAAAATAATCTGTACATTAAAGATATTAAAAAAATATTAAATCGCCTATTTGAAGGTCACTTGAAAAAAATATATTTATTTCTATATGTTTGTATATATCTTTGTGGCTTCATCACGTCAAAACAGCTAAATAAATTTTAACTATTTTTGGTTCACGGCTAGGGGAGCATCTACAGATGGTTTAGGATATTTTTACCCAACTGCTGAGAAAAATATTACGACTTTGCGAACGAAGTTGCGGGCATCCAATAGTATAACTTGTCTCATAACTTTAAACAAGGTTCGCAAACAAGTTTCAAACACGTGTTGCTATTTGAGTGAATGCTTCGATTAAGGGTCATTATGCGAGAATTTCCAGTTTTAGTAGACACATTTTTATTCAAGTGTCTGGAGATTTTTGAGGCATTTAGAATTATTTAGTAATAAAAGTTACAGGCTTTTGTGAAACGGGCTTAAGGTGGCCAAAAAATATTTAACGATCGCTGACCGCTTATGGGGTTATTCAGTGCCCCATACTGATTATATAGCAGCAGTATGTAGTGTTTTTTTGGGAAAGTCCAAAAATGTGTTTTTAACATTGTTGTATCTCGGGGTATTTATATAAGATTGAAGTAGTTTTTTCATCAATATGCCTAATGTTATAGTCGTTCTATTGCGGCATACTTCAGAAAAAGTTTTCAAATAGTCTATTGTTTGAAATCCCATTAAAATCTAGATGTATTTCAATAAAATGGTGTCAATGAAAGTGATGCAGAACCAACACCCAAATAAGGAATGCCCGCCTCCTTTTCAAATTATTAAGTAAGGATATGCGAGACTCATATGTTTGAGAGCCAGCTCAAAATTTAAATTTACATATTGGATGAAATATTTGCCATTATTATCTATGCTGACGGTAAGTTTTATAATTCGTGTGTAAACACTGTAGGTATGTTTTCGAAAATAAATTCAACATATTTTTATTTCTATAGCATTTTAAAATATATACATAAATGTATATACATATAAATTTACTTTAATATTAAGTATATGTAGGCATTTTTAACCCGAACATAGATTTTTCATATTTTATAATTTGTCAAATTTTCACTACAAACCTGGCATAACCGCCGACATGATGAAAGAGACTTAGATAATTCAACTGTACATTTAAAAAAAAAACTCAATGTTTAAGAAACAATGGTTTTCAACGAGACCTAAATAGCAATACCTACATTTGTCAGACGTATTGATTGTCATTTAAAAATTAAAATTACAGAACTCTTTGCCTTCGAGTTAAGGTTTCACAAGCACTCGCGATTTTTTAAATTTAAATTTACTTCAGCACTAAATAACAAAAGCTAGCTTTAAAGTGGAAAAAACACTGAAATAAATAAGAGTCCAGCATGGTACCGGCGAAAAAAAATGTAACGAAGTTTTCGCATCTGCCAGTGAGCTTGCGCTGGCGTGGAAAAGTTATTAGATTGCCTATTTGTGTAGCCCTTTGCTAGTTCTACGAAATGCGGTGCTACAATTCTTTAATTGACCAGTTAAAATATTTTCTTTATTTAAGTCGCTGTTTTTTTTTTACGACAATGACTACTAAAAATTTGTGTTAGAGTTAATTTTGAAAAAACGAACAAAAATATTATTGCAAAGCATTTTATGATAATGCGGTATAATGTTAAATATTGTAATAGTAAGTTTATATTTAACATTATAAGAACCATGTAATTTATACCATAATCTACATGATTTGGAGGGAAACGGTTAATGTCGATAAAAAAGAAAATCGATGCATTTCTACTTCAATCGTCCAATCAAAATTTAGAACCTAAGTAACATTTGGCAACGCTGAAATATTTAATCTTAAAACCTATAATATGTATGAATAAATTTTGCACTAAAAACGAAATGGTTAAAAAACTCACATTTTAAAATATCCCTAAGGTGTTTGTCCGCAATGTAAAGATCCGCACTTGATATCCGTTTACAAATGTCGCGATTGACTGTAACTAGACATTATCCCACGACTTATATATAGTGTAGGTTGTCAGTTGAAGACGTTTGCAAGAATGCCGCGCGGTCGCGTCGTAGGCACTTGGTTTAACCAGGCATTGCGAACCTTGTCTAAGCCGGCCTACCGCCGCCTCCCGCGCCGCTAAGGCCGTTCGATAGTTCTAATTTCTTTAGTATCCATCAAATCAAGGTGGGCAACTGCGTCCGCGTGGGAGACAAAATCATCAGTCAATTCTCCTTTTTACTTCAGCGCTTTCGGGAAAAAAATATCCTGTAATCTTGGATGCCCAACTACCCGTGAATCAAAGATTTTTGAAATCAGCTCCATCTCTCGGTCGGAATATCTTTGCGGACTCATTACGTCAAGATGGCAAGACGGATCTCAACTATTTTTGGTATAAGGACAGGTAAACATCCGAGGATTTTTTAGAACATTTTTTATAAATTCTTTGGATACCGTAAAAAATAAAATAATGTACATTCAGCAAAATATCCTATCTCGAACACTTAAGCTAATTTCTCTTTATGTCGTATAGCCGTGGGACACCCTGTATATATATAATATAAAAGAAAAAAAATAAAAAAATGGTAATTTGAATCAATGTATGTATATAACCTACGTCTGTCTGTGGCTCCCTATCCGTCTTCGTCGTAACACTCACATTCTTTCTCTTCTCTATAATACACTCTTTCATCGTGCGACTCCCCGCTATCTCAAAGAACGTTTTAGTTATCTTCTATCAGCAAGGGCCGCTCAAAACTATCTTCTAGCTGTTCCATCATCAAAGTCAAAGTTTTATACAAATTCTTTTACATTCCGGGCTACTGTGTTGTGGAACTCTCTTCCGCTCGATTTAAGGCAAGCGAAGTCATTGCCTATTTTTAAAACTAAGTCAAAGGATCATTATTTATCTCTCCCATAATTTATACTTTTAATTCTGCTTCTGGTTTTCTAATCACCTTGATGTCAACTGTATCATAGTTTTCCTTCTTACTTTGTATATATATATTTATATTTATAGTAGTAGTATGTATGTTTAGTAGGTATATGTATATGTATAATATGTATGTTTGTTTTTATTTATTTTTGCATCATATGTAATCTTATCTCACCACCTACTCATTTTTAGCTATTTTATGTCATTTCCGCTACCCAAAGGTTGTCTGGAAGAGATCGCTCTTTAGCGATAAGACCGCCTATTGTCTACCTATTTTATGTTAAGGCTCTATTGTATTGCTTCTGTTGTTGGTGTGCAATAAATAATTGTTGTTGTTGTTGTTGTTGTTGTTGTTGTCTGTCCCTGATATTTACATAGAGTAGGCATATCATATGAACGCAGCGTAAAATATGTATCTCTATACAAGGTTTCCCACAATCATGCGGTATGAAGGGAAAGGTACCTTAAATGTTGTAGACTTTTATTTTTATAAGTAAGATTTTCTAAAATTGCTTGAAAAAGATGAAGAAAAGATTATATTTACTCAGGTATTTGGTAGATTCATTGGTAAAATTGAAACTAACATTACAGAAATAATGCGATTATACATAGAAAAAATAAATAACAACTAATAACACTACATACTACCTAAACATTTATAAACAAAAAGTTGGTCCCTTTGGTAGGGCGCCGCTGAAACAGGCAGCATTCCCGCACTGTATGGCTATCGAAAGCCTTTCTGCGAGAAAGCGTACGCGTGGGTCCCCTGTTGTCTCCCTCAGACACTTACTGAGTTCCTTGTAGAGCCCGCGTGCACCCTGACCCCATGGGCTGAGTGTCTTGACCCCAAAGAGTATATACTTAAATAAGTCGTATTGGGCGCTGAGACAACAGAATGTCGTAATCTTGGTCCGCCGCCGCACCCGCCCGCCTGCTCGTGACCGGAAGGTAGGACGCTGCTAATGTGTCAGCGCATGTCACGTCCCACACCAGCGCGCGGCCCATCCTCCACGGTATCAAAGTCATCCCGTCATGGCGTTTGTCATCGTCCCGTGCGATCTGTCGCTCAAGAACAGCTGAGACGTTGGATCCTTATTTCTAAGGGCAATCAAGTTGGCCCTGTATAGGACCGGTGTCATGTCCTGGCAAACATCTCCTGTAAGATTCACCAGTTTAGTGAGGTCCATGACTGGTGAGGTCTACCTATGAGGTGCTGCGGGGAGATGCTGTCCTGGTCCAACACCGATCCTTTTGGGAAGGAGGAGAGAGCTGCTTTTACATCTCCTTCTGTGGCTTGCAGATAAACATTTGGGTCGGAAGGAGGGTCAATGAAAAGTGGGATGGAAGACCCTGGGGACTGTTTTGATTGCAAAGCGGTAGCGGTCTCTGGTGTGTCGGGAGGGATGGTGTCGTGGGAGAATAAAAGTTGTGGGGTGCCTTTAAGATCCACTTAGTATATCTTCTCTTCGACCTTATCGTATAAATTATAGGTACGAGATTTGAAGGGCGGCGAAGGAGTCGTTAGAGTAGAGATTAAAACATTGTCTAGGTCAGAGATGTTGTCGGAATTTTAGTTAACACATAATATTTGAAAGAGAAGGTCAGAAGGTAGCGCCAGGATATTTTGTTGTAATTACGTATGCAGGAAGTGATGGCATTGGTTAGGGCCTCGGCCACTGTGGGTCGGACGTCGCGCGATATTCGTTTGATTAATAGTGTGGTAGGTTTGAGTTGTCTGAGAAGAGAGTGTAATGGAATTTGATGCGATGTCGATGATGTGCTGGGAATTTGGAAGTTCGAGTTAGGGACGACAACAAAGGTACGACCGGCCCCCGTATTGCCACTTTACGTCTTTACGACGCTCGCAATCGCAATCAAGTGTCATGATTTTGTATGGGCTATGACAGTTGATTCGGATACCAAGTGTCAAAATTTCGTTAGGCAATAACCCCGCTGGTTTTTGTGTATATGCAGGCCATTGGTTGACTGGAACATTTTGTTGTATATTTCACGGCATTGCATTTACATTAGTACGTAACACGAGAAATATATTGCATTAGCATAAGTATGGAAAATAACAATACGCTATTAGAATATGAACACTTAAGAAAAAAACTATATAAATAATTATGACAGCACTAGAATTTTCTTGTCATGGTGTCACCGATGACGTTTGCCGGGGCGGCGCATCGACGCGGAAGGCGCCCGGTGGTCCCCGGTGTCCTTGTTTACTCGTAAGGACTGCTACAGGTGGCAGTATGGCCTATGCTCTTAGCCTGTCAAAAAGGATGAAAAGGAAAAAAAGGACTGCTACAGAGAGGTGCGTTGCGTGAGGGTTCCGCGCCTGGCTAGGCAAAAGCGCCAATCGTAAATTTGATGTCAGGATAGGCTGTGTAAAGTGAACGATCCTTTTGTATTTTTGTATGTAATTGCTTTTGCACAACATGAGGCAATATCGATTCTTCTTTTTCACTCTTTGTTTTCTTAAAATATAGGTATAGAGCTCTGCGCACGCTCAACCAGGTCGCCATGAAAGTTGATGTGTGAAAAATCTGGAATTTTCTGGTATTATGCAATTTAATATGGATATTACACAAATTATAACCATACATCTATCTGTCTTACTTTTTTTTAATCACCAGAAATCATTTTTTAATAACCTGGTTGCATTAAGTTGGCTCCTCATTTGTATGTGACGCCATAGATACCAGAGGCAAACTTAACTCAAGCGGCAAGTTAAGTCGGAATAAGTTTAAGCTTATACGGAACCCTCGGTGCACGAGTCAGACTTGCACTTGACCGGCTTTTTTTAAATAAAGTAATGTGTCATGAACAATATTTAAGGTACTCTCTCTTCATGTCGCTTAACCTTAATGGATCCTTTTATTTCACCGACAAATGCTTCATAGAGTATTTCATTAATTTCACAGTAGTTTTATACCATAGATTTCTTACCATAAATGGATCATCATTTTTGAAAATTTTATAAGGTTAGATTAGGTTTGTAACGGTTCGTTTTATAACTATTTCAAAGGTTAAATGTTTCAGAGGAAAACGTTTAGGTGTACTTATATTTTTTGAAAGGTAACACTATGACACAGCGTTCAATACAAGAAGCATAAACTATAATTAAGATTTATATAAGTCGTTTTCACTATATTAAAATTTCCCAGGCAGATTTCTCAAAATAATACTTATTAAAGTTAAAAAATATTCAATTTTTAACAGCACGTACCCCGCAGAGCGCTCAGACGTCTCAATCAAAGATGTCGAATGTTCTAGGGTGTATTAACAATAGAAATCAGTGGTACTAATAGATAGTTTTTGCGAATAGAAATAACACTCAATATCGTTAGAAGAAAAGAAAATAATAAAAATCCGTCACTTTCGAATTAGACTCATACACCAAGGGACTCCATATCACCGTCCAACACGTTTTGTGTACGGTCCTCATTTCCCAAGTAGCAATTAAGTGTCAGTAAAATGAATATACCAACCAATTTAGAACTTAGTGTTTTAAGGGACTTATAAGAGTATCTGAGAAAACTAACATGAGCTCAAGCTGTATAAAATCATTATAAAGGAATCTGCGTACGCATGGGGTGTTATATAAGAATATAATAAATCTACTATAAAACTTTAAGTGTTGTGTGACACTTCGAGCTAATTCAATCGTTAAAGCTGTATACAGGCTGTATTGTAGTATCAATTGGCACTTGTTGCTGTAAAAAAGTATGTGTCAACTCGGTTATAAAACTTTAAGTGTTGTGTGGCGCTACAAGCTTATTCTATCATTAAATCTGTTAGAGGCTGTAGTGTAGGATCACCTGACACTTGTTGCCGTACAAAAATATTTCTCAACTCCGACTTAAAACTAATTGTGATGGCGTAATCTTACACTATTATAAGTATAAAAGTGTTACAACTGCTGTCTGTACGGTTATTATAAAACTTAAAGAATAAATGACAGCTGTAATACAGTTTTTGTCTGTGTTTCTGACAAAGTCACTTAAAGCGATTTTTGGCGTAATTTTGCACTCGTATAAGTATAGTAGTTTTATTATTTCTGACAATGAGTGTATTATAAAACTAAATAAATAAATGGCAGTCATATTACAGCTTTAGTCTGTATTACTGACAGTTGCTCGAATCTATTTCGGACAGTGTAAATATGTGGAACAAAAGAAAAAGATTGGGTGCAGTCAAGAGACGAATCAAAAATGAATAAATAAAAATATAAAAACAACGACACAAATACAAAATTTTTATTAAAATATTCTATTACAAAGCTGATTTAAATCCAAAAGCTGTAGAAGTAACTCCATTAAGTACATAGTACAGCTACTAAGATTATAATGCTCTCCAACTATCCTATAGACTGTTAAAAACTGTCGCCATTTTACTATGAATAAAAACATATTTGAAAACATAATTAAAGATTACACTTGAAAATATTTAACAAAAACTAAAGTTACCCAAAGGTTGTCTGGAAGAGATCGCTATTTAGCGATAAGACCGCCTGTTGTTTACCTCTGCTAATTCGAATGTCAATGTCATATTCTGTATTTCTGTGTATCTGAGGTGTGCAATAAAGAGTATTTGTATTTGTTATATTATGGTAACCAGCTAAAATAGATTGATTTTAGCCGTAGAATATACATTAAACGAAAAAAAACCTAATTTTAAAAACAAACGCCAAATTTATGTACCAGTTTTCGATATTTTGTTATGTCTCTCTTTATTATTAAGCAGGCGCGTGAATATTTTGCCAGAAAAGATACACATGTTCACAACAAATAATAATCGGCACTTCCAATCCATACTTAATAAACACAACAAATAATATTATAAATGCGAAAGTGTGTCTGTCTGTCTGTCTGTCTGTCTGTTACCTGTTCATGCTTAAACCACTGAACCAATTTGTATGAAATTTGGTATGGAGATAGTTTGAGTCCCGGGAAAGGACATAGGCTATTTTTTATCCCGGAAAAATGCCCTTATCCGCGATAAACGAATTTAAGGCGGACGAAGTCGCGGGCAAAACATTTTGATCCTTAATATATTCGGCCTTTACGGCATGTGAAAATTTGTAAAACTTATTTTATTCCCTAGCTAGCTAGCTATAGCATGTATTCTTAACGATTATTTATTACATTTATAACATTCACATAGCTTTAAGCTGTTAGCATGTCAAGAAATTGAATTGAATTTGTACATTTATAATCTATATTCATTTTTATTCTAAGATTTACATGCATATAATAAAAATGACATCATAAGTATTTTTGGTTCAGTGTAATTTTTGCCTTCAAAAAATTTCCAAGAGAGTAATAGGCTCTGTCAATGAGTTCCTTTTTAAATTTTACTTTAAATATGTTTACATTAAATTTTTTCAATTCTTCAGGCAAATAATTATATATTTTAGAGGCCGTTCCTAGTAAGCTATTTCGTAGTAATGCTGTTTTGCCAGGTATTGTTTTGATATTAAATTTGTGACGCATGGTTTTAGACTCCATCGACTTTAGTTGACACATATTGGGGTTTGATTTAACAAAGACTGCTACTTCGTAAATGTAAAGACTTGTCAGTGTCAAAATCTTTAGTTGTGTAAGGCTTACAACTATCCGTTTCTCTGAGGTTACAGGTGGCACGGATAAATTTTTTTTGTACACCAAAAACAAGATTTTTGTTTGTGGAATTTCCCCAAAAAATAACACCGTAGCGATGAAAAGATCCAATATATCCGTGATATGCTAATAGTGCTGTGTTGGTATCTGATAATTTTGAAATTCAAACTTTTAGACTTAAATATGTTTTATTTTATTGTAATTCTTCTTGAAAACCTATTTAAAACTTATATTCTTAAATCATACTTATCAGAGACAATCTGTACCGAATTACAGCTATTATACAACTTATCTATTGCTTGTACAGCTACTGTACAGCTACTGTAAAGCTCTAATAACGCGAAAGCTGTAGAATTGGGGCCCTTTCTTAACTTATAAGGGCTGTATAAGCGCTTATACAGCTGTAGTACAGCCTAAATATACAGCTTATAGTATTCAAATAAACTGATATACAGCTCTTAAACAGCTTGCAATGCTACTGGGGTTACGCTTTAATTTTTATTTTTAATATGTATTGTACTGACCATAGTAAGAAATAATTGGGAACATTAAGTTTAATATTTTCTTCTATTTCAACGATTATTACTCATTTAAATAAAACAATTTGACGGATTTGTAACTTCGACAGAGAAAAATATGTCTTTTCTCAGTCCACCCGTGACCATGTAAGGCTGAAAAGCTTCCGAAACGTCGGGAACTCAAATGAGATAAGCGCGATATAATCCGTTAAATTGTTTTATTTAAACATTAAATTTCTCAGAGTTGATCATTCTATATTTTTACTCCATAGAGACCAAAGTAAAAATGTATTCATACGAAGGAACTGTCCAAAAGTCTCGAGTGTTTAAAATGTTTATGTATCTAAAATACAATACGTTGAAAAAATTAACTATTAGTAAATTCTGAGTTCATATAACGTACACTATTGAGAAAAAATATAAAATGTTGATCTGAGAAATCTAATGTTCCTAATTATGGAAATTTCGAAAACACAAAACTCGGCACCGCTCAGATATAAAATGTTAAGAGTAACATGCATTAATGACAGTTATACTACCGATCGAGCATGGTAACGCCATTTACAACTATATTAACGTTGACGAATACCGATACCGTTCGTAGGTTGATATATTGCTTACCAACTGACTCAAACAAAAATAGTGTCATAGACTATCACTATCGCTGCTCCGTGCGCCCGTGCGCGGTAGGCTCCATAGTTTGGAGGCTACCGCGCTTACTCTACGTTTTACAGTGTCAAGATAAATTGGTCCCATAATTTGTTACTTTTAGTTGCTAATAATAAGGTTAAAGGTCTCGTCTAGACGTCAAATGTAAGTCAAATAATAAAACAGCTCCAGATTCTGAAATCCAGCAGAAAGAAAACACGGCTTTCCCGCCTTGAAGACTACTTTTCAAAGGGCTGGTAGACCGATTTTCAGCAAACTTAACGACTTTTCATAAATTTCATTTAAAAAAAACACCTCACCAATTTTATTTCTATGGAGCAAACATCACTAAAAGATGCGTTTTTTGCGAGCATCACAGAAAACAAATCATACAGTTTTTGTATTTAACAAACCTATTATCCAAATTTTTCCACGATCCCATATTATAGGATGTTAAAACAGTAGGCATAAGCAATAGATTAGACGGATGTTCAAACCAGAAATCGAAAAAAAAAACATGGACCACCCTACTCCAGACGCTAGGTGGTGACGACGCCCTACCGCCTAGCACATCGACAACGGCATCAGCCAGACATGCTGCCGTCCAAGTTCAAAATCTACACTCTTCGTAAATGGAGTTTTCGAAAAGCCTGCTAATATGTTTCCGCGTTTAGATTTATTTATACATTAGTACAATATACCCGTTCTTCGTTGGCGGAAGAAAGAATCCATACTATACTAATATTATAAATGCGAAAGTGTGTCTGTCTGTCTGTCTGTCTGTTACCTCTTAACGCTTAAACCACTGAACCAACTGCATGAAATTTGGTATGGAGATAGTTTGAGTCCCGGGAATGGACATAGGATACTTTTTATCCCGGAAAAATACCCTCATCCGCGATAAACGAATTTAAGGCGGACGAAGTCGCGGGCAGAAGCTATATGTCCATAAACGTAGTTAGGTAAAAAGGTATCCTATAACCATTCTGAGATGTCTACATTCACCTGTGTTTAAAAATTTTGAAATCAGTCTGGCCGTTTTGGCGTGGTGAGCGCACGAAGATTTCCCGAGCGAGAGATGGAGCTGTTATCACCATCCATTTCATACCTTAGAACACATTAGTTCGTAGATTGCGCGTTGGTATACATTCAGCGTACAAAAACTTACATTACTTATCTTATTTGATATTTTTTTTTACGTATAAACTATTATTTAACTAACAAAAAATAAAAAGTTTTAAGTTATACAATTTTATTTTTAATACCTTATGCCTGTGCTATTTATGGCCACTTCTTGAAAAAGAACCCTGTGTACAGATAGACGTCATGTCCACAAAATATCCCACAACTTATGGATTAGGTTATTTTAGGAAGACCAGTATTTATGAACAATTGTTCATTGTCTGTTACTTTTTTTTGCTCTATTACCATGTCAAGATTTTTTATGGACATTAAAAACGATGAGGTACACAATTGTTTGATTGTTTATTGTTGTGTATTCATTTTATATATATGTACCTCGCATCACCATTGTTTATTAACATATTTTCATATTTTTTTGAATTAAATTATAACTCCAACTTCATGAACCACCCATTTCTGCTTGTTATGTCGGATGCGTTCGAACTCGGACTTTTTGCCAAGGCTTCCATGAATGTGGGGTGCAAAGTCAGGTAATCTTCTCGTGTTCTCGAGTTCTACTTATTAACTTTGATCCGGTTGATCTGCGTGAAAGGATAGAACTCTGGAAACAGTTAGCAATGTCCATTCCTGTTGGGCAATAACCTAACCCGACAGGAGAGGGTTCCTCTACGAGCTCTCTGGAAACAGATTAGATTAGAGGGGAGGAGAGGCTTGGGCTGAAGGGACGCGGATAGGCAGAGGGCCTGCAGATATGAGTATTTGATGTTAATTTTAACTTGATACCTTTGCGATAAAAAGGGTCTTGACAGACAGACAGACTGGCAACAAAGTGATCCTATATGGGTTAATCTTTTTTCTTTTGAGGTACGGATTACGCAACCCTAAAAAATAATTCCTTATTTAAGAATGTTATATTTGTACCGTAGCGTGGTGTTGTTAAATGTACCCTGCAATCATTATCGGATGCCCATGTACCATCATTCTGGTACAAAAAATTGTTGAAATGAGCTCTTATGACGTGATAAGGTGCAAAGTCATACGTACAAACATACAAAGAAAAACGATTCAAGTAGACCGTTTTGTAATGTATAGATATGTAATATTTACAAAATTATAATTAGGTAAAGGCATATATAACCCCGAATGACGGACGACCGTTGGACAAGCCGACTCACATCATGTTCTGGTCCAAGGCGACATAGAAGAAGAGGAAGACCTGTTGCACGTTGGGAAGACGACGTCACAAAATATATTGAGAAGACATGGGTACAAAAAGCCAAAGATAGAGACCGTTGGAAAAGTCTGGAGGAGGCCTTCACCCTCACATGAGGGTTTCTTGCACATTCGTTAATTTTAATTTTACAATTTATTCTATTAATCTATGCATGCAATTTACTCACACAATGATTTCGTTTTTAAGTTTGATTACGTAATGAATTATTATTTTTATTAATTATTGCAATTATAAAGTGTTAAATATCAACCAATATAAATATTCTTTAATAGAAAGTTTTAAAAATCAATTATTTAATAATTAATTGTTGTACATTTGATTTGTACACCTAACCTAATTTTGCAAGAAATAAAAGGCTTTTAATTTATTTATTTTATTATTTATTTATTATGAGCCCCAATGCAAACGAGTTCATGTGGCAGGAAAAAAATGTATTAACCTAACTACAACCTAAAAAATCAGGATGACTTAGATGTTTAGTCGAACATGTAACATAAAAACAAACATAGATTAAGTTTATTATATTTGCCAAATTAAAAGAAAATACAACTTTCCATAGGGATAAAAAATCATTTTGACAAGTGTAAATACTCGCAAAAAGTCCGTCTTCAGTTTAGCCGACTTGGTACTACCAATGGTCGCCTTTTGCATCCAAAATTCCTTTGATCCTGACGACATTGAATCGACCAACTCTCTTCACTCTTCAGGGGTTATTCCATTCCAAACACAGGTAAGTTTTTCCTTAAGATCAGCTTTTGATTCATTAGGGTCCAGTCGCAACTTTTTCTTCATTTTTCACCAAAAAGTGCCATGAAATGGTAGGAATTTTTTTGGACTTCAACCACGCCACAGTTGTCCTTGTGCGGTATGGCATGACGCACCGTCTTGTTGGAAATTAAATGCATTTCTATGTTTTAACTTTGGTATAGACGACAGCAAACTCTCTTCCGAGATGCCTTTGTATGTCTCGGCATCGGCATTGATGGTTCCATTTATAAACTGCAGACAGCCCACACCATGTGCCGACATACAATCCCACATCATTAAGCTGGAAACTTCACCTTTCGCTTAACATAGTTTTTATGAAATGCCTCTCCTTTTTCACGAATGTCCTTACTTACTTATCACCAACTGTGACTTCAAATTTGGATTCATTACTCCATATTATTATTCGCCACTGATTGGCAGTCCAATTTCTGTGTTCTTTTTAAGAAAATTTTAACCTGTTAGTTTTCTGCTTTTGAGTAAATATCGGTTTCTCTTTAGCAGTGTTAACGCCGTAGCTCATTCTCTTTCATTTCTCTCTTGCAGGTATCGACTGACATGTTCGTTTTAATCGGGGCATGCCATAGTACTGTAAGTTATCCTGCTCTTGCACGACGATTTTTCTTGATGATCTTCTTTAGAAACCATTTACTGCTTTGCTGGATATTCCCAGACGGTCAGATTTTTTTAAACAGGTGACTGTTGCGTGTGTTCGGTAATGCTCGATGATCGTCCAAATTGTAGATCTTGGCAGCGAAAAGTCCTTGGATATACCGAATGGTACATAAATTAATTTTGCCGTTATTCTTACTGGAAAATATAATTTTCCGGACTTCTTCAGTCCCTGTTTTACTTCGTACCATTTCGATAGAAAAATGATTATGAAGTCGTGAAAAATTACTCTGAATTCGCCTTTTTATATAGCTCGCTGTCATTTTAGGTGACATAAAATATTCTATATACAATCAAAAATTATTATCTTATATTAAAGAATTTTATCTTAAATAGACGACCTGGTTTGCCTCAAATATGACCTAGAAGTTTTTTTTTTGTTTGCGTGATGTTAATTTTATTATATTAAATGAAATAAAGATAAACATTGTACAACGCAAGATTTGACTAGTTTTAATGACTGCGTGTGTGTATTCTATTAATCACCAAAGAAAATATTTTGTAACACGTATTTTGAAATTCGACTAGACTAGACGACCTATCTTGCATTGGGGCTCGTTACTGTGAAAATCTCAAGGATTTTTACAAAAAATAATTTCATCGAAGTCATTTGATGAAATTGCGCTGAGAAATAAACAAATAAATATATATTACAGGTAAATTTTTACACAAATCGAACTAGTCCCATGGTAAACCCAATAAAGCTTGTGTAATGAGTACTAGACGACGATATATTTAATAGATAAATTTACTTATATACATAGAAAATGAAATACCTCCATATACCTAGATATTTCGTAAATATTCGCAATGGTAGCGAATAATGTGTCATTCAAATTGTATTAATCGCTATGACGGGTACGTTTCCTAAGTTCATTAATGTCACGACAATCTCACGTAGGCTTTCCTAGTGGACTTTAATTTTATTATTGTATGTATATATATATGTATGTAGTAATCCTAATAACGATAAGGTAACATGATGATGATGATGATGAATAACCGTGCATATTATATAAGTTTATTTACGGAAATTTTGGTACGTTAAATAGTTCACCCTTCTTTACAAGCTTGTATCACATTTGTGCTACTTATCACTAATCTTGCAAGGAATATTTGAAACATTTCCCGAGGAATAATCTAGCTGAAATTTGGTATACCTACGTATGTAACTTCGATGACAATAGAACAATATGGTACCATGAAACTACCGACCATGATGAAGTACTTACCTACACAAGTTCTTTAAAACATGTGCCAGTTTTATTTCGGATGTTTATTATGAGAAATCGTGCAAAAGAACGATTTTCCATACTTCGTATTAATAAACACGGAAAACGCTACTATGGAAAAGAACTTTGTGAGATTACCTACTGTAAGTTCGGTTCTTGGGTCAATTTCAGAGCGTTTTAACCGCATTCATTAGTGTCAGCGCATTAATGGAGCCTTCTATTGCAGTTTCGAATGGCATTTTGAGATATTGTGTAGAGGTACAGTACCTCCACACAGAAGGTATAGTATCTCATTCGAATCTGTGATAGAAGGCACCATTAAAGCGGTTACACGAATGAGTGCGGTGGAAATTCTCTGAAATTGACTCTCTTATTAAAATCAACAGGCATTCTGGTAAAAAGGGATCCACGAAAGTGTTGTGAAACAAATGCTCGAATGAGCCAGCTCTTTTTTTTGCTAATGAGCAAGAAAAGATCCTTATAAGGCAAACGTCTATTATTATATTATGGTAAATTTTACACAATTCGAACTAGTCCCATGGTAAGCTCAATAAGACTTGTGTTATGAGTAGGTACTAGACGGCGACATATTTAAAATATACAATACTGATATACAATACATAGGAATCAGCCAAGCCTCTGGAACAAATCCGTGCAAGGAGTGAAAAACTTGATAAGTCGAAATATACATTTAAAGAAATTTGAACTTAGGATATAAGTCTTATATGGTTTAATTATATTTATACTTTACTGACGACTTATCAAGTTCTTCATGCCATGCATGGAAATATTTACGCTCTTCATACAAGTTTTTGCCTTTACCGGGATTTGAAGCCAGAACCGTCACCTTTGCAAGCAGGGTCGCTAACTCGCTACCGCTGTACTAAGCCCGTCGGCTTTTTTAATTATACCTATATCATCTCTCTTGTCCATTACTATGCTTTTACTTCTTGATCATTGGTTGCTTTAAATTTTTCCGCTTGGCATTCTTAATTATCGTTCAAGATAGGTTCCCATTAGACACGTAGGTAAGTAGATCATGGGACCCATACAAAAGGTCAAGAAGTTAGATTTTTTTATGTAGACTGACTACACTCCCACAGTACAGTATGCTAACCATCATTAATAAGCCCTCTTGCAATAAAACTACCTTTTCTCAAACATGCAATGAAATATTGCCTTAACACTCGGCCGGCAATCCCCTACTTTGCACCCTTTGCAGTAATGTACTATTTCACTTCTCCTGCTTAAAAAGCACGTCATATTAGCTTCGCGAAGCGAGACTAAAATAGTACATTTAGCCCCTAGGGTTTAAAAGAAAGCCATATAATCCCATATAACTTTCTATGACACTGAAAAAAATCCTGCGGCCAGCTACATACTCCTTACGGATAATTGAAAACAAACAAACCAACCTGATCAGATTGGCCAAACTGTGTGATAGAATTGCTCAAACTGTACTTTTAGTTTTTCATGAAATATACAATTTTAATGTTAAGTCTTTTTTATTTTCTCGCAGTCGAAGTGAAAAGCAGAGTATTTAACACGTGGCTAAAAACCATTATGACACTCAGGCATATTTGTCCTCGCTCACTTCGTGAGCTCGTCCAAAAAATCACTTCGTGTAATAATGGCTTATTTTAGCCCCTTGTCAAACAATCTACTATTTACTTGTTTATCAAAATTTAAGTTAAGGTTGAAAAAACTTCTTCGTTTTTCTTCTTGGTGTGCCATAAAATGTTATAATGCGTAACCTATAGTTAAATCGTGATTATAAGAGTATATTTTCATGGTTTCAATTTGTGAGGGCTTACACCAAAGCAATGGACTGAGCAAATCAAGGCCCTAACGAGAGCTTTCCTTAATAAATTTGTTCTCTGAGCTCAATCCAGGGAGGAGTTGGAGCAGAACGTGCAGAGACATGTTCCTCTTAAAGCCATGATTTTTTCATGATTTTGGTGTTCGTTATAAAGGCGAGCTTAGATCAGGTATATTTTAAAACTATTCCAAGAAAATTCAATTTCAGCAAAAAAATGTTGAAGCGTTTGTCTATAAAACGTATACAGAGTAAAAGCAATAACTTGACCGGGGGTCTTTTTAATCGCGGACTCTCGAGGTTAGTGTCAACATGGTGTAACAAGGGGCAGGGGTCCAGCAAATTGTGCGTAAATGGGTGCTTTCAGGAAAAGTTGTTCATTCGTGACTTTTTTGAGTTTGAGGTTATTCCTGAATAAGCGAGAGTTCCGATTATTTATTCTACTTGGAGAAAAAAAGTTTCCTAATTGTCCAATTTGACTTACACAACTTTTTAAACGCACTTGTGGAAGTAATAAGAATCTCAAAATAGTATAGAAAATATCAAAACTATTTTTCGTCTTTAAAATAATTAAAAAAAAAAAACAATATAAACATCTTTAAATCCAAAAAACATGTGAACCAACAACTTTTGTCTGGAAACGTCAAAATAAACCAGGTACAAACATATTCACCTAGATTAGCATGAGATAAAACTTGCGTCATTGGGTCACAATTCGCACGTCTCACAGCAATTTCCACTCGACGAGCTTGATGGACAGTGGACTTTGAGATCAATAAAGTTATTTCGCGGGTCGCGTGGTCCAGAGCATGCTGGATCTCGTGTGTAGGCAAGGTCGCTCAATGTCGGGCTATCTCTTCCTGCTTATCTCTGACCTCTCTGCTCACACTCTTTAATGACCAGACATTTTTAGGGTTTCGTGTCCCAGTCGATAATAACAAAACCCTTATAATATAATAGAAGGCGCCCGCAACTGCGTTCGCGGAGAAGATAAAGTCATAACCCGTCTTTTTTTCATCAGCGTAGTCGGGTAAAAAGTATCCTATAACTATCTGGAGATACCCTGCTACCCGTGTACCAAAAATAGTTGAAATGAAATCCGTTTAACAGATTTTGAGTGATGAAGCCGTAACCACATATACAACCATACAAAAAATAAAAATGTTCGGTCAGTGACCTCCAAATATTCCCTCACAATAGTTTCTTTTTAATATCTTAAATATACAGATATTGAATTTTTACAACTTTATCTATAAATAGTATAGAAAATAACTTTTGTGCCGATGGGCCACATAATACCACTTATTACCAGGAACAGGTGGCAAGATGTTTATACTGAATATTAAGGACTATGGCGGACAGAAGATTAAAAAAGTTAAGTTTAGGTCAATCCGAGAAATAAATATTAAATATATTTTTTATGTGTACCTAAAAACCTCTGTCGTAGATGTCTCTGTTGATCTAGAACTAATGAACTTTGACAGGAAAAGGCTGCATAAAAACTGATAATTTTTTTAAGTATAACACATCTTTATACTTAGGTATGTACATGACATTTGGTGACTCTTAATTTTGTAGTTGCATGACATTATTTTTTTGTGATTTTTTGAGATTTCAATACTGGGTACGTTACGGTTACGTTAAGTTTGCGCCTTTGGTTTTTAAACCTAACCGAGTAAGTAATACTTTTGTTTTTATTCATTGTTTTGCATACTTCTGTACCTCACCATATATATGTCGCAGGGAAATAGCCAAAACCGAGATTTGATAAAATCCCTAAGAGATATGAACAAATCACGCAGGATGTTAAAATGGCGAATCAATTTTATCATTTGCCTAGAAAAAGTCATTCATTTGATAAAATCCCTGAAACACGCCCGTGATTTGATGAAACGAACTCGCAAAGTCAATTCGTTTTATCATTTTACTAGACAAGTTCAGTGATATTATAAAGTCTCTTATGTCTCACATTTAGTGATATGATAAAGATTTTATCATATCACTGAACGTGTCTCTGTCTAGTGGAATGATAAAACGAGTTGACTTTGCGAGTTCGTTTCGTCAAATCACGGGCGTGTTTCAGGGATTTATCAAATCACTAAACAAATCTGGTGAAATGACAAAACGAGTTGCCTTTTTTGGCTGATTTCGTCATTTCACTAAACTGATTCAGGGATTTTCTCAAAAGACTGACTTTTTCTAGGCAAATGATAAAATTGATTCGCCATTGTAACATCCTGCGTGATTTGGTCATATCCCTTAGGGATTTGATCAAATTTCTGTTTTGGCTATTTCTCTGCGACATATATGTCAAAACCCAATTATGTACCTATGCAAAAAGTGAATAAATGTCTTTTATTATTATTATTTATTATTATTCTTTCTTATCCATTTTATAAGTTCAAATATTCTGTTTGAGTGGTACGAAACTCTCGGACTCGAGCCAAACTCGCACTTGGCTGTTTTTTTTTTGTCAGTATGTATGTTATTGTCATAGCGCCATTCTACGTACCTTAGCGTGATCGATATCTTGCATTTGGTACAATATAATTTTCTTTTCAGTTTTTATTTGAATTTTCCAAATGTTTCTTTGATCGCTGAGCGACCCGATCAGCCTCATAGATAACACATAGCTATTGTGTAATTATCTAGAATTAAGTAATTTTAGGTACAACCTAATTGTTAATTTTGATGTCGGCTGGTCAGTAGGTATAACATTACAAGTACTCGTATGTATCGTCAATTTTATTATCACTTTAGGTGAGATTGGCGTGTACTTCAAATGCTCTGCGGTCGGATCCGATCTGAGCACACTCCACCAATGCGTAGTTCAATAGGGTATCAGCAAGAAGTAAAAATAAATATTTTCTTACTACAATACTAAGTAAAGCCTTTGAAGACGCGTTATAAAAGAAACGGTCACTATTAATGCACTTTAAAGTATTTCAAATTGTGCAAAATCTGAAAAGGGGATGCAATTTGACTACGTCTGTATTTGCCTACAAAATTCATACACTAACGAAGTGTTTTGACATTTCGCAAAAAAATTATAATTTTTAATGTTATCAAATACCGTATTGGTTATTTTTATTAATAGGAGTAACCTTTTTTAATATTGTTATATTTTGTTATTTGCTCTGTTTGTGAGGTTAATTCAGGCAAGTTTAATTTGACTCACTTCCCGGTTTCCGATCGAGCTAGAATTTGGCATATTTATGTAAGTTCGGTGATAAATCAAATCAAATCAAAATATTCTTTATTCAAGTAGGCCTAGTTACAAGCACTTTCGAAATGTCAGTTACATGAGAGTGAATGTTTGCTGGGAGAAATACAATATGATCCAACATTTGCTGCAAGGATTAGGGAAACCCAGAAAAACCTAATCAGATCATTTAGCTTAAGTGTAAAATTATTGATAAAATCATCATTTTTAAAATTAAATTAATCAATAAGATAAATCCCAAAAGGATTGTCAATAAAAAATAAATAATCTAGAATGTGTCTAGAATAAAATTCTAAATGTCAGAGTATATAAAACAATTAAGATTAAAATAATAATAATACCTTAGGTATTCGTTAAAATAATTATTCATATACCTACATGACGCTATAATTTACATTAATCCCACGCGGCTTCATCATTCATGTAGTCTTGTGTGCTATAATAAGCTTTAGAAAATAATTTTCGTTTCACAATATTTTTGAATTTACCAATAGACAACTCAGTTATGCTGCTAGGAAGTTTATTATAAAATCTCACACAGTTACCCATGAATGATCTCCTTATTTTATGGAGCCTAGTAGCAGGCACTGCGAGCTTATGTTTATTTCTAGTATTAATATTATGTATATCACAGTTCTTCTTAAAGTCGGTAATATTTTTATGTACATACATAATATTCTCATAAATGTATTGACAATGCACTGTCATTATATTAATGTCCTTAAACTTATCTCTAAGCGACTCTCTATAGTTCATTTTATATATCGCACGAACAGCCCGCTTCTGCAGAACAAATATAGTATTAATGTCGGAAGCACTGCCCCATAGTAAGATGCCATACGACATAATACTGTGGAAATAACTGAAATACACTAATCGAGCCGTTATCACGTCTGTTAATTGACGAATCTTACTTACTGCAAAAGCTGCAGAACTCAGTCTATTCGAGAGATTAGCAATATGGGGACCCCATTGGAGCTTAGAATCTAATGTTATACCGAGAAAGACTGTACTTCTAACTAGTTCCAGTTCCTCACCTTTAACCATAACGCTTGCTTGCTCGTGTTTTACGTTACTCGTGACAAACTTAACACATTTAGTCTTTTTCTCATTCAACAATAAATTATTTATATTAAACCAATTTACTACTTCACAGATAGCATTGTTTACGTCATTGTAGGATCGTTGATTTCGTACGACTTTGAAAATTAGAGACGTATCATCTGCAAACAAAACTATCTCATGGTGGGTCTGTACGAGGTGTGGCAAGTCGTTTATATAGATAAAGAACAGGAAAGGTCCCAATATTGATCCCTGCGGCACACCCATAGAGACTAATGACCCCGGTGAACGCTTTCCATTCACGTCAACCCTTTGTATTCTATCATTTAAATAAGACTGTAATAAATTTAGTGCTAATCCTTTAACTCCGTAGTGGTGTAGCTTCCTGATCAGTGTCTCATGATTAACGCAATCGAAGGCCTTAGATAAATCACAGAAGATGCCTAAAGCATCTCGCGATTCCTCCCAGGCATCGACAATGTGTTTTACGAGCTCAACTCCGGCGTTGGATGTCGAGCGACCCCGCGTAAAACCGAATTGCTTACTATGCATCAAATTATTCAAATTAAAATGTTTTAACAATTGATATAGAATTAGCTTTTCAAAAATTTTACTAAATGTAGGTAGTACAGATATTGGTCTAAAGTTAGTGGGGTCAGAGGTACTACCTGATTTAAATAAAGGAGTTATTTTGCTATGTTTCATCAGATCAGGAAACTCACCGCAGTCAACACTGTTATTGAATATATCTGCCAAGTCAGGCGCTATTACTTCTATTAGGGATTTGACAGCATGGACTGAGACCCCCCATAGGTCATTGGTTTTTTTGACATTAATTGATTTAAATGCCTTTACTACATCTGAAGGACTGACATGTTCAAAATAGAAGTCCTTACTACATTCTGGTACGTTTTCTTTTAACAACAAAACGGCAGACGAAGGTGATGAATTTAAACACTTTGTTGTGGATACTGGTATATCGGTGAAGAAATTTTCAAATTCTGTTGCTACATCTAAACTAGAATCTATAATTTTGCCATCAATTTTTAATTGTAGATCACTAATTGCGTGCCTTGATCTACCAGTCTCCACATTAATCACTTTCCAGGTGGTTTTGATAATATTAGAACTATTTTTGATTTTCTGGGATAAATAATTACGTAATAATTTAAATGCCTTTACTACATCTGAAGGACTGACATGTTCAAAATAGAAGTCCTTACTACATTCTGGTACGTTTTCTTTTAACAACAAAACGGCAGACGAAGGTGATGAATTTAAACACTTTGTTGTGGATACTGGTATATCGGTGAAGAAATTTTCAAATTCTGTTGCTACATCTAAACTAGAATCTATAATTTTGCCATCAATTTTTAATTGTAGATCACTAATTGCGTGCCTTGATCTACCAGTCTCCACATTAATCACTTTCCAGGTGGTTTTGATAATATTAGAACTATTTTTGATTTTCTGGGATAAATAATTACGTTTGGCAATATGACAATCAATTTTGAATTGTTTTGAATATTGCTTTACATGTTCTTTAAATTCATCACTCGTATTAAACCGCCGTTCCTCATACATGGCATACAGTGCTTGTCTACGTTTGTGTAAGTCCGCAGTAGCCCATTCGCTAAATACTGGTGCACCGCCAGCCACAACCGATTTGGAAGTAAATATTGTATTATAATGTTTCATAAAAGTTGTAAAGAATGAATCATACATGTGATTAGGACTCATTTCAGAAGACAGAACGGGTAGCGCCTGAAACAAATGTTGCTTCATTCTTTCCACACGGTCTGTGGTTACCGGTACAAAAGTAATTTGTTTTTTCACTATATTTTCCCTTAATATCTCAAATTCCATTAATTGGCCTAAATGATCTGATTCTAATTTACTGATTATACTTTGTTTAGAAGGAGAAATATCAGTGAAAATGTTATCAATACAGGTGGCGCTGGTATCGGTCACCCTAGTAGGTTCCATAAATACGTGGCTTAAACGAAAAGATTTGAATAGATTCAACAATCTAATACTTAGTGTTGAATCTTCCAAAAGATTTACATTGAAATCGCCGCAAATAAGTAATTTTTTACGAGTACGCGATATCTTAAAAAGCACATATTCCATAATAGTTTGAAAAACATCGAAATTACTTAATGGCGGCCTATACACACAAACTACAATAAATTGCTCTAGTTCTACTGCACTTAATTCTATGGTCCGTTCAACAGACAAGGATACAATGTCCTTACGTTCCTTAAATTTCAATTGACTATTTAATATAATTAACGACCCACCATGTATGGAACTAAGTCTGGTGAACGAACTACCCACCTGGTGATTATTGAATTGGGGCATTATCTCATTGCAAGTTAGCCAGTGTTCAGTTATACATAAGATATCAATATTATAGGCATTTAAAAATAATTCAATCTGCAAATCTTTCCCTCTAATACACTGAATATTTTGATGAACCAGGTAATGCAATATTATGATACCATCGAGCTGATCTGATGCCGAAAGGTGGGCATAGGAACTTTGTAACAAAATAATGCAGTCCTCTCAAGCTTGAGCTCTTTAGAAACGTCACATTGAGTAGTTTACGGGTAATCAAAGAAAAGTACAGTCAGCAGTATAAGCTTTTCTCAACAATGAGATTTTGACAGAAACAGATTTAAACCGAAGTTCATGTTAATGGCCTGAAATCTTTATTTCACACTTAAAACATGTCAACACAACAGAACAAAAATACAATTTACTTAAGAGTAGCTTAAGCTTAGTCAAAAAGGCTTCCTCGACTTGTTCCTGGCGCAAAGGTACCTATCACACTGGCCGCGTTACCACGTTGAATGGCGATGGACACTTTGCACCAGGTACGAACCCGCGCGGGCATCAATCCCCCTCTCCCTAATTCGACGACCAACTTCCCTGATGAACGCAATAGCATCCGTTCCCCGGCACCCAGTAGTCTCAAACGCCAGGGGTACAAAATAATAATGTTAATTAGATATTAATATGATAAAAAACAAAAAACCCGACTGTGTAAAAAAACTCAAAAGAAAAAAACAAGTCCAATGGAAATGTTTCATGATTTATGATCGATACTCACATAAAACAAATAATAAATTCTAATATGGAACATAGCGATTTTAAACAGTCGGGACCCATAAGAAATCTAGATAGACGCAGATCTTCCCAACAAGGGGAATATTTTGCAGGCCTTCCTTAGAAGGGTGTTAGGCGACACAGGAACGTCGAGATAGATAGGTTAGTTACTTTTTCAAACCTCTTGTTCGGAAAGTTTAATTTTCATAGCGGGGTGGAAAATTGCTTTTCATCCCTGGGGTAGAAAGTATTCTTTTTATTGTTATGATTAGCCACGGAGTCGAAGATAATGTCTTGAGTTATCTATTGATTGACGCAGATCTTCCCAACAATGGGTCCGGACTGTTTAAAATCGCTATGTTCCACATTACAATTTATTATTTGTTTTATGTGAGTATCGATCATGAATCATGAAACATTTCCATTGTACTGGACTTGTTTTTTTCTTTTTAATTTTTTTTCGCAGTTGGATTTTTTGTGTTCTATAATTATTCATTGAAATAAAACAATTTAACGGATTATATCGCGTATATTATCTCATTTTAGTTCCCGACGTTTCGGAAGCTTTCCAGCTTTCCATGGTCACGGGAGGACACGGGAGGAGGATGGTCCTCCCGTGACCATGGAAAGCTGGAAAGCTTCCGAAACGTCGGGAACTAAAATGAGATAATATACGCGATATAATCCGTTAAATTGTTTTATTTCAATGAGTAATAATCGCGGAAACAGAAGAAAATATTGTATAATTATTATTTTTTTATTTTATACTTTTTAGTTAAAATTATAAGTCAGTAAATTTCGCAATCTTTATCGTGGGGGTTATTAGGAAGCTTGCACAGATGTATTACAAGTAAATGAAAATTTTGTGAAAGCCGCTTGCTAACCAACTTTAATCGTTACAGTTCCTAACTGGTCATTCCAAATTGAACATGATGAAAAAAAACTTAAAAAACCCTCTCGACATATTACGTCGATTTTCATTTTTCTCTTTGTAACCGACTTTAAAAAAAGGAGGAGGTTCTCAATTCGGTTGTATATTTTTTTTTAATGTTTGTTGCCTCAGAACTCCCTCATTTATAAGACGATTTGGAAAATTATTTTTTGTTCATGAGTAGGTATGTCTAAATTGGTCCCATTAAATTTTAGTGAAGATTTGATGCCGGGATCCATGAGAAATCGAAGGAATTCCTCGATTTTTATCAGCACATCTATGGCGATTTCGGTATTTATTACAGTAGTTTAAGCATTTACATTTGAAAATCAACATTTAGTGGAGAGAAACCAATGAAGAAGACACCAGCCATCAGCTACCACTGAGGGCTCTACCAGTATTATTTAATTCGCGGATCGCGAGTCGATTTGGAAAATTATTTTTTTGGTTAGGAGTAGGAATCTCCAAGTTGGTCCCATAAAATTTTGGCAATGATTTGATGATGAGATCGATGAGGAATCGAAGGATTTCCTCAAATATTATGGGCACACTTATGGCGATTTCGGTGTTTATTAAAGAAAAACAAGCATTTGCACTCGAAAATCATCATTCGGTGATGAGAAACTGATGATGAAGACACACAAGCCACCAGTCACTAATAAGGACTCAACCAGTGTTATTTAATTCACTAATCGCAATATAATTGTTTATCATATTTTGCTTAGAGGCAGAAGTTAGTTAAGATCAGGGTAGCAAAGTGGAGCTGATAGTGGAGAACTATATAGATAACTCCTTAACGGTTAAGAGTTACAGGATAATTCTTAAAAAATAAATATATTAAGGTTACGTACGTTAAGACTGTTAGTCATATTCTTTATAGTGTGCCTCTGAGGTGGTCTCCTTATCACCAAGTCAGGATCTGATGATGGGATCCCAGGAAAATCGAGAGAAACCCTCAAATATTATAGGCACTAAAAATGTTTTGTATATATTTTTCTAAAGTTATTCAGTTATTTTCGTCTACTTGTCATCATTTAATGATGCTGAGCTGATGATGGAAGGTACTAGTCCTTATTAACGGTCAATAGTTGCGAGATAATTCTTTAACTATTATGGGTAAGTTGAGACTGTTAGTCGTTTTATTTTTAACCAGCAACCTACTGGACCATTTTGACCTAGGCAATTCATATAATTTAGATTTTTATTTACAATCAAGTCCTCCTCAATCTTCCCATTCTGGGGTCTAAAAAATACTTTATATCACTAAAATCCATCACTAAAAAGCTACAGCAATTTTAAATCTAGATTGACGCAAATCTTCCCACCAATGGGTCCCGACTGTTTAAAATCATTAAATATTTCCATTATAACTTAACAAATTTCTAGGGTATTGGACTGGTTTTTTTCTTTTTTCTTTTCAAATCAAATCAAATCAATCAAATTTGTTTTTTAAACCTTTTATTTTATTGTATACTTTTTAGTTAAAATTATAAGTCAGTAAATATCGCAATTTTTCGCAATTTCGTGGGGGGTATTGAGAAGCTTGCACAGATGTATTACAATTAAATGTTTAGTGATTAGGGCTTGCTAACCAACTTTAAATCGTTATAGTTCCTAACTGGTCATTCAAAATTAAAAATGATAAAAGAAACCCAATAATTATTTTCAAATCTCTATTTAATGATAGTACGTCGATATCATTTTTTTTCTTTTTCACAATATGGCGTCTCATTATCGGCATTTTGTGTTTTCATCATTTTCATGTCTTTAGTGACATTCGGTTCCACGCGTTTGGTGTCTAGAGTGCCAGATAGGAAGAAACATACATACATACATAGATAAAGACATTACCCTCATTTGCGTCGCGCAGTCGGGTAAAAATAGACGAGACATCTGTTGATGTACTAACTCAACCATGCCTGATGGCCACGTGTGGCGACAGATAGATAACCTTAGTTACGTAGATAATCAGATATCTGTGTATTTTTTTATACTATCGATAGCATGTGTGACAACTGGATAAGGATGAAGTTCAAATCAACATGTATTTTATATGTACACAATTCCCGTCAAGCAAACTTTAATGGCTCAAAAAACATAACACAAGCTACACGTAAAGGTGCGTCCACACTTGTATCATTTGCATTCCATCCGATCACCGTGGCGTGGCATGACTGCGTATCGCGCTGCTTGGACGCTCACTGTCGGCACGGCGATCATGCCCCGCTTGTCCAAAATTCTAAAAATAATGGCAAATTTATGAAAAATTTCTAACCGTTGCATTTATTTTTATTAATAGGAGTAACCCCCCGCATTTATTAGAATTTTACATCCATAACTGCAATTTTTTAAAACTTTAAATAAAAGGCTTGTATAGTTATTTTTAAAAATCAGTGAAGAAGTGTTCATATTGTTCCTTTTTGGCCCAGAATTAATTATTTGTCAAAAAAATTAACAAAAACATCTCGACTTTCAATATTAGCGCGAATACGATACTTAAAAACCAACCGAACATTTCAACTCTGGTCACGTGACACGCGCAAAATAATATTTTTCTCAAACATGCAATGAAATGTCGTCATTACCTGCGTTAAAACAGGCTTCAAAGTATCACGTTTCGAGCGGATCAACTTAAGAGAAGTAAAGGAATTTAATACAAAATTGAAGGCCTAGGCCTAGAAGTATTTTTTATTTTATTTTATTGTAAACATGACGTCTGTGTTCATGAACAGGCATAACAGCTGAATAATATTTTTTCTATTTTTTTCTAGTGGCTGAATGGTTATCGGACCAAAAATATCCGCGTTCATGCCTATTACACACGAACTGACATAAAGAACACAAATCTTTATGTTACATATGTTGATGAATAAATTTAAAATATTGTCTATTAGGAAGTTAACACACCATAGAAGAGAATATTTAAAATCCTCTACATTTATTTTATTTATTATAGAAATTAAGATTCTTATTATGAGCTTGTGTATAACGGCCCTAAGAGGGTCTACTTGAACACTACAAACGCAAAATACAGACGACTTCCTTGAAAAAAAAAAGAACATTTTTTTTTTTTAGTTTATTTTTGCAAAACGGTGTACATAACTTCATGCAACTTAAAGTAACTCGCCAAACTGCTAAGACAGTTTGTTGGCGAGATCGCGCTCATATCCATTATTTTTAGCTATATGCACCTAACACTATTTACCTTACAACTATATTAACCAGTTAATTTTACTACTAACAAACATGGGTAACAAAGATATATTCGGAAAGACTGTCCTAGGGCAATTTTTCCAAAAATATCCTTTTTAAGCTACTTTTTACGACATTTCTGCTGTATTGTTTACTATCGTCTCTTAACCACTCAATTTCGTTACACATCCTAGGAACCACATACTTATTCATTCTCCTACCATAATAGTTATTTGCATAATTTTGCACAAGTTTCCCGAGTCTTACATTTCTTGTATTATATTTATTCTGCTTACGCACCTTAAACTCACTAATGTAATAATTTTCTAAGGCTATTATGGAGGGATTGGAGGGAAGATTAAAAAAAAACTTTTGTCGTGTAGTTTTTTGAATGGTGTATTTTTTTATTTCATTGCATATGTTTGAGAAAAGCATTATACATGCCTCTGGCCGTGAAAACTACATATGAAAAAAAAAAACACGATGAGAAAAAGTGCACCAACAAAAGCGGATATTCATGGCACGTACGTCATTTTGTTAAGAAGCGTACTTTTTCGGCAATAGCTCAAAAACGGTATATCCAATCTTATTGAAAATAATTTTCGTTGAAAGTATATATTAGGCTTTATCTTTTTATTTATTTATCATATTTTTTGGACATACCATTTAGAAAATAGAGGGAGAGGGTCACAATTTATGCCAATTTCGGAGCGATTATTTCCAAAAATATTCACTTATTCAAAACATTTTTTTAGAAACCATAAAGTTTTAGACAACTTGTCGAAATATGTGTCACACGTTGATCTTTGCAGAAAAAAAAACAGCTTCTGTTTCATGTATGGAGTGCCCTCTCTTTTATTTTTATTATTTAACTAACAAAGTAATTAGCGGCTTACAGAAGACACCTCTATGACAAATTTCATCAATATACTTATGCCAAATTTCATCAATATACGTCCAGTTGAGTAAAATGCCTGTGACATACGGTTGGACGGACGGATGGACATGACGAAACTATAAGGGTTGCGTTTTTGTCATTTTGGCTACGGAACCCTAAAAATCAATTCATCACAGGAAAGGTTAGTTTTTTGTATTCATAAAAATATGAAGAATTTATTCTCCTGCATTGTCAGATTTATATTATGTTTGTGGGTGGAAATAACCCTGCATGATGTAAAAATTTAATGTAAGGCCAATGTCCCTTTTCATTTCGGCTATTTGGCATAAAAAATAGAACCAGCCAGTCTGGTAAAAAATATTGCAAGCGTGAATAGCGTTGCCTTCGTGCGTGACAATACTATATTGTTAACCAATGG